>RXID01014924.1:220270-459336 GCA_005019695.1 Trichopus zeylanicus subsp. travancoricus
TTTTTTCTAATATTTTATTGTATTTTTAATTTGAAGTCAAAGGACAGTCAAAATATAGTCAAACTCTGGTCAACGCCTAATTAATAATTTAAAAAATTCTTTCAGCCGAAACCGAAACGGTCGAAACTGAAACCGAAACGGCCGAAACGGCCGAAACGTATCAGTTTCGACCGGTCCCGAAACCGAAACCGAAACCGAAACGGTAAACCATGGTTCTAACAACACTTGAAAATGGGATATTCTCAATGTATGTGTACTTCTCATCTATAAAGAAACACAATTAACTTGAAAATTTGAAGTTAGTTGTCAAAAGAGTACTAACGGGTTTTGAATTTTGCATACCAAAACGAGAAATAATCTTTTCGAGGTACTTGCTTTGTTTGAGTCATAAATAACCATGCTTCTCATCCCGATCAATTTTCATGTCGAGAATCTTTTTACAACATCTGAATCTTTTATCTCAAAATTTTTTTTGGTTCAAATCATTAATTAGAGATATGTCTTGAGTAGCAATAAGTATATTATCAATATAAAGAAGTAATATAATGAATGAATTACTCGCATGTATCTTAAAGTACGCATAATAATTATGCTTACAATGCATAAAACCTTGTCCCAATATGAAATTGTCAAACCTTTTATATCATTGCCTTGAAAATATTTTAGACCATAAAATGACTTATTTAACTTGTAGACATAATTTTCTTTGCCTTCTTAAATGAACCTTCAAGTAACTGCATAAAAAATCTATTTTTCAAATTCTTCATGTAAAAAGGTGGTTTTGACATTAAGTTATTCTAACTTAATATTATGAAAAATAACTAAAGCAAGTAAAAAAATGAATAGATGTGTGTTAAACCATAGGAGAGAAAATTTCATTGGAGTTAATACCCTCCTTTTGTGAATACCCTTTTGAATTAAACGAGTCTTGGATTTCACACATCTATCTTAGAAGAATCCTCTTTTTCCCAAGATACCGACTTGCAACTAATTACTCTTTTATGTTTTGGTAATTTTAGCAAGTTCCAAGTATAGTTCTTTTAAAGAGAGTCCATCTCTTCATCCATAGTAATTTGTCATTAAGAAAAACCCTTATCCTGTATTGCTTCGTTGTAAGAAGAAGGATCATTATTATTAGTAAATAAAACAAAAGCTATTATATTCTCAAAATCATATCTTTTAGATGGTTTTATGCTTCCTTGAGATCTTCAAGGTGAAATCTTCTCACAAACTTCAACTTGACTTTCAAAATTCTTTTGAGAGTTTGACACACTTTCAATATCTTTTTGTGGGGGAATTATAGGCTCCACCTCCATCTAAATTGTATTACTGAAATTTTTCCTAAGAGATTTTAACATAGCACTTTTATTAAATACTACATCTTTTTCAATAATTACATTGGAAATATTGAGATCCATAAACAATAGTCCTTAACTCCTTTTGCATAACTAAGAAAATATGCTTTTTGGAATGTACATCTAACTTATTTTTAACGACATGCACATAAGTAATGCAACAAAAAATTTTTAAAGAAGAATAATTTGTAAGCACACTAATCTATACCGCTTCAGGAGTATTGTAATTAATGACTATTTGAGGAGAGTGATTCACAATAAAACACGCTGTGTTAACTATTTTTGCCTAAAAATTATTATCAAGATTGGCTACACTGAGTATATTACGTGTTTCTCCAACAAAGTTCTATTCATCTTTTTAACCACACTAACAAAATAACGAGCATCAAATTTTGATAGAATAAGAGAACACTACATATTAGAATGAATATAATCAGTTAAGCTTTTAGTGCAATGAATATTAGTGTTAAACTTTATCTTAGATTGTTTGTCATAGAGACAATACTCATAGAAATCTACTTACATGAGTTGCGACCTTTCAACAGTTTTTTTTTGTTGAGCTCAATCAAATCTTACTCACATATATACCTGAGGCACATATGCTATAAGTGTGCCATATTAGAAAAATCTTGAGAAATTGCTACTCTACCTTCAAAAGTTTTTTCTATTAATCTATACAAATTTTCATGCTTTAGACCCTTTATTACTATCAACGAGATTTTAGCAACCTTAAGAACTCCACCTTTAGGAGAATACTTATAACTAGTAGAATTTAAAACATCCAAAGAAATCAAATTCTTTTTAAAATAAGGAAGATGTCCAACATCAAAAGAGTCTTAACAATACTATCAAACATCTTAATTTTGATTGTTTCAATTCTGATGGTTTCACATAAATTATATTATCCATTAAAATTAAACCACTATTATAAGACTTGTAGTCCTTAAATCAATTCTTATTAGAGCACATGTGGTAAGATCAACCGAATCAAGAATCCAAGTATTATGGTAATAATTAAAATTAGAACTAATAGAGAAAATGTTACCCTTATCATCATTAGAATCCTCTTCAGCAATTGACACTTGCTCTTTGTTTTGCTTTTTAGATTGAAATTTTTTCTCTTTCTTTACTTTGAGCTTCCAACAGTTTTCAATCACATGTCCTATCTTTTTGCAGTACCTACAACTCTTTCTTTTGAATTTGGATTTAGAACAATTTAGTTTTGATTTTTCTTTGGTATGATATCTAGCAATCAGTGTTTTTGAGTGTGACTCATCCCTTCAATCTTTTTCAAATATTCATTAAATAGAAGGATAGAAAAAAATTATTAAATTTTAAATTCTTACCATACGTGAGAGTAGTTTTTAGATTCTCAAGGGAAGAAGGTAGAGATGATAATAAAATAATTATCTTATCTTCATCTTCAATTTTAACATCAATGTTCAGCAACTAAGAGATTAATTTATTAAAAGTATTAAGATGATCAACTATATTTGTACTTTCTTTTGTCTGAAAATTGAAGAGCTTCTATTTTAGGTAAATTTGGTTTGAAATAGACTTATTCATGTATTATTTCTCTAACTTTTTTCATAGTTCTGAAAGTGATGTTTCATCCAGAAATGGATAGAATATCTCATTGGTGAGATCGAAAAGGATAGTACACTAGCTTTCTGGTTATCCTAGACACTTTTGATGATATCTTCATTTTTAACATCCTCTAATGTGTTGTTCAACCCTTATTAAGTAAGGATTGCATGAATTCTTGCTTACTAAATAGGAAACACTTACTTTTTATTGAACTTCTCTACATTAAACATCATAGTAAACATCTTGAACTAAGTTTTGATACCAATTTGTTGTGTAAAAGAATAAATATTTGCCACAATTCATGATGTAGAAGAAGAAAAGAAAGGAAAAAAAATACATAAGAGATTTATGAGGTTCGGTCTATAACCTACTCCACAGACGAAGGGAGATTTTATTGATAAAAAAAGAGAAGATTATAATAATGGAGATAAACATCTAATATCACAAACTTTCACAAGAGATTAACTTACCTAACCATCATAAGATATTTTGAGAGTTCTGATCTATGTTTTTTTTTATCTCAATATGTAAAACATTTAGATGAATAGGGTATTTATAGGAGCGCTCTAACTAAATTTGAATCAGAGTAGGAGACTGGTTTGGACTACTAATCTAAGTTTTCTAGTAGGAGATAAATTTGGAGAAAGATTAAGGTTACTAAATCACTTCCTAATATGAATCCTAATTTGATTAGGACTCTCCAAAAAATCTAGACTCGAGACACTATTAAGCTAACACTTAGTAGCTTGGATAAACCTTCTGGCCATTGAGCTAATCCAAAGATCCCTCCTAACATACACTGGCTTCTCGTAGTCTAGGCTAGCGAGGTAGAAGTCATTAGGTCTACCCCCGCATGGTTTGACGAAGCCTTCTTACTCTAGCATGGTCTATCAATTCTTGACCTTCTGGTTTAGAGCTTCTCATTTTGTTTTATAATTTTACACTTAAGTTTTAGTTCTAGCTAACACATAGTCTTATGCACTTAGAACTTAGCCAAATCTCATTCATGAATGAGATCTTAAGAAAAGAACATGTTCTCCTCATGTCATTTTACTACAATAACCTCAGAAGAAGAGGAACATCGAAGCTGAGGCTATCGTAGCCCCTCCCTCAAATGCCCTGAGCCACAAGCAGAAAGAGGCTCAGGTTGATGAAGGAAGCAACTAGGTTGGGGAGTAGGGTGAAAAAAAGGATGAAATGGGTGGTGTCCTAGCCTCCAACCTTGGCTACCGGAGGCTACTAAAGTTGAGGATCCTACCCCCATACTCGTTGGTTTGGCTGTCAAATTTCCTATCCCATCTTCAAATATTGACACATTGACTCCATGCAACTAGGGGATTATCAATGTCACCAACCCCCTCATCTCCAACTGGGTGCCGAGCTAGAAAAGAACCCACTGAAATTATTATGGAGGAATATTTTAGCTCAAATGTTAGCCTAAACTCAAACTTCAAGATCACTTGGCTTCCTAAAAATGACTTCTTCATGCAGGGAGTCAAGACTTGTGACAACGTAAGCCACTTTCTCCATTTCTCTAGATCAATATTTTTCTCAAAAAATGTGTCTAACTTTTGTGTAATTTATAGGTAATGGAGCTCCTCTATTTGGTAGGAAAGAAATTTTATGATTCCAAGAAGTTGGTGGTGATCTAGAGATTGAATATTACAACCATTGAGCTAGAGCTCTCCTTGATTTGATCCCAACTAGAGACCCTTTGGCTTAACACTAAGGAGGAGAAGAAGACCATAAAGGATGACAAGAAGACCCTCCAAACCAAGCGTGATGATGCTTGGGAGAAACTAGACCAACTTTAGTCTTAGTGGGAGATAGAGTTGAAGAAGGCCAAGGAGGAGGCAGTGGCTTATTATCTCCAAAGTGTAGGCCTTGCACAACTCCTCAAATAGACAAAGGACAAGGTGATGGTCAACTTCAAGGCTAGTGCCAAGAACCTCCGATCTCGAGGGTAGCTCTCTGACAACTCCTTTGGAGAAGGCTACCTGTGTTGTCAAGACACCATGGTGCCCTCCTATGAGTCCTCGGCTTCAACCTGGTGGACCTCCAGATAGAGTTGTATAATGAAGAGAAGATCCTCCACCTCAAGTGAGAATATGAGGAGTTGATCTTGAATCATCCTACCTTGGTGGAGGGTGGGGAATTAGACAACGGGCTTAGTTCAAACTTCTCACTCTGGAAAGATAGCTAATTGGCCGAAGCTCTAGGCTTTAAGAGCTGAACTTTGTATTTATTTATTTTTTATATATAGTTTTTTTTATTTTGAATTGAATGTTTTGTATCAACAATATCAATGAAAATCTCTACTACTGCAAGTTTTGATTTGGATCTATTTCAAATGTAATTGTGTAATTTTGCCATTAACTAATGTAATAATTTAGCACAAGTTTTACTTCGGTTCTATGATGTTGTTGTAACAATAACTTAACACTAAGTTTTAACTCAATGTTAATATTCACTACAAAGAACCAATCTCAATTTTATCCCAAAAAGCTTCCAATTTGTATAAAACCAATCACTTGAACCAAAATAATTTTATCTTGAAAAAAATTTAGAATCCCACCTTGAGGCAAAATAGCCTATTTAACTAAAACTTTAATCATGGATTAATTCTTATCATTTGAACTTGTTTCAATAATCTCCACAAGTTTTACCTTAGGACAATCAAACAATCCAACTCATATTCTACTTTAAATTTTCTAAAGAAATTATGTCCATCACGACAAATTTTGAGTCAAGCTTGGTTTGCCTAATTTTCTATCATTCAACTAGTTTTCTTTTTGCCTCATGTAGGTTGATGCCATCATGACAAATTTTGAGGGAAGCCTGGTTTGCCTAATTTTCTAGCATTCAACTAGTTTTCTTTTTGCCTCATGTAGGTTGACGACCTGGAGTTGGAGCTTTGTGCCTCAGAGAAGTGTGTGACTTGGAGTTGGGTCTTTGTGTCTTGGGTAGGTGTGTAACCTAGGATCGGGGTCTTTATGCCTTGTGCGGGTGTCTGACCTAGAGCTAGGTCTTTGTGCAGTAAGCAAGTGCATGACATAGAACCAGGTCTTTGAATCTCAAGCAAGTGTGTAACTAGCGAGCAAGGTCTTTGTGTCTCAGGTAGGTGTGTGACTTGGAGTTGCAGTCTTTGTGTTTTGGTAGGTGCAAGACCTATAGTTAGGTCTTTGTTTCAGTAGCTTGTCACCAAGCTATTTCTTTGATCTTTCAAGTGATAAGTCAAGATAGTAAGAGTATCATAAGTTGTATTAGAGAAATAAATCTTGTTAGGTTGTCAACATGCTAGGTGCGTGGCATTGCTTTGTCATCTAGATGCTCCAATTTGAACACACCTAGTGCCACGACTTGAAATATTTTGTAGGGCCCTCCCTAGTTCAGTGATAGCTTCCTGGTAGCTTCATCAATGAGGTCAGCATGATGAAACACCAAGTCACCCGGTTATAGTTCTTGGTCTCATACTTAAGCATTGTAATAGCGAGTCACTCGACATTGATAGTTTACCACCCTAGTGTGAGTTTTTTCTTGAACTTCCACCATTAGGTTTTTTTCGACTCTATAGTTTGCATCATTCACCTCGGTGTTATAGCCTTTAGTTTGGGCTAAATGAAGGTCAAACTCTATGGGGATAACAACTTTAACTATGTATGCCAACATGAATGACGACTCTCTAGTCGCAGTTCATGGGGTGGTTTTGTATGACCACATTACATAGAGTAGTTCTTCCACCCAAACTCCTTTGCTATTTCAAATGTTTCTTCAACCTTGAAAATAAGGTTTGGTTTGTTATTTCGATTAGGCCATTTGACTGTGGGTGTGCTACTGAAGTGAATCTATGATCGATGTGAAGGTTACTACAATATTCCTTGAACTTCGAGTTGTCAAACTGCTTTTTATTGTATGTGCTAGCACTCGAGAAAGCCTAAACTGGTAGATGATGCTTATAGGTCTTTGCAGTCATTTTTGGCTTTGAGTTATGCAACAAGTCGATTCTTGAACTTGGTCAACTCGACTCCCTTTTCATGGTTACATGTACCTCAATTGTTCGCACACCTTGCCTTCAAAGTATGTAAAATCCTTAGGAAGGTTGTGGGAGCCTCCTCATTAGGCATGGGATATACTCATTCTACTAGCCTTGTCTTTGAGTTTACTTACAAATGAAAGAAAAAAAGAAAGAAAATTTGTGAGTTTCTTAGGTATATCATCCAACTTAAAAGAAAATATAAAATCATGAAAAAGAAAATAAGCTTAAAACTTACCCACCACCTTGACAAAAGAGGGCTTGAAGGTCCTCCCTACCCCTTTTTGGTGTTCAAAGATTGAATTTAAAATATAATGTAATGAAAAAAAAAACTAAAGTTCTAATCTAAATAAATCAAATGGAATAAAATGAAATAAGAAAAATAGAGAAGAAAGTTGAGAGATGTAGCCTATTCACTGAAGGAGGATAGTGATTGAATCTTCAGTTAGAACTTCAATGTCAAGGAGAAATTTAACTTTGGATCTCAAATAGAGTCTCATGGTTGCTGTAGAACTCCTCCTTTGTCAGAATGCTAAGAATTTCTCTCATAAAATAATAATTTTAGTACAATTTTCAGGTCCCATTCAAGCCCTATTTATAAGCTAAAAAAAGAGCTATTAATGAGAGATTTTTGCTGTTAATTTGTGTGATTCCTAGTTAATGGCTATGTCTAGTAGGCACAGGGATCGGATGATAGAGATCATGCAACATCATTGATATCAATTGGAGAAAATTTGAACAAAAAAGATCTGGAAGAGAATTTGAGTGCTAGCCAATTAGCTAGCACCCCACGAAAAAAGGGACCCCAACTAATTGGCACCCAATATCATGGGCACTCAGATTGTGGCACCTCAAATTGTGGCCTCCAGAACTTTTAATTTTGAAATTTTGAAATTTCAAAATTTTATTCCACCTTCAACTCATTTTTATTTTATTTTTAGCCCATTTTTAGCCTGATTTCTCATGAAATTCAGCCCAAGTTCCTAGCGAATATTTTGCATAAAAGTTCAAATTTTAAAATGCATTGTAATATCATAAATAAGTCCCTCAAAATTAAATTTTTGTAGATAAGTATATTTTAATATGATTTTATAGCGAATGACTTTGAAACATCATATTTAAGATATTTTACAATAAAAAATATAGAATTTTATAAATAGATTCCTAAATTTTGAAAAATTTTAATTAAGCTTGATTTAACAATTAAAACACTACTTTTCTCGAAAATATAATTTTAAGGTATTTAAAAACATGGAAAGGCCAATTGGGGCATAGTACTTTTGTAAAAAAAATTTGCAAAAATCATGAAATTATGTAAGAATTTGAATCATAGGATTGGTGAATTGGGTCAGTTTAAGACTACATGTCTAGGTTTTAAAGAATCAAAAAGGTAAGTATCTACAAATGCCCCTCCCTTAGTGAGATGTTGAAGTAAAGTGCGAGTTAAGGGAAAATTAATAGCAGCCTTTAAGGACAAATTGATTGATTTGTTGGCTTCAAAAAAAAAAATTAAGAGGTTGATTTTAACATATTAGGGGTTTCAAACTAGTCTAAAGGCTTATAAACTTTCTTGTGCTTGTCACACACAAAGGGAGAAGAAATAGGGGCTGATGGGGATGTGCCAATAATGTGATGCTTTTTTCTAATCTAATAAACTACCACTATTCCTATAAGGGAGCATCAAATTTCGAAGTTACCAATCTAGTCAAAGTTTGAGTAGATCAAGCAGTTTAGAGATGACTCAATTTTTATTGAAGCATCAAAGGAATAATGGAAAGAATGCAGCATGCATGCAAGGGTGATGCAAATGCAATGACGAAAACACAAAATTTTGAACGCAAAATATAAAAGGTTATCAACCACAACTTAGGCCAATGGGTTCTTCTTGCAAAGAAGGATTTATAGACTACCTTGATCTTTTCCAAATGAAGGTTTTAAAAAGTGTTATGAGTTGGGGCTAATTTTTGATTGATGAGGTCGCACACACTGAGACATGACTAAAGATCCTACAAAAAGAAACAAATTTCTGAGAATTTTTTCTACATGCGCCAAAGAGCTGGAGCGCACTTTAAATCTCAGGTGCCAAGTTCTTGGTGCATTCTTTTTTTTCTTTTCATGCACCATGGACCTAGAGTGCAGATTTTATTCCAGACTCTAAGTCCCTAGCACCATGATTTTTCAAAATTTCTTTTTTGGTCACATGTGGGCATGGGGATGTGTGCACATGAGAAAGAGGGATGATTAATGCTCCTTCCCCATGCACTCATCCTCGATTTTTGTGTTCTCACTTCTTCTTAAATTCTTCCATCTCTTCCTCCTTAGTTGAGACCCCTCTTCCTCTTCACTTCTCTTGCTAAGAGTTTCTCTCCTTCTTCTTACTAAATACTTCTTCTTCCTACTTATTCTTCATGGATAAAAAAATTTGGTTTGGCCTTGAAGATGAGGAGACAATTCTAGTAGTTGGTGGAGGCAACAATCATAGTGAAGAATGCCCTTGTCGATGAACAGTAAGCAATGATTCGCCTCGATCCCAAGCCGCTTGTGGGGAGGTTAGTCTTTACTATTAAAGAGTGATTAGCAACATATTTAATGAATTAGTTTCTATTAGCCTAAAAAAATTTATCATGCTAATTAGTTGCTATAAGACCCTTTGTTTCAAAGAGAGAACTAACCTTCTCTTTTTTCTTGAGTGCCCAAGTTTTGGAGCCCTACTCTTGCACGCCATGTTTCTGGTGCACATGATTTTTTTTTTGATGCCCAAGTTTTGGAGCCCAAATGTTAGGCACCATGTTTCTAGTGCACTCTTTTTTTTTGGGTGCCTAAGTTTTGGAGTCTGAATCGCCATATTTCTATTGCACATAGTGTTTTTTTTTTTGGGTGCCCAAGTTTTGAAGCTTGAATCTTGGGTGCTATCTTTTTGGTTCATACCAATTTTTTTTTAGGGAGGAACCAGTTGGTTACCCCTAACTACTCTCCTATCTCTTTTTTCTTTTTAGGGAGTAGTAAAAACTTAATCTCCACTAGCCTTCTGCAATCGAATAGTTTAATGCTTTTTCAACATTTTAGCAAGAGTGGATTGACTAAGTTATCTTTGGTCATTTTTTATATATGGGGTCATAGAGCTCCTTCTTGGCTTGATGGTCAGTATAGATGAGAGTTTTAATTTTTTGCAATGTATTTTTATATTGAGATGAGTGGAAATGTCAATCACCTATTAGGATATGGTGTACTTGACTGGATTACCAATAGTTATTCTTCCTATTTTGTCTTGACCTGACATCATTGGTATGGAGGTTTTTGCTAGCATCTTTGGGAATGACATCTTGGGGGATCACAACTCATACTTGAGCACTGAGCATTGATCATTGCTAATTATTCAGGTTTGAAGGTTGATCATCAATTGATTGCATTCTTGCTATATTTTATGGGTGGCGTGCTATTTTTTACCACAAATGTAAATGTGAGCTTTCACCTCCTTTCTCTCTTAGTGGATCCTGAGATAGCTGGGTCATACTCCTGGGGCTTGGTTGCACTATGTCATCTCTACCACCATATGGCCTAGGTGCGTAGTGGCTCACCAAATATGTCTAGATTTTTTTGCTCATGCAACTGTGAGTCTTTGAGCACTTCCCAGTATTCAAGCCTATTTTGTTTGTGAAACATCATATTTCTTTTCCTCAGGGAGTTTGTTGGATTAGGGGGCAGTTTGGTTCCTCAATGATTTGAGGTGACAAACACCTTGGCTGTGGCTTATCTGAGAGCCACCAGAAGTATCAGCTAAGTCTATGTTTTACTTGCATTTTGTTCCTATTATTTATTTTGATTTGAGCCCCTCTTTTGTAGGTCAAGTGGTGTTTGTATTTTGAGTGCAAAAATTTATTGGTGGCAGATAGCTACACCCTTTTCTATTGAGACATGTCAATGATATGCTTTTCGTTAGTTGCATCACATCTTGAGAGCCACATGGCTTGCCAGCTTGAGTTGTGTCCCTGTATTTCTCTTGACTTACTGGAGAGCTTTGCCTCCTCTGAGAGAGGACCCACCCACGCTCACCAGACTTATAATATGTGGGTGAGGGGAGGCACAGAGGTTTGAGAGGTTGGTGTTGAGCAAGTTGCCACTTATAAGAGATGGTATCAATTGATTTTTAGGAGTAGATTGTAGTTTTACTCCTCACCCTTCTTTGGTGCCTTGGATATATACATCTATGGTTACTTGGCTCCTATAGAGGTATCATCATTTTTTAAAAATACCAAATGCTCCTTTTCTTTAGACTTTGACTATCCTGGCTTAAGTGATGTTCAACTTAGAACTTTAAGGTATAGAAGTGATGAACCTTAAAGTGGTTATTGAGAGCTTGGAACAGCAGAGAACCAAGCTGATAGCTAATTTGGAGTGGGTGGCAAGTCTTCTCCTCACATTTTATTCTTTCTTTCTCTCCTTATTGTCACCATGCTTTGTGTTCATTTCCAGTGTGAGAAGTGCATAGGCCTACGAGGTTCTTTTTCTTGCAATCCTGATTGTGATGAGAGCCAAGTGGATTAGGATGGTTGCATTGCTATATTTCCTCCTCTCTTTTTTTTTGGCTTATGCTCATCTTTTTTTTTTTTTTGTTTGGAGTAGCTTGCAGCAAAGGTTGTAGATTTGAGATTCCGACTAGCGACATCTGAGTGTGAGTTGGATGTTCAGCATGTCATGCTTGAGTGAGATCAAGAACATTTTAGCTTTCTTAGAATGAGTCATTCAAGTTCTGGTTCTTTGTGTTCACGCTTGACTCGTTACCGCTCCCGCATAGGTTTTAAGGTTGGATCCTCTTTCAATCATCAGGAAAGAGACATTCTTATTTGTTTGATGTAAAAGTGGATACTATTATTTATTTTTTTCTAGAATATATCTTATACCGATTTGGCATTCCTTAAAAGATCATTTCTAATAATGGATAGTCCTTTAGAAGCGTCAAGGTGAGATGATTTGTATATTATCATAAGATAGATTAGAGATATTCATTTATCTATAATGCAAGGGCAAATGATCTCATTGAGCCATGCAACAAAATCCTCTCCAAAATACTAAAAAAAGTCATTGATAGAAATAAAAGAGACTGATGCTAAAAACTTTCGAAAGCCTTGTGAGCTTATTACACCACATATCAAACTCCTACCCAATTAGCATCGTATGCACTGGTGTTTAGGACTGAGGTAGTCTACCATTAGAGGCACAAATTCCCTCTCTAAGGATTACATTACAAGAGAAGATCACAGAAGAAGGTAATGTTTGTGTTTGAGTCAATTTTGACCGAAAATCAAATTTAATAAAAATTCAATCCAAATATATAATTGAAGCCACTAGATTATGATCCAAATGAGGGCCTCAATTTGATTAAAATTATGATCAAATTTGACTAAAAATTGAGTTCAAATTGGATTTGCATTGTTAGAAAATTTGGGCTTAAACTAAAGAGAGCTGATTGAGTCTGATATTTGGACCGAAATTAAGCCTAAAATTTATTAAATATATGGATCAGAATGAAAAATATGAAATTTTTATAAATAAGTCCCTATACTAAATACATTTTATAAATAAATCTCTAACTAGACTTTTCTTATAAATAAGTCTCTGAGATCAAAATTTTGTGAAAAAAATCTCAAAAGTTTTTGAAAATTTAAATTGATTCCCATAAAATCTAGAATTTATGAATAAATCCCTCAAAATTTTATATTAACAAATAAATTCCTGAAATTTTTAACTTTTATAAATAAATCCTTAAATTTTTGACTCTTGTAAATAAGTCACTTAAAAATTTTTATTTGCAAATTTTATAATTTTAACAAATATGTTCTTTCTATAAAAAGACTCTTGAAACTTATGAAATTATATTTTGATCCTGATTTTTTTGAAAAAAATTTGTGAATAACCCCCAAAAATTTGGCATCCTTAAATGGAACAAAATTAAAAATTTCTCATCAGGGAAATAAATTCTAGTCAGTTATATGACAATATCAAGATTTTAGAATACAATTTCATTCCAATCCAATCCTATTTATTTCGAAAATGAAATCAATTAAAGATATCAAGATCCAATCACACTCATATCGCATTCCAAAATTAACTTATTGAAGATTTGATCTTGATTCTCTTGGAAGCCTATAAATTGATGAAAAAAATGCTTGTGAGAAGGGACACTACGTGCCCCCTATTGGAGACCTCATATTGCTGTCCTCCATGCCCACCTATGCCATTGGCCCAAACCACTAGTAGCCTATCTCGTTGCTGTTAGCCTTACCTTGGGCACATAGCCATCTTGGTGGAGAAGCCCACTCCACTAGCCGCTAACCTACTACCCAGCTCGCTTCCCTCACCTGTGCCATCCACTTGGCTGGTCTATGAATGTGTTTGTTGGGATTCGCAGCAGAAGTTTCACGGATCGCCTTTGCGTCAAACAACACAAGAAACGAGAAGTAATACAAGATAAAAGAAAATAACAAAATAAGACAATGGGAGATCCACTATCAATAGATAAAGGCTTTTACAAGAGTTTATAAGAAGGACTTCACTCTTTCTTACTTAACTAAACTCTTTCTCCAAGCCTCGGCAACACCTCCACCTTCAGAGAGAATCTCCAAGAGAGTATCACGAGGAACCACTACGAGAGACCGCCGAGAAGCACTAGAAAGACCCACACACGAGAGCCAACACTCTCTCTCTTTCTCTTCTCTCTATTCTCTCTATTCCTCTCTCTCTATTTCTCTCTAGTTCAATCTTAATACTATGCCACACATAAGCCCTATTATTATAGTATATTTATAGACGCTTATTGGGCCTGAGTTTTACTCGATTACAACTCCTAATAATATAAATCTAAATCCAACTTTGGATTCCTACTTTAACTCAAACTCTAATTAGAGTTCAAGACGTCTAAACTCAATAATCTCCACCTTGGCTTGAACTCGGGCGTGCCATCATCATGAATCTTCAGCCGTCATCTCTCATCTAGCCCCAGCCCCTGGGCTACTAGCTTATTCAGATAATTGCAAGACGCGAACTCGAGCCAACCTCGAATTTGCTTTTCATGTCTACAGTTTTGTACTTTTGGAAGCTTTTCGGATGACCTGTGTCTGCTATTGTAGTAAAAGTAATTCGAGGAGACATCAAATTACTCCGAGTATCGTGCTTCCTCTTCACTACTGTAGCCATCGGAACTCCACCTGCAATGGTGTTCCCTATCAATCGATAAATATTGCCACACTTCTCACCTTTCATCAGGATTATAATATCACATGTCACCTTCATGACTCCATCTCTTGCTGAATAATTACAGCCTTTTGAGTCTAGTACACCAAGTGAAATTAGATTCCTTCGCATCTTGGGGACATGCCTCACCCCAGTAAGAGTTTGAATCGCTCCATCAAACATCTGGATTTTGACTGTTCCCACACCAGCGATCTCACAGGCTGAATTATCGCCCA
Source organism: Trichopus zeylanicus subsp. travancoricus (assembly GCA_005019695.1). NCBI lineage: Eukaryota > Viridiplantae > Streptophyta > Magnoliopsida > Dioscoreales > Dioscoreaceae > Trichopus > Trichopus zeylanicus. Next base: position 234,712 of record RXID01014924.1, read on the forward strand.
ACCAAATAGTACTTTTCTTTTTATTCTCCTCATAAGAAGTAAACAAATCCTTCATGGAGCAAATATGATAAGAACTACCAGAATCTAAAACTCACTTACCAGAAGTGTCGATTTCTGTGGATACTGCAAGAACGTCTCCATTCGCACTATTATCAGAAGTATCATCCGCTATTGCCGTCATTATATTGGAGGACTCTATCTTTCCACGTTCAGGGTAATACCATGAATAGCATGAATAGCATACTTCTTACATGAATAGCATTGTACTTTTGCCTTCAATTTTGATTTGGATCGTTGCTTGCCTTCTCCACGCTCTCTTAATCGTCCTCTTTCGTGAGTCACCAATCCTTCACCAAACTCCATATCAGTATTGGAGTTTCTTCTTCTCTCATTAGAAAGAAGACTAGTTGTCACATCTTCCATCTTGAGAGTTTCTTTACCATAAAGAATTATGGTCACAATATGATTGTACGAAGCAGGAAGAGACATCAAGAGAATCAGCGCCTTATCGTCCTCTTCAAACTTCACATCAACTTTCAGCAAATCATTGATAATCTTATTGAAAGCATTTAGGTGATGTAATATAGTTGTACCTTCGCTCATACGCAGTCCGTACAACTGTTGTTTCAGATAGAACTTGTTCGTGAGGCTTTTTGACATGTACAACTTCTCGAGTTTTGTCCAGATGTCCATCGTCGTCTCTTCGTCAATGACATTGTACAAAACCTCATCAGTCAGGCTTAGAATAATTAAATTCAATGCCTTTTGATCTATCTCCTCCCAGTCTTCATTGCTTATCTTGACCGGCTTCTTTTCTTTTTCCTCTAACGTCTTTTGTAGACCTTGAAAAGTAAGAACCGCCTTCATCTTCTTTTGCCATAAGGCAAAATTTATCTTGCTGTCAAACTTCTCCACCTCGAGTAAGGACTTTGTCATCTTGGTTGTTTGCTTCTAGGCTCTGATACCAATTGTTGGGATTCACAGCGAAAGTTTCACGGATCGCCTTTGCGTCAAAAAACACAAGAAACGAGAAGTAATACAAGATAAAAGAAAATAACAAGATAAGACAACGGGAGATCCACTATCAATAGATAAAGGCTTTTACAAGAGTTTATAAGAAGGACTTCACTCTTTCTTACTTAACTAAACTCTTTCTCCATGCCTCGGCAACACCTCCACCTTCAGAGAGAATCTCCAAGAGAGTACCACGAGGAACCACTACGAGAGACCACTGAGAAGTACTAGAAAGACCCACACACGAGAGCCAACACACTCTCTCTTTCTCTTCTCTCTATTCTCTCTATTCCTCTCTCTCTATTTCTCTCTAGTTCAATCTTAATACTACGCCACACATAAGCCCTATATATTATAGTATATTTATAGACGCTTATTGGGCCTGAGTTTTACTCAATTACAACTCCTAATAATATAAATCTAAATCCAACTTTGGATTCCTACTTTAATTCAAACTCTAATTAGAGTTCAAGACATCTAAAACTCAACATGTGTCTGCCCTGCCAAACTTGCCTATGCCACCATGCAGGACCCACCGTTCATTATCGCCACAAACCACTTTTCCTCATCCTTCCCATTCCCCGCTACTAGGGTAGGATCCGGCCAAATCCAGGCAAATCAAGCCGTGAGACGGGGGGGTGGGGGTGGGTGGGGGTGTTTGGGGGTGTAGAGCTACCCACACCCCCACCGCCCCCACCCCCCCCAACCCCCCCCCCCCCACCCCCAACAAAACCCCACCCCACCCCACACACCACCACAACCCCCGTATACCCCAACCTTGTCGCCAGAAAGCCGGGTCGGATCCGGCCATTTTCGATCAAAGAGAAAATCAGGCCACCTTGGCCTAGTGAAGCTCATGAACAAAGGGGTAGAAGGGGCATGAGAGCAAGGGAAGAAGGAGAAGTGAAGAGATAAAGGAAAAGGTAATAAAAAAAAGTTAATTCCAAAAAAAAATAAATAAGGAAAAGATTTTTATCTCGACTTTCGTGTCACTATCACCACAACCACCTACATCTTTGACACATCCATGAGCTTCATTAACATGCAGCCACCCACAACCTCCCCTAAAGATGACAAACACTTTATACCACTGTAGCCACCCATGATCCCTCGAAGAGGGTGAACTCTCAACACTGTTATGACCACTCGCAGTCCTTTGAAAATACTGAATCCTCATCACTCCAAGCCAGTCTTCAAACTCACACTTTAGCCAGCCTTTGGGTTCACATCCAAGCTAACTTTTAGGCTTATACTTAGCCAGCCTTCAGGCTCATACTTAGCCTACTTTTGGAGTCATATACAAGCCAATTTTTGGGCTCACACTCAGTCAACCTTCAGGCTCATACTTCAACCAGCCTCAGGCTCGCATCCAAACCAACCTTTAGGCTTGCACTCAGCTAGCCTTTAGGCTTGCATCCAAGCCAGACTTCGGGTTTGCACCTTAGTTAGCCTTCTAGCACGCATCTTAGCTAACCTTTGGGCTCACATGCAAGCCAATCTTCAAGCTTCCACTTCAGCCAACCTTCAGGTTCACACCTTAGCTAGCATTCAGGATCACATCCAAGCCAGCCTTTGGGCTCGCATGCAAGCTAGTCTTCCGGCTTGAACACAACCAGCCTTTAGGTTTACATTAAGCTAGCCTTTGGGCTCACACTCTGCCAGCCTTTAGGCTCACACTCGCCAACCTTTGGGTTCATACCTAGGCTAGTTTTTGGACAAACACCCAATCAGCCCTTGGGCTTATACTTCTAAGCTAGCTTTTGATCTCACGAGCTGAGCCTCCTTTGAGTTCACATATTTAAAGTCAGACAATGAGTCTTCCTAAAGTTATCATAAATAACTAAGGACCCTCAAATCAAATTGATTAATGTAGAGTAACTCAATCACAATAAATGGCCAAAGGCCAAGTTAACTCAAATGAACCTACATTAATCAAATAGATAGACTAAAACCTAAATTGAGCTAGACCCAAAACTTAAATTGAGTTAGTCCAAACTAAATAAGTTCAGACCTAATCCTAATCAGGTTCAAGTTCGGTCAATTCAAAATCAAGTTGAGTTTGAATCAAATCTAATCTAGATTGAACTAAGCTCGAATCAAACCCTAATTAGGTTAAATCAAGATCAAACTAAAGGGGCAAACTCAGAGTCAAAGCAAAGCCAAGACTAAAACTAAGTTGAGCTAAGTTGATTTGAATTTGAACAGAAGTCCATCAAAATGCAAACCTAAACCTGATAAAAATTCAACACAAGGTTAAACTTGACCCAAACCAAATGAAATCAAACTTGAGTCAAAATTGAGTCCTGAACATTAAACCGAGTTAGATCAGAATCGAATCAAAATTAGGACTGCTCCAACTAGAGTATCAATACCAAACTTGGCAAATTTAATTCATTATCAATATCAATAGTGATTTTGGAATGGATGTTTGACATGGTTCCTTGGTCATGCTACAAAGCATGAGTATGAACCCACTTACCAGAGGTTCTAGGAATAGAAATCTTGAATGTATTACCATTTTTCATGAAGGAGTTAATGAATTACAATTCAATCTAGTTTTAAACATCAAATTGGATCAATTTAGACTCAAATCATAGTTGATTGTTGAACTAATTTCAAGCCAAACTCAAACTAGAACTATATTAGTCATGATAGAGCTAATTAGGGTCAAACTGAGTCCTATTGGATGTGCTGAACCCTCGGTAATACTCCAAGACCATGAACAACAGGTGATGTTACCACCCTGACCTGAACTAGATCTAGTTTGAGTGGAACCAAACTTGGTCAAACTGAGCCCCCCTAGGTGTCCTACAAAAGACTTTTGTCAACCACACTTCAAAGCTATACCCAACCCCCTAAGCCATTGGTGATGTTACAAATCAAAGAAGTTAAATACCAACATGCTCAAAGTCATTAGCCACACTTCAAGCTAGTCAACTCAAAAGTAGTTGATGATGCGTCTTTCAAGCTAGTCAATCTTATAAGAAGTTGATGATGTAATCTTCAAGTTGGTCGTACTAGAAAGCCATTGATGACACATCCTTTCAAGCTAGTCAAACTAGAAGCCATTAATAACACATCCTTTCAAGCTAGTCAACCTTACAAATAGTTGATGATGTAGCTCTCTAAGCTAGTCAACCTCACAAGTAAATGATAACATAGTCCTCAAGCTAGTCAACCCCAAAAGTTGTTGATGATTTACTTTTAAGTTAGTCAACCCTAGAAGCCATTGACGACATGCTCTTTCAAGTTAGTCAACCCTAAAAGCCATTAGTGATGTGCCTTTCAAGGTAGTGAACCCTAAAAGTAGTTGATGATGTGCTCCTTAAACTAGTCAACCCCAAAAACTGTTGATGATGCATCTCTTCAAACTCGTCAATCTTAGAAGCAATTGATGACACACCTCTTAAGGTAATCAACTCTAAAAGTAGTTGATGATACAATTTTCAAAGCTATAGCCAAACCTTATAAGCCATTGGTGATGCTACCAAATCAAATGAACTTACCACCAATACTCAAAACTATTGAAAATACTTTGAACTTCTCCTATTCCCTTCCACATCCCATCGAATGTTGCCATTAACACTTGTCAAAGATTAAGTCAATCTGAGTTAGATGCCATGTGGTCCAGTGCAGGAGAACAAGGTAGCAGCACATATAAGAGCTTCTTCTCCACTCTTTCTTTCTCTTTTCCTTTCTTCATTTCTTTCATATTTTATATAATTTCATATTGAAATTTATTTTAAAGTGAGAGCATAGCCTTACTTAAACTATATATCATTTCTTAAAATTAATCAAATGCTCTTTTCTTTTATTGTGTCTCTATTTTATTAACTAGGTTTCTCATTTTAGGAGATTTTCAGTAGTCACCAAGGTAATTAACAATAGAAACTTGTGCTTATTGGAAGTCAATATTCTTACAATATCTGATAGCATACTTGAAATTAAAATAAACTTTGATTTGTGATTCGAGATCACTCCCAGGGTCTTTGCCCTCCTAGGCCACCGAAATCGATTCTACAAACTCTTGCACATCCAATGGGAATTCACTTTTCCTCTAAGTATAGAAATCTAGTTAATATGATAGAGACACTGATAAGATATAACTATGATTGAAAACTAATTAATTATATTCTCTTTTGTAGAAGAAAGAATCAAATGGTACCAATGAAGAATGTCTCCATCCCGAGATATACCATCATCCTGGGAGTAGGATTAGCTATACATTTATCTTAATCAATGGTTGCCACAGAAGCAGCTGAAGTTTAGATCAAGTTCAAGACCATCTTTGATATCATCCAGTTCAAGAAGGCACCTACTACTACACTGACTTAGGTTTTTGTCATGCAAATTCAGCCTTTTTCTCATCTTCTATTAAGGGGAAGGAGGCCGAATATTGTCATTCCTAATGAGAAGGGCTGTTTGGATGAAGAGCTAGAAGCCATACCTCAACCAAAAAAGATATTGATCTTCCAGAGGTTAGGACCGAAATAAAGCTCATTTTTTTATTGTCTTCACCCAACTCCTCACAGGGGGCAATCAAAAATAAATCTAGACATAGGCATTGATGAAGAAGATCTTATCCTGACTATCGCAAGTAAAGAAAAAGCTACTGAAATTGTCAACTAACTTACAAAACCTACCCCTCAAATGAAGTTGATCATTACCATTCCTACCTCTAACTCCTTTGTTCCATTAAGAAATTTAGAGAAGGGTAGAAGCAAATGATAGGGGGCACAGTTTTGCCTTAGACCTGTGATAAAAGGGCGAATCACTAAATAAAATCACACGAATTACCGTAAAGCTACAACCCAGTATGAGAGTTCGCTAAAGGGGATCATCCATACTATTAAAGTCATTTCTCATCATGACTCTAAGAAAGACCGTGAGCCCACACCCCAGCTAGTCAAACACCAAAAGAAGGCTACCCAAGTGAGGCTTATTGATGAAGAAATGAAAAAGGAGAGGGCCCTTGAGAACCAATCCTTGCTATTATGCCAAAGAGAAGGTGTGGCAACCCACTCCATGAGTAGAATCTTGAATGAGATAACTCGACTGATAAGAGAAGTTAGCCTTAACCTGAACCTTAGACTTGATTCTCAAGACATAGACTATCATGTTTTGATAGAAGCCTTGGCCATAAATGAAAGCTCCAGTTAAGAAGTGACCATAGAAGTACTACAAGAATAGCTAAGACAATAAGATAAAGATAAAGATAAAGGTTAAAAGGAGATCATGGAGTTGATGGAAATGATATTACAAATGAGCCAAAAGCTCAATAAGTTAGAAAAATCTTAATAGCTATCCCAAGTAGCAGAAGTAGTAGAAAGTGCATCTCCTATAGATTAGATCCACGAAAATATAGGCCCTTTGCAAGTACCTTCTCTAGTAAGAGATACCCAATCCTCAATTTTAGGGATCCCTTACAATATGAAACTCCCAGTATACATACAATAATAGGTACAATGAATGGTAACTGCACAATTAAGACAAGAAAGTGAGATAGGTAGGGTAAATGATGCTAACAAACCATATCCTAACTATCATGACCGAGTGTCATATCTCAGAGGCTAAACAGTACCAAGTTTCAAACAGTTTAATGGCATGGGCAATCTTAAACAACACATACCTCACTTTATGACTCTATGTGAAGATTTAAGTAATAATCCCTCATTGCCACTCTATCAATTTTCAGCAAGCTTGACAGAAGTAGCATTCAAGTGGTATACTGGTTTGGAACAAAAATCTATACAAACTTGAGCATAAATGAAAGAGGCTTTTTGAATTAGGTTTGGAGGAGCAATAATAAAGTGACTATTGCAGACCTTGTCTCAACACTAAAATATGACAATGAGTCGATTTTGGATTATATCACATGGTGGAGAAATCTCAGTGTTAAGTGTGAATAACCCATGAGTCAATTTGAGATAATGAACTTCGTCCTTGGCAATATAAGAGGAGAATGGATAATATCTTATCTGAGTACCTCTTCTATTCAAACCTTCCAAGACCTTATCATGTAAGTTAAGAAGGTAGAAAGGATTGGCCCACCGACCTTATCTAGTGCACAAAGTTTCAAGTTGGAAAAGATAAGGTAAAGCATGGAGAGCCTTCCAAAAATATGAGAGCTGCATTCATAACAATTGAGCAAAATAAACCTCCAAAACCCCACAATGAACAAGGGTAATCTTCATAAGCCACCAACTCTTGGAGGAGATAGAGAAGTGGAATGATCCAATGATTTCCAACAATGGTTCAAAAATAAATATTCTTTCTAAAGAGAAAGAGTAGGTAAAATCTTATAAGATGTCTTGAAGTTAGGCCTCCAATTGCTAGAGTCCAAGAGGCTAGGCGAGACAAACAAAATAGATTACCCGAACTATTATCCTGACCATAGAGTTTTGAGACATACCATTGAGATTGCTATGTATTAAAGTATTGGGTTGAGAAACAATACTGAGAAGGCAAGCTAACTCTCTTGAAAGCAGCCTTATTCAAAACACCCACCGAATACATCAATTACATTATTGTGTTTGGGGACCATAAACTACTTGCTAGAATTCTCTTTGGGAAAGAGGCACAATGTACCCCTAAACAAGGGCACTTATGGAATATCTATATTTAAAAAAGGCTAAAAAAATTGATTAAAAAAATGACTAAAAATCATGAAGAGCTTGGAATGGTAATGAAGAAAGCCTCATTAGAGCAAACTGCCTCACCTACTCAAAGCATTAAGAAGAGAAAGAACAGAAGAAAGAAAAGAAAGTTGGTTCAGCCAGATGAATATGATGTTAAGAAATTAGCCATCCAAAAATACATTGATACTTTGGATAAATATGTTTAGGGAGAAAGAAACTAAGTAACACTTGAAGAATTCATCCCTGATAAACTTAAAGTTTTACCAAAGGACCTTGATATGGAAAATGAGGAAAGTAAACTTTCAATGGCAATATGCAATGTCCTATTTACTATTTGAGGTTTACAACCAAGCCAATCACCACCTTGTCACTTCAATAATAAGGAAATTCAGGGTGCAAGGCAAGAAAAAGCAAAATAAATTCACTGAGGATGTTACTGATGAACTGAGAGATCCCACAGGTTTTTTTGAGGGCTGCTCCTAAGATGATTATCTTAGAAAGTGGTTCACCGTAAGGACGACTATGTCATCCTCAAACTACAACTAGATACTATGAAAGAGCTAGCTACAACTAACATGAGGTTTGCCAGAGACAAATATAAATGCTCAATGAGCATATGAAGGCTATGACCTGTTGTTGCATGGTGACTCATACATCTGAGGTGAACACTAGCGAGCTCCTATCCCAGCCTCCATTAGGCAATCTAGCAACAAATACTCAACCCACTAGGTTTGGCGAGATCCCTGTACTAGAATCTATGGAAGGATGCGCTTTGCCAACTTTAGAGAAATTATGCATACAAGGCATGGACGGTGAATATGACTTTATGTCTAAGTTACAACAACTTTATGACCACTTTGGAAGGCCCTACACTAGTAAGTGCCAAAGGTAGAAGTAGGCATTTCAAGAGAGGATCAAACAAGCTAATGCTAAGACTTATTATGCTCCCACGTCATGCTAATTTGAATATCCACAATCAAGCCGATCTGAATGGAAAAAACAACCTAAATACAAAGTATTGAAAAAAGTTATACCAGCAGATGAAGTAGAAGGATTCATCTAAAGAGTCTCTAAAGACCTCTTTATGAGAATGCCCCACATGCCTAATTCTGATGTTGAATGGGATGATTGCCAGTCAGTTACATCCTCCAAGAACATTCAAGGAACTACTGATTGGAGATAAGGATTCTTTACCTCTTATTGCATAAGCCTTGAGAGTGATTTCGAAGATGAAACTTATTGGTCTTATGATGCTAGATTTCAACTAAGGAGAACAAATCAGGTACAACTCCAAGATGGGAATGCGCTATCTCTGAGACAAGCTCCAATGCCTAGGGACAAGAATATTTCCAAGGACAAAGAAAAGAAACTTCAGATAAATAAGGGCATTGGGCCTTGCATGCTAAGCCTACACCCAAAAAGGTGGAATACAATGTAACAGCCCACCTCAAGAAGATCCCGATTATACTAATGTGTTTGATGCCTTGATGATGTCATAAGAACTCAAGGACAAACTAGTGCACATCTTGTAGAATTTGGCCAACTACCAAGCATACTTTGCTAAAAAGAAGCCAAAGGAGTCTTTGTGTGTATGCCAAACTCTCGCTATCACCTTCACAAATGATAACCTGCTACTTAGAATAGCAGGCCACAATAGACCATTGTATGTCATAGGAAATAATGATGGATCAAGATTAACTATATCCTGATTGACCCAGGTTTCTCAGTCAATTTGATGACCCTCCAAATTCTAAGAGCTCTAACTTTGGATGTGTGCCACTTATCGTCCGTGATTATAACCACACAAGGGTTTAATCAAAATAGGCAAAGAGCATTGGGAGCTATAACTATCCCTCTAAAAGTAGGAAAAATGATGACAGATGCCAAGTTTATGTGATTGATACTCATACATCATACAAATCACTACTAGTGAGGTCATGGCAACATGAGTACCATCAACCCTACATCAATGCCTCAAATACTTTGAGGATGGTGAAGAATACCGAATTGATAGAGATGTATACTTTTTTGATGTTCATGAGATATATTATGATGATGCAAAATACTATTAATGATCTGATACTAATAGGGGGGCTATTTCCATTAGTCAAGTAAAGCAAAAAAATTGCTAGCTTGATCTTTGCTCCTACTCACTTACGAAGCGATTTTGACTTAGCCACTTCAAATGAAGAAACTCTGTAAGTTTTCCTAGGTAGGTATACTTCTAACAACGATGATGATAGAGGTCAAATAAAAAAAAATACTCTCCTTGTTACTAAAGTTTTGAAAGGCTTATTGAAACTATTAGATGAGTTGAGCATCAATGTCGTGGAAGAATTAATGATTTTCTACATCCCTCCATGGCGCAAAGGAGAAAAAAAAACTATTTTACAAGTCAATCCCTTATGTGACAAGCATACATGAAATTCTGGGGACTGAAGATCTAGCAGATAGTGGTGATCACTAACTGGTAGTCATGCCTAAATATTTCATAGACTAACTTCATCAGATAATCAACAAATCTAGCTATGGATGTCCACAAATAAAGAGAGAGAGAGAGTCATTTTTTCAAGAATCTATGGGATCCATCCCAAGGACATGCTTACATTCCTGGAAGAGGAAATAGGAACACCAAAAGACTAGGCTTTATTATTCCAAATGTCTACACGTGTCTTATGGTCACCATTGGACCTCTCTCTGATATTCAAGGTGACCAAATGATATCAATACCCCCTAACACATATGCCAAGGCGGTCACAACTTTTCAGATGTCACAAGAAGGTGACATTCTCGGTGGAATGTTATCAAAACCAAAAGAAAGGGGGCATGATGTAGCCAAAATGCCTTTAGACGAACCTTCACCAAACCTCACTCGACATGATGAAGTACTTGGTGAAGAAATAATCCTCAAATAAAAAGAATCTCCACTGGAACTTGAGGATGAGGGGCAAGTCATAGTCGACGAACTGATGGAGATCAACCTAGGCTCATAGGAGGATTAGAGGAGGACCCCAAGCCAACTTTCATCAGTACTCAACTTTTAGAGGAAAGCCAAACTTAGCTCAAAGCAGTGCTTCAAGAGTACATTAATTGCTTCACATGGAACTATAAGGAGATGCTTGAAGTAGATCGTGAAGTTGTAGTCCACAAGCTAACCATCAATCCTTAGCTTCCATATGTCAAACAAGCACATAGGAAGATGAAACTTGACCTAGAATAGAAGGTGATAGAAGAAACAAAGGAACTGATCAAAGCAGGCTTCATAAGAGAAGTAAAATACCTATATTGTGTGGCAAGCATCATGCCAGTTAAGAAAAAGAATGGTTAAATTCGTATTTGAGTAGACTACAGGGATTTGAATAAAGCATGTCCAAAAAATAATTTTTTATTATCAATAATGGAAATTATGATTGACAAAATATTCTCTTTCATGGATTATTTTTAAGGATATAACCAAATCAATATACATCCTGATAATGAGAAATATATAGCCTTTAGGACACCAATTGGTATTTACTGTTACAAGGCAATATCCTTCAGGCTCAAGAATGCAGACACCACTTATCAAAGGGTCATAACTCAAATCTTTGATAATTTCATACACCAATTAGTAGAATATTATGTGAATGACTTGGTAGTCAAAAGTAAGTCCAAAGACAAGCATGTCCAAGAACTAAGAGTAGTATTCAATTGCCTTAGAAAATATAATTTAAAGATGAATCCTATGAAGTGTGCTTTTCATGTATCATCAGAAAAATTCCTCAACTTTATTGTTAGACATTGAGAGATTAAAATTGATCCATCTAAGATCAAAGATATTTTGGATATGCCATCACCTAGCAATTTAAAGCAATTAAGGTCATTCCAAGGTTGACTAACATATATAAGAAGATTTATTTTAAACCTCTCTAGAAAATGCAAGCCTTTTTCTAAGTTGATAAAGAAGGATACCCCATTTATTTGGGATCATGAATGCGAATAGGCTTTTGAAGAGATCAAGTAGTATCTCTTAAAGCCACCAGTCATGGCAGCACTTCTACCCGATAAACCCCTTATCCTCTATACGGTAGAAATAGAAGGATTGTTGGGGGCACTTCTTGTAAAAAGGGTAAAGAAAATACACTCTATTATTTGAGTAGAATGCTGGTAAGGGTAAAAAGTAACTACTCCCCCATTAAAAAGCATCATTTGATGCTCATATTTGTAGCCAAAAAGCTGAGGCATTATTTATTTTCTCATCAAGTCATTTTAATATCAAAGATTGATCCCATAAAGTACTTGATGGCTAGGTCTATACTCATTAGGAAGCTAAAAAAGTGGGCTTTAATCCTCATAGAATATGATATCAAATTCACACCCCAAAAGGTGGCCAAAGGGAAAGCCCTCGCTGATTTTTTTGCAGCTCATCAAGTACCGGATGATTCTCCTTTGAGTTGCAAGCTCTTTGATGAAGAAATCCTTTTAGTCGAAGAAGGGAAACCTTACTAGAAGCTATACTTTCGATCAACTATTTCTGTGTTATCTCTCAAACAAGGAGGCCAAAGAAATTAAGAATAAAGTGCATTCGGGGGTCTATGGTACTCATCAATCAGGCCTAAAAATGATGATGAAGATTAAGCGTATGAGATATTATTGACTCACGATAGTAGGAGATTGCATCGAATATACAAGAAGATGTCACCTATACAAATTCATGGTGACTTCGTATATCAACACCCAAATCCTCTAAATCCAATAGTATTCTCATGGCCATTCAAGGTATGCGGTACGACATCATCGGCCCAAATGAACCATCTTCTTTTAGTGGCCACTACTTCATATTGGTAGCAACTGATTATTTCTTTCAGTGAGCTGAAGCGATTCCACTGAAAGAGGTAAAAGTGGGTACTATTATCCACTTCTTTCAAGAAAATATCTTGTACCGATTCAGTATCCCTTGAAGGATCATTTCTAATAATGGACTATCTTTCAAAGATTTCAAGGTTGAATGATTCGCACATCATTATAAGATAAATTGGAGAGATATTCATTCATCTACAACACGAGAGCCAAGGGGCTCGTTGAGGTATTTAGCAAGACCCTTTCCAAGATTTTAAAAAAAATTGTTGTTAGAAACAAGAAAAACTGGCACCAAAAGCTTATTGAGGCATTGTGGGCCTATCGCACATGATATAGGACTCCTACCCAATCAATGCTATATGCATTGGTGTTCAGGACTGAGGTAATCTTGTCACTGGAAGTGCAAATCCCCTTTCTAAGAATTGCCTTGGAAGAAGAAATCATAAGAGAAGACAACATTTATTTTCACCTTGACAAAATAGACTCCTTGAAAGAAATAAGGCTCACGGCCCAACAAAACTTAAAAATGTATCAAGCATAAATGTTGAGGGCCTACAACAAGATGACTTGGCTTAGATCTTTCCAGAATGGAGAAATGGTCTTAGTCTTAAGAAGACTATAATCCCAAACCAAAATAAGAAAGACAAATTTAAGCCTAATTAGGAAGACCCTTATATTATTGAAAGGATATTTGAAGATGGATCTTACCAATTGATTAATAACAAGGGGGAAAGGCCTATGCCACCAATCAATGACCAATTCCTGAAAAGGTATTATGCCTAAGCCCTGAAGGCAATAACAATAACAATCAAAAGTGTCTATATTTTGTCTATGATGAAATGTCCGACTTCGTCAAAAGAAAATAGCCGGTCAAATAAGCACTCCTTGTTTCTTGAGGTAAAACATGGACACAAAATCTCATCCATTTTGAGGTTGCAAACCAAGCCCATTTTACGTGGTGATTAAAATCGCATCTTCATTTCAATGAAGTGCACTCCCACATGGTGAAACGAGTCCACTTTCACGTGGTAAATCAAGCCCATTCTCACTAGATAAATCAAGTATACTTCCATATGGCAAACAAATCTACTTTTATATGGCAAACCAAGTCCACTTCTATGTGATAAATTAAATCTACTTCTATGTGGCAAGCTAAGTCCACTTCTATGTGACAAGCTAAGTCCACTTGTATGTGAAAAATTAAATCCATTTCTACATAGCAAATTGTCCACTTCCTTAGCAAACCAAGTCTCCTTCTACATGGCAAAGTAAATCCACTCGTTGTGGTAATCTAAGTCCACTTCCTATGGCAAACCAAGTCCACTGCTTATAATAAATCAAGTTCACTCATTGTGACAACTCAAAGCCACTTAATATAGCAGCCCAAGTCCACTTTCATGTGGCAAGTTGGTCTACTTTCATATGGAAATCCAAATCCACTTTTATGTGGCAAAATCAAATCCACTAAATGTAGCAGTTTGAATCCACTCCTTTCAGTGATTCAAGGCCACTCTGTGTGGTGATTTAAACTCACATGATTAACTCCTAGGGAATTGATACAAATGATGAGCACTTGGAAAATTTGTTCGCATCCACTCTCCTTGCTGAGAAAACTCACGAAGTGGATGCAAAGGGGGTATTTGTTTGAATCAATATTGACAAAAAATAAAAAAATGTAATCAAAATTTAGTCAAAATATAGAATTGAATACCACTGGATTGTGATCCAAATGTAAGCCTTAGTTGGACCAAAATCATAATCAAAATTGAGCAAAAATTGAGTTCAAATTGGGTTTGAATTGTTAGGAAATTTGGGATTAAACTAAAGAGAGCTGATTGAGCCTAATATTTGAACCACAATTAGGCCTAAAATTCATCAAATATCTGAGCCCAAATAAAAATTATAAAATCTTTGTAAGTAGGTCCCTGGACTAAATATATTTTATAAATAGATCCCTGAATGGATTTTTCTTACAAATAAGTCCCTGAGATGAAAATCTTGCAAAAAAAGTCCTCAAAAGTTTTTGAAATTTCAAATTAATCCCCACAAAATTTTATATTTGTAAATAAATTCCTGAACTTCCTAACTTTTGTAAGAAAATAAATTCCTGAAATTCCTAACTTTTGTAAGAAAATAAATTCTTGAAATTCCTAACTTCTGTAAATAAGCTCTTTGAAAATTTTTATTTACAAATAAGTTCAAATTTTATTCAAAAGACCCTACAAATTTTAAAATTTTTACAAATATATTCTTTTTATAAAAAGGCCCCTAAAACTTATGAAATTATATTTCGGTCCTAATTTTCTGGAAAAATTTGTAAATAATCTACCAAAACTTTAGTGTTCGAAAATGGTACGAAATTTGAACTTTTCCATTGAAGAAATAAATCTCAATCAATTACATGACAATGATAAAATTTTGGTGTACAATTTCATCCTAATCCATTCCTATTAATGAAATCAATCAAAGATATCAAGATCCAATCACACTCATATCACATTCCAAAACCAACTAATCAAAGATTTGATCTTGATTCTCCGGAAAGCCTATAAATTGATGAAAAGAAACTTGTGGGGAGGGGACACGAAGAGAAGAGATTAGCATACATTCGAAACTTGGAGAAAAACAGGAGGAGATCAATGAAGAAAAAAATAGAGGAGAAAGTGAGGTGATTCTTTACCTCTCCTTCCTTCCATTGTCCTTCTCTTCTCCTCTCTGTTCCGTTGTTCTTTATTCTCTGCAAGGTCCTTAGCCTTTTGCTATTGCTGTTATCTCATCCTTACCAATCTAAGCTGCTTCCCACACCTACTGCTGCCCACTCAACTTGCATCCCTAGCTTGCCACCTTTTTTGGAGGTTGACATTGCTTGCCCTCTCCTGAAGACCCCGCATCATTAGCTCAAACCACCAACCGCCTATCTCGCTACCATCAGCCTCAACCTAAGCTCATAGCCACCTCACTGGAGAAGCATGCTCTGCCTGTTGCTCACTTGCTACTTGGCTCACTTCCTTCACCCATGCCATCCACCCGCCTAGTCTGCGAATGTCTCTACCCCGCCAAACTCACTTGCACCACCATGTAGGACCTGTCATTCATTATTTCCATAACCACCTTCTTCTCATCCTTCCCATTCCCCATTGCTAGGGCTGGATCCACTTAGATCTGGTTGGATCTAGCCATGAGATTAGGGGGGTGGGGCGTGGGGGGGTGTGGTTGGTGGGTGGGGCGTGCTAGGGCCGTCGCCTTACCTTGCTGCCAGGAAGTTAGGCTATATCTGGTCATTTTAGATCAGAGAGGAAACCAATCCCTTGGCCCAGTGGAGCTCAAGAACAAAGGGGGAAGAAGGGGCATGAGAGAAAGGAAAGAAGGAGAAGTGAAGAGATAAAGAAAATAATAATAATAAAGAAGTTACTGCAAAAAAAATAAAATAAATAAGGAAATGCCTTTTATCTCAACTTTTGTGCTACCAATCACCTATGACTCCTTGAAGATAACAAACTCTCAACATTGTTGTGTTGCCCTTTGTGGTTTTTATAATAACCAAATCATGTATTTGATCATATTTTGAGTATGCGTAGCTTGTAGCCAAGTCAAGTTAGAAATAGAGATTAAGGCCGTTTAAAAGCATTAAGGGTAGATGGACTTAAGGATGAGACATGATGGTGAATCATCTAACAGAACTTAAAGAATTGAAGATGTCTTGAAGAAGGCTCAAGAGATCAAGTCAGTTCATTAGATTTAGATTTTCATTTATTTTTAGTTGAGTTGAGGATTTGTTTTTTGAGATAAATTTTTAGAGCTTTTGGTTAGCACTAATCTTGAAATGCCTTCACTAGCTCATTATTTAACCCAAGTTTGAGATGATGTCTAGTATGAAGATGAAATTGCAGTAAGAATAGTAGTTTTTCTATTAATTTCAGACTCCCAAACTTCATGATTCGAATGCTCAAATATAGCAAAAATAACTCTATAATTTATAATAGCTTTAGACATCTAAAACTCAGGGCCGTTGCCCCACCTTGCCGCAAGGAAGTTAGGCTATATCTGGTCATTTTAGATCAGAGAGGAAATCGATCCCTTGGCCCAGTGGAGCTCAAGAACAAAGGGGGAAGAATGGGCACGAGAGAAAGGAAAGAAGGAGAAGTGAAGAGATAAAGAAAATAATAATAATAAAGAAGTTACTGAAAAAAAAATAATAAATAAGGAAAAGCTTTTTATCTCGACTTTTATGCTACCAATCACCTGCGTCTCCTTGAAGATGGCAAACTCTCAACATTGTTGTGTTGCCCTTTGTGGTTTTGATAATAACCAAATCATGTATTTGATCATATTTTGAGCATGCATAACTTGTAGCCAAGTCAAGTTAGAAATAGAGATTAAGGCCATTCAAAAGCATTAAGGGTAGATGGACTTAAGGATGAGGCATGATGGTGCATCATCTAACAGAACTTAAAGAATTGAAGATGGCTTGATGAAGGCTCAAGAGATCAAGTCAGCTCATTAGATTTAATTTTCATTTATTTTTAGTTGAGTTGAGGATTTTTTTTGAGATAAATTTTTAGAGCTTTTGGTTAGCACTAATCTTGGAATGCCTTCACTAGCTCATTATTTAACCCAAGTTTGAGATGATGTCTACCATGAAGCTGAAATTACAGTAAGAATAGTAGTTTCTCTATTAATTTCAGACTCCCAAACTTCATGATTCAAATGCTCAAATATAGCAAAAGTAACTCTATAATTTCTAATAGCTTCAAACATCTAAACCTCAAGATTGGACACTTGAAGTTTGGAAACTATAACTTTAAAGAAAATTCATGCTTAGTGTTTGGTTGCTTGAAGCTTTGGTTGGATGCCTGAAATCATACAGTTTAGAATCCGAACCTTGTAATTGGGCACCCAAAGTTGTAATATTAGCTTCAATAGCTAATAAAAATTTGACCATTGGGAGGTTTCGGACATCCAAACAGGTACAATTCAAATGCTTGAACATGACAGAGTACACCTTAATGGCTAGCTCTCTCACCAAAGGTTATATAAAGGTTTGACACTTCTTTGCTCAGTGAGGGAACAAACTTTTAATACCCTTAGAGTAAGTGTCCTCCTCCCAAAGCCTTCTAACCCCAATAATGCTCTTAATCTTCTAATCTCAAACAAATCCTCAATTTCCCTTATACTTATCTTGAGAGACTTTGTAGTGAGTTTCAAATATATTATCTTTTTTACTTTTCCACTTATAAATAGTCCTAGGTGTTAGGAGTATGAGTATATATAGGCTAGGTGTTAGGAGTATTGAGTATACAATAGGTTTTGATGTGGAGTGTCACTTGGTGGGAGTAAGGAGTTGTACAAGTATGACTTCACCCTAACAGAGTGATGGGCGTGGCTTCACTTAAAGAATGTGACACTTGTGGTTTGCAAAATAGATGTAAAGGCTTGTCTTCACCTTAAGAAGTGATATCACTAGTGGAGTGATTGAAGCTTTCAAGATCGAGGCAGAGGCTGTGGAGTAGGTGCGGTTTGTCTCTGAATCACATAAAAATTATGGTCCATTCTTTTCCTTATTATGCTTTACTTTTATAATACTTGTGATTGAGAAATGTGCAAGGGGTGCTCGAATTCTTGAATGTCTAATTATCTAGGAAAATGCTATTGGGCTTTGATCTTATTTATCTAAAATATATTTGTATTTCAAAACCTCTTTCACTCCCCCCCTCTCAAAGGTTGCCATATGGGCTAACACACTGTGGCCACCCCTCGAAGATGGTGAATCCCCATCACTCCAAACTAGCCTTCAAGCTCACATTCAAGCTAGCCTTCAGGTTCACTAGCTAGCCTTCTAGCTCACATCCAAGCTAGCTTTTGAGCTTGCACTTGACCAGCCTTCAAGCTCACATTCGAGCAGCCTTTGGGTTCATGCTCAGCTAGCCCTTAACTTGCATCTCAGCTAACCTTCGGGCTCACTCTCAGCCAACCTTCAGGCTTGCACCTCAGTTAGTCTTTGGGCTTACGTCCAATCCAGCCTTCGGGCTTGCATTCAACCAGCCTCAGAGTTTTTGCTTGGGCTCCCACTAAGCTAACTTTCGAGCTCATACTCAACTAGCCTTTGAATACGTATCCTAGATAGCTTTCGGGCTCACACTCAGCTAGCCTTTGGATTTGTACTCATCCAACCTTCAAATTTGCATCTAGGCTAATCTATGTACTCGCATTCAATCAGCCCTTGGGTTTATACTTCTAAGCTAGATTTTGAGCTCACGAGCTAAGCCTCCTTCATGTTTTCACCTCTAAAGCCAGACCATGGGTCAACCTAAAATTATCATTAACAACCAAAGACCCTAAAATCAAATTAATTAATGTGAAGTAACTCAATCACAACAAATGGACAAAGATCAAGTAGACTCAAATGGACCTAAATTAATCAAATAGATGAACTAAAATCCAAATTAAGCTAGATCCAAAATCCAAATTGAGTTAATCTAAATCAAATTAGTTCAAACCCAACCCAAATCATGTTCAAGTTGGGTCAATTCAAAATCAGGTCGAGTTTGAATCAAATCAAATCTAATTTGGGTTGAACTGAGTTCAAATCAAACCCTAATTAGCTTAAATCAAGTTCAAATTGAAGGGGCAAACTCAAAGTCAAAGCAGAGCCAAGACTAAAACCAAGTTGAACTAAATTACTTTAAACTTGAACAAAAGTATATCAAGATGCAAACCTGAACCTGATAAAGGTCCAACACAAAGTCGAACTCGATCAAAACCAAATGAAATCATACTCAAATCAAAATCGATTCTTGAGCATTAAACTAAGTCAGATCATACTCGAATCAAAATCAGCACTACTCCAACTAGAGTCAATAATCAATATTTGGTAAATGTTCTTTTGAAAATTAATGCCAAAATTTGTGAATTTAATTTATTATCAATACTAACATTGATTTTGGAATGGATGTTAGACATGGTTCCCTGGTCATGCTATAAAGCATTAGTGTGAACCCACTCACCAAAGGTTCTAGGAATAGAAACCTCAAATGTATCACCATCTTCTAGGAAGGAATTAATAAATCACAATTCAATTAAGTTTTAAACATTGACTTGAATCAATTCAGAATCAAATCAAAGTTGAGTGTTGAACTGATTCCAAACCAAACTCAAACATGAACCATATTAGTCTTGACGAAGCTAATTAGGGTCAAACTAAGTCTTACTGGATGTGCTGAAACCTTGGCAAAACTCTAAGGACATGAATAATAGGCAATGTTATCATTTTGACTTGAACCATAACTAGTTCGAGTGAAACTAAAATGAGTCAAACTGAGTCCCGCTAGGTGTCCTATAAAAGAATTTGTTGGCCACACTTCAAACCTATACCCAACCCCTTAAGTCATTGGTAACATTATCAAATTAAAGAAGTTAAATACCAACACGCTCAAAGGCATTGGCCACACTTCAAGCTAGTCAACCTAGAAGTAATTGATGACATTCCTTTAAAGCTAGTCAACCCCCAAAAGTAGTTGATGATGTACCTTTCAAGCTAGTTAACCTCACAAGCTGTTGATGATGTAGTCCTCAAGCTATTCAAACTAGAAGTTGTTGATAATACACCCTTTCATGCTAGTCAACCTCACAAGCAGTTAATGACATAGCTTTCAAAGCTAGTCAATCTCACAAGTAGTTGATGATATAGTCCTTAAGCCAATCAACCCCAAAAATAATTGATGATGCATCCTTCAAGCTAGTCAATCCTATAAGTCATTAGTGACATGCCCTTTCAAGCTAGTTAACCCTAGAAATCGTTAGTGACACGCCCTTCAAGCTAGTCAACCTAAAAAGTAGTTGGTGACTTACTCCTCAAGTTAGTCAACCCTAGAAGTAGTGGATAATACACCCCCTCAAGCTAGTCAACCCTAAGAGTAGTTGATGATGTCATTTTCGAAAATATACCCAACCCTATAAGGCATCGGTAATGCCACTAAATCAAATGAAGTTACTGTCAATACTCAAAGTTATTAGAAATACATCAAACTCCTAACATTTTCTTCCATATCCCATCAGATGATGCCATCAACACCTACCAAAGATCGAGTCAATCTGAGTCAGATGCTATGTGGTCTAGCGTAAGGGAGTGGGATAGTAGCACATATCAAAGTTTCTTCTCCAATCCTCTTTGTCTTTTTCTTTCTTCATTTCTTTCATGGTTTCTGTAATTCCATGTTAAAATTTGTTGTAAAGTGGGGGCATACTCTTACTTAAGCCATATATCATTTCTTAAAATCAATCAGATATTTTTTTTTTGTATCTTTATTTTATTATCTAGGTTTCTTACTTTAGAAAATTTTTCACAATCATTAAGATACTAACAATAGGGGCTTGCGTCTATTGGAAGTCAATATTTTCATAACACTTGATAGCACATTTCAAATTAAAATAAAATTTGATTTATGATGAGAGGTCACTCTGAGGTATCCGCCATCTCAGACCATCAAAATTGATCCCACAGTTTGCTTTTGCCTAGATGAGCTAAACTTCTTGGATGAAAAAGACTCACAACTTAACAAAGCTTAGAAATATACTAAGCACAAATGTCGAGCGCCTATAACAAGATGGTTCAACTTAAATCTTTTCAAAAGGAAGACATGTTGTTAGTATTGAGAAGACTCATAATCCTAAATTGAAGGAAGAAATATAAATTTTAGCCTAATTGCAAAGGTCCTTATACCATGGAAAGGGTATTTGAAAGAGGAGGAGGAGGAGGAGGAGGAGAAGGAGGAGGAGAGGGAGGGGGGGGGGGGGGGGGGGGGGGTGGTGGGGGATGTTGGTCCTACCAATTAATTAATGATAAAGGAAAAAAAAACCTATGCCACTGATCAATGCATGCTTTCTAAAGAGGTATTACATATGAGCCTCTCGGGACAACAACAAGAAATAAAAATATAGATGTATTTTGTCTATGACAAAATATCTGACTTTCTCAAAAGAATGTTTGGTCAAGTATGCACTCCATATTTTTTGAGGTAAAATGCAGGCATGAAATCCTATTTGATAAACTAGATTCGTTTTGTGAGGTGATCAAGTCCACATTTATGTGACAATTCAAGTCCAATTTTACATAAAAAATTAAGTCCACTCTCATAAGACAAGTTAAGTTAAAATTTATATGGTAATTCAAGCTCACTTATACGCAATAAGTCAAGTCTACTTTTATGTCAAAAATTAAGTCCACTTGCACATAGCAAATTAAATCCACTTTCACGCTCTCATGTGGCAAGTCAAGTCTATTCTCATGTGACAAATCAAATTCACTCTCATATAAAAAACATAATCAACTCTCAAAATATTAATGCAGGACAAGATATCTAAAAATCATTCGCATTCTCTCCTCTTGTTAGAATTTGAGAAGAGGATGTGAAGGGGATACTTTGTTCGGATGGTTTTGTCAAAACCAGATTTGATAAGAATTTAATTAAAGTTAGAGATTATATACCATTGGATTATGGGCCAAATTTTGGTTTTAGTTAAACCTAAATTATGATTGAAATTCAAATCCAAATTGTTAAAAAATTTAGATGTAAATTAAATTCAGCTTAAGTGGGCTGAGTAGGCTAGATATTTAGACCAAAATTAGGCTCAAAATTCATAAAAAATTTAGGCCAAAAATAAAAAAAATATTTATAAATAGGTCCTTATATCAAATAAATTCTTTAAGAAAGGTCTCTGATCGAATTTTTATGGGATGAGAATTTTTGCAAAAGGATTTATAATAAGTCTGAAAATTTTGAATCAATGCCTGTAAAATCTAGATTATGAATAAACTCCTCAAAGATTGATAATTATAATTTAATCTTTATCAAATCTAGGGTTTGTAAATAAATCCCTCAAAAAAAGTTTATCCATAAACAAATCCCTCGGATTTCTACTTTCGTAAATAAATTTTTAAAAAAATTTTATTTACAAATAAACTCATATTATATTATTTTATAAATAAAATCCTACAAAAAAGATCTTGAAAATCTCAAAATTTTACAAATCAGTTCTTTTACACAAACATCTCTAAATTTCTCAAAATTATAAATTTGTCCAATGTTTTTGCAAAATTTGTAAATAACCCATTTGTAAACTTGATATTACAAGTAATTATAAGTTTCAAATCTATAGTAAATAAATCATTCTTATCCAATCCCAAAATAAATCTATTCAATAGATTATATTCATATTTATAATTCAAAATTCAAAACAAGAGAAGCAAAGATCAACCCAATCCAATCTATTCAAGTCCTATAAAGTGCCCTATGAAAATCAGAAAAAGGGGAGGAGCTCATTAGCAATTAGAGATCAGAAGAAAAAGATTATTGACTGAAAGAAAACAACGAGAAAAGAAAGAGGAAATACAAGTAAGTAATCTCTCTATCTTTCTTTCTTCTTTTTGGCTCACTATTCTCCTTCCCCTCACTGCCTTTCATCCTCCTCAAAAGGAGCTTCAGCCCCATCTCATATCCTCGCTGCTTCGCTCGCCCTGGTTGTGGTTGCATCGCTGCCGTGAGCCCGCTTTCGAGCACCAAGACCCAAGTCCGATGGTCTGACCCTCGTGACCATCCCAAGAGGCCATCTTGCATCTTTATAGGCGACCTGCATCCATGCTGGCACCCCAAGCACGCTAGTCAGATCTCTGGTAGCCTTGTGTTTGCCACCTTGATGCATTCGCCATGACGCCTACTGCCACCAGCTGCTAACCTACCGAGTGGACCCAGGCAGAGTCAGCCCTACTGCACACTGCATCTCAACTACCAACCCTTGAGCTAGCTTCCTCATCCTGAGCAGCTCACGGTGTTGACCTCAGCACACCAGCCACCACGTCCATAGTGCGCCAATGAGAAGCAACTGCCTACTTTGAGTTCCCCACACCAATGTCGCTGCATCGTCCACTATATCTGCACCCCACAAAGCTTCCATGTTATCGTGCTCACTTGAATCGTCACTCACCTTTCCATACTAGCCCACTCCAACAATGAATTTGAAGAGGAGTGATCTATCACTACTTGGCTGAAGAAAATAGAGAAGAAGAGACATTCCTAAAGAAAAAGCGGAAACAAAAAAGTATATCAAAAAAGTTGTTTCCAATACATATATATGTATATATTGGTGATCGAGTTTGGTTATGTACTGATTTTAGTCTAAAAGTTCTTTGAGATTAGATCTACTAGGTTACCTTTTATTGATTTGTATAAAAAAAATTTATGAAGAAGACCGTCGAGAGTTTTCTGGCGATAGTTACTCTGACAATCAAGTCAGATCTTTACTCAATAAGAGGGTGGAATCTATAACTAGACATTAATCCTTATCTTTTTATTTGCCCTACTTTTCATAATGTGTCCGGAGATATGTAGTATTGGTATCCTGTGATTTTAAGCAATCGTCAGGCCAGACTTCTCGTAATGAACAATTGCTAATCTGGGATCTTTCAGATTGACCTTTTGGGATGAATTGGTGATTGGTTATGATTGGTTATGAATTAGGCAAGACATCCAAGCTTACTCATAGCTTCCGCTATATTCATTATAGGGTTATGACTCGCATATGAGTCTGCTACTAAATCGAGGTTACCAAGTTTACTACTCAATTAGATTTTTTATCTTAGGAATATTAATCAACTAAGCTCAAACTTTGGGCTTAGTTATGGTGCCCTTTCAACTAAGAATTTGCCTCAGGTAAATACCTTAGAGGCCAAGCCTTGATTATTAATTCACTTTAGAGGTTGGCCATATGCTTCAGCCATCGGCTTGGGTTTTAGTTTACGCTATTCTAATTCCGTTGAATTGGCCCTTGTGATTCTAAGGCATCATCAATGCCCCTTAACTCTATACCTTGTCTTGCTTGCATACGGGCTTGAGTGTTTCTTCTCTTTCCTTGATGATTGGTAAAATGGTTTCCCTTGAGACCTTAGCCACACGTTGTTGGACCTCAGCTATTGTACTTCCTAGGGAATCGCGCCTTTACTTTTCCTAATGTCTCTTAGTGTAGTGTATTGATCACCACGCTGCTTGGAAAAGCAAGTTGTCATTTTGTCAAATCTTACACCATAATTAGAGTGTCTCCTTCCTTTGATGCAACAACCTATCTATTGCCCAAGATGGCCCTTCATATTCCTCTTAACTATTCTATTAATTAGATAATGGATGCATGTCACTTGGATTTGAGGGGAGGCTTTTGAAATTCCCATCCTTTGGACTTTAATGACTAGGGTCATACCATGTGGAGATGATTAGATGATTTGTAGAATCTTATATAAGGGTCGTCAACTTTTTTTCCTGTGCTTTAGGAAAATTCTTTTGGCCCTTGCCATACAAGTCCACTTTCTACTTCTTGTGACTCTAGAAGGAGGTTTACCATTTTACAAGAACTCTACTCTTTCTGAGGGCTCAAAGTTGATGTCACCATCTGCGAGAAAATCTTCTTTGCCCTATTCTAGTTCAGTGCCATCTTATGGTGGTATCGCTTGAGCATTGAAAGCTTTTGCCTACTTTCAGCTGATATCTATAGCCCAAGGAGAGAAAGAGAGAAAAGAGGAGGAGAGCCAGTAGGTCAATGGAGAACAGACAAGGAAGGAGTAACCGATACCTCATACTCCTTTGCCTTTCTGGTGACCCAAGGTTCCTGAGGTCGGTACTCAATCATACACTCATTGCTTGATAATAAAGAAGGTTGATCATGGCATAACTATCATTTCCTATGTGAGAGCAGGCATTTTCCAGTCTAAAAAGACCAAGCACTCCAGCATCATGTTACTCTTGATAATGCCAAGATTGAAGTCATTTCCACACCACTTGGAGTTGAAGTCTATGATAATACAAGGACTTGGTGCCTCAAATGAGAGTATGAGAATGAAGTGGTGAAGGCGGGGGAGATTAAGAAGTTTCTCTCAAGAGCTATTGAGCCAGAAGAGTCTTTGAAGCCTTCATGCATTTCTAACTAATTGTACTTTCTTTTCTTTTTCAAATAAATTTTATACTAGTCTTGCCTTGCAATAGAATCCTTGTCTTCTTTTCACACCCTTATTTTGTAAAGTTACTTTCCTGATATGCTTTCTCAAAAGTTAATCTTGATTGCTTCCGATGGTCACTACATGGGAAGGTTCAATCCATGAAGTTACAGTTAGGCAAAAAAGTATTAAGGATTCCCCTCGAAGGTCTTTCACCTGATACAAAGCAAGATATTTGTGCTTTAGATAGACCAAGGCTTTTGCCTTGAGTTAACTTATGTTTCTTTGCCTCGGAGGAATAAGGTCTTTTTGCCTTGAACAGACCAAAGTCTTTTTGCCTCGAAGGAGTGAGATCTTTTGCTTTGAATAGACCAAGGTCTTTTTGCATCAGAGGACTAAGGTCTTTTGCCTTGGGTAGACCAATGTCTTTTTGCCTCAAAGGAGTGAGGCCTTTTGCATTGGATAAACCAAGGTCTTTCACCTTGGATAGACCAAGGTCTTTTTGGAGTTCTCTCCAAATGGCACTCTGAAAATATACTTTTTGTAAAGGTAAAAGTTTTTCTAAAAGGAAAAGATAATTAGTCTTAGAGATAGAACCTCTTGAGGTTATCGACATGCTATGTTCTCGAGAGTGGTTTGCCATTTGGGTATTCAAGCTTGAAGGTGCCTGCCCCTATTGCACAAATGATTTTGAAGGGGCTAACCCAATTTGGAGATAACTTTCTTAAGTCTTAGTCCATGAGCTCAGCTTGGTATAGTACCCAATTACTCGATTGTAGCTCCCTCCTTTCGGATCTAAGCATTGTAGTATCTGGCCACTTGCCATTGGTATTTGGTAATTCTGGTGCGAGCCCTTTCCTTTGCCTCCAAAATTAGATCTTTTTTAGCACAAATGCTGGCTTCATTTTATACTAGATCATATATCTTGAGACATGGTGAAGTGAAGCTAACTTCTACAAGAATGACCACTTCAATTCTATAAATGAGTATAAATGGTGATTCATTAGTCACTATTCATGGGGTGATCCAATAGGACCATAAGACATGTGATAGTTCATCAACCTAGGCACCTATGGCATCCTCAAGGTGTCTATATATATCTATGAGTAAAGTTTTATTTGTTATCTCGACTAGGCCATTGGGTTATGAGTGAGCATCCACTGTAAACCTTTACTCAATTCAAAGGCTATTGCAATATTCCTTAAATCCTGTGCTATTGAATTGCCTTCGATATTTTGAGATAAATACCCAAGGTAGTTTGAATCTATAGATTATATTCTACTAAAGGAACTCTTGAACCTTCTTCTCATTGATACTAGTGAGGGATTTAGCTTCTATTAATTTAGTGAAGTAGTTGATAGCAACTATTAGAAACTTTCTTTTCCCAAAGGCTAAAGGAAATGGACCTAGTATGTCTATTCCCCATTGATCAAAAGGCCATGCTGATTGGGTTTGCTGGAGATGAATTATGGGGGTACGGTACACCAAAGCGTGTCTTTGGCACTGCTCATATCTAGATACAAACTCGGATGCCTCAAAGGCTATGTTGAGGCAATAATTTTCTTGCCCAAGAAGCTTGTGTGCAAGAGATCTTCCTTCCCTGTGGCTTTTGCATATCCCTTCATGGACTTTCTGAAGAGCATAGTTCCCTTCATGGACTTTCTGAAGAGCATAGTTCACTTCCTCAAGTTTCAGGCAATGCAATAGTGGCCTTATGAGTAATCTTTTGTGTAGTACTCCATCTATCAAAGTGAAGTTCGAAGCAAACTTCTTGATCCTTTGAGCCTCTCTCAGTTCCTTAGGAAGATACCCTTTTTCAAGGTATGTGATGACAGAGTCCATCCAGTTAGGATTTGAGTCTACAACATTTACCTCGGCAAACTTGAGATAGCTTAGTTATTGAAGATTCTCTATAAAAATTTGCCTCAACATTAAATTGGGTAAGGCTGAAGCTAACCAAGCCAAAGCATTAGCCTCAAAGTTGCTATTTTGAGGGACATGACAAATTTCTATTCGATCCATTCTTACCATGAGCTTTTGGACCTCAATCAAGTACTTAATCAAGGTCTCATCTTTTGCCTTGTATTCCTATTGTCCTATGAACAAACAAATTAAAAATCATTGAATACCTTCAGCTTTTTGGTTCCTATTGCTATCACTACATGCAAATCAAGTAGGAAAGCCTCATATTCTATCACATTATTAGATGCTCTAAATTCTAGCTGAGCTAAATATTTGGTCACTCTCCCATTTAGGCTAAAGAGGATGGTGTTGATTCCATAACCTGCTTCACAAGAAGAACTGTCTACTCAGACCCCCCAAGTCTTAGCTTCTAATCTAGTAGGATATAAAGTGGTTTCTAGCAAAAACTTTGCTAAGGCTTGGGCTTTAATAACTTTCCAAAGTTCCAAGATTACTTCTAACTAGCTTAATTTAATAGATCATTTAAGTAATCTCCCTGAGGTCTCCAACTTTTGCAAAGTTTGTAATAGTGAGAGATTGGTGCCTATCGTGATGTGCCTGAAAGTACAAGCAAAGCTTTTGAGTTGCTAGCACCATAACATAGGATAATTTTTTCAATGGAGGGGATCAAACCTCTGCCCCTGTCAGTATGTGGCTCACATAATATATAGGGTGTTATTTTTCATCTCGGTCGCCCACCAATACCAAGTTAATAGCTTGGTTCGAGGTTGCCATGTAGAGGAACAATAACTCATTTGGCTTATGCCTTACCAGTAGAGGAGGTTCAACCATGTACCTTTTCAAGTCCTCAAAGGCTCTGTTTCACTCTGATCCACTCAAATTTAGAGTTTTGCTTCAATACTTTGAAGAAGGATGAATGTTTATCGCTCGACCTAGATAAGAAGTAGTTGAGTGCTACCAATCAATCTGTGAGACTTTGCAACTCTTTGGTAGAACTGGGTGGCTTCATCTCTAAAATAGCATTTATCTTCTCAGGGTTTACTTCTATTCCTCATTTTGAGAGGAGGGTACTCGAGTAATTTTTCATGCACATTTTCCATTTGCCATTGGACGTCTTTACATCACTACATTAGCTAGCCAAACCTACATTGAGGAGCTTATTTACCTCTTTAGCAATGGCCTTTTGGTGCTCAAAGGTGAAATGTTGCTTCTTCTATTTAATTGGCTTGTAGTTCTCCATATCTGCTAGTTCATGTTGTGCAACATAAGGGTCTACACTTGGCAAGTCTTCAAGAGACCATGCAAAAATGTCTTGACTCCTTCGTAGGAGATCCTTAGGTTTGGCATGGAGGGGTTCTATAAAGTTTTCTCTAAGCTTCAGGGTCCTCCCTGAACTCTCATTGATAACCCAAGTTGATGAGCTATTCCACAAGTTTAGCACACACCTTTGTTGGTTCGGTGGTGAACTCCTTGACATTGACAACTAGATTCTTTCCCTTCTACCTGAGGTTATTCTGCCAATAGGCTACCTCTCATTTCTTTGCAAGCTTTTGATCTCCCCAGGCTTCACTAGTGTTATGTTTAGTAGGAAATCGAATAACCAAATGAAATGTCGAGATTATCGCCTAGAGTTAATTTAATGCTGGATGACCTAATATGATGTTGTAGGCTGAAGGGGGTTCAAACTACCACAAACTTTGATTTGATCATGGTACTATTTGGATTTTCCTCAATTGTCAAAAGTAGGTCAATTATAATAAGAGGGGTGACCAAATCTCCCAGAAACCCGATCAATATCCCTACATAGGTTTCCAGTTTTTGCTCCATCTTTATTTATTCATAGGCTCAAGTAAATAAGATGTAGGCCAAGTTTCTTGTGTCTACCATAGTACACTGTGTGGAATAACCATCCAGAATCATTGAGATTACTAGAGCATCACTGTGGGGTGCCAAAATTCCTTGCAAGTCTTTTGAAGGTCAAATTGGATAGTGACTCCCTGCTTGTCATGCATCAGGTCCGAAGTTCAATTGAGAAGACTTTATCTCCATATTTAGGCTTGCGCTCATGATGCTATCTTTTGACTTTCTCCTCCTTCCCCTAATGATGGCTCAACATTTGCCAATTTATGTTGAGATTTCATTCTAAGTCAATGCGTTTTCTAAAATCATGATTAGGTGACATTTAACTGGTCGATATTGCAATTTTGGGGTCAGATTCCTTCGAGGAGAGCCTTGTGAATGAACATCTTGAGTCTGCTTCCTCAGCTTAATGTCACCCCCGAACTCCTTCTTTATCGACATTATTTCTTTTGTGTCAATGTGTTCCCAAGACAATTGAATGAACTCTACCAAGGTTTTGGGAGGGTTGCGAGCTGTCTCATAAGATACTTAAGGTCGCTTAATCCTGTTGATTGCTATAACAAGGATAATAGAGCTATCTAGCTCTGAAACCTCAAATCAAGTCTTGTTAATTTGAGCCAAATATTCTCTTAAGCTCTCTCCTTCTTTTTTGCTTCAAGGTTAGGAGTGTGGAAGGGTCCTTACGCTGAGATACTAGTGAAATAATTTATTCAATGAGCCTGTTAGCTAGGTTATCAAGGTAAGTGATAGAGTACCTCAGGAGCCCATACCAAGCTTGAGTTGGGCCTTGTAGCATCATTGGAAGCACCTTACACGCGGTAGAGTCCCATGCATCTTTA
This sequence comes from Trichopus zeylanicus subsp. travancoricus, assembly GCA_005019695.1. Taxonomy (NCBI): domain Eukaryota; kingdom Viridiplantae; phylum Streptophyta; class Magnoliopsida; order Dioscoreales; family Dioscoreaceae; genus Trichopus; species Trichopus zeylanicus. Next base: position 264,801 of record RXID01014924.1, read on the forward strand.
AGGATCATGACATTTTGGAACATGCTTACATAGTCAACAAGATTCTTCGAGCCATCATATACCTCATATGGCGGTGGGCAAAACTTTGATTGTACCTAAAAGTAAGCAATTTTGGGAATGAGGGGGTATCATACCTCATTTGGTTAGGTTGAATTAGTGCTCTAGACATTCCCCAAGTTGTGTGCGAGGCATCCTCCCCTCGGATGTCTTAAATAGCTTTGTTCGAGACTTGGCTTACAAGAGTATAGTATGTAGCTTCCTCAGCTGGCTTATAAGCTGGGTTGTACCCTTCGTAACCCCTTGAAACTTGGTACCAAAGTGAGGCTTTCACTGAGGGGCCTTGATAGCCTAAGTGATGATGCCCTCTTGGATGCAACTTACTCATAATATGTGAGTGCAATTCAATATGTGGGCTCGGAGCCTCAGCTTGAACTAGAACTTGTGATTGATATTGGGTATAATAAGCATGGATGTTTTGCATATCTGGGCCTAATTTTATAATTGTTGGGCTAGCAGATTTTGCATAGCTTGTGCCTAGACTTTTACTAGTTGTGTTATTTACTAAGCTATAAAAATTAGTATTTGAAACTCTTCCTAAGTCACTAAGTTAGAGGGAGTACTTTAGAGATAGTTTGTAGAGGGGCTCCCTAGGTTTCTTGTTGTTCAAGCGGTTGTATAGCCAAGTTGTCTCCATGAATTAGTGCACCCGGCCGGCTAGAGAAATTGTGTGCTGCTTGCGCAGGAGTAGTCTACCCCCCAAGGTGATTTTTGGACATTGACACCATCATTGTTGGAGGCATTGCTGAAGAATTTCCAGATATATCGATGGAGAAAGATGACAAAGCAATTCTCAATAAAAGCACCAATTTATTAATGGAGCCTAGTTTTGTACCAATTTTAGTTTAAAAAATTCCTTGAAATTATATCTACTTGGCCACCCTCCCGTTGATCTGCATAAAGAAAAGTTGTGAAGAGAACCGCAGAGATCTCTTCAGTAGTGGTCACTCCGATAATCAAGTCAAATCTTTACCCAATAATAAGAGTGGAATCAATAACTGGATATTAACCCTTATTTTTTTGCTTGTACTACTTTTTATAATGTGTCTACAGATATGCAATATCGATATTTCATGATTTTAGGTAACTGTCAGGCTAGAGTTCTCTTAATGGATTACTACTAATCCCAAATCTTTTGGGATTGACTTTCTTGGATATTTATGGATTATTTACCATAAATGTATGATGATTGGTTATGAATCAGCCAAGACATCCAAGCTGACTCGTAGATTTAGGTACATTTCTTATGGAGTTACAACCCGTATATGAGTCTACTACCAAATTGAGGTTACTGAGTTTACTGCTCAGTCAACTTTTTTATCTCAGGCATATCAACTAATTGAGCTCAAACTTTGGGCTCAGTTTTGTTGCCCTTTAAACTTAAAGAATTTGCCTTGGGTGACTACCTCAGAGGCCAACCCTTGATTGTCTCAGTGAGAATTCACTTCAGAAGTCGGCTATATACTTTGGCCATTGATTTGGAATTTGGTTTACGTTATTCTAATTCTGCCTAGGTTGCTCTTATGATTCGAGGTATCATTATATATATATATATATATATTGAGGCCCATAAAGGGGGCTAGTGGAAAAGAAGAATTCTTCTTTTATTTTTTTTCCTCATTTGCCTTGATTTGTGTGCCACATACATTGACCACTTTTAGCCTAAGGGATTCATTTGAAAATCCAAACACCGTATTTCAAGCTTAAGAATCGAGAACCCAACCACCTCTCTTTTGGCCTAAGGAATTTCTTTAGAAATTTGACCATCTAACTTTCAAGCCTAAGGGATCCTTTGAGAATTCTACACCACACTTTGGCCTAAGACGTTTCTTTAGGAACCCAAATGCCATATTTTTGGCATAAGAAATTTCTTCGAGAACCTGAATGTCATATTTTAGGCCTAAGCAATTCCTTCAAATATCTTATTATCATATTCTTAACCTAAGGGATTCTTTCAAGAACTCCACCATAAACCAAAAAAAACAAATGAAATTGATTAAAACTAAAATCAGGCTTAAGCTTAAACCAAAATAAAAATTAAACCAAAATCAAGTCAAACCTGAAGTAGAATAGGTCAAACCTGAAGCAGCACTAGGTCAAACTTGAATTAATACCAAGTCAAAACTGAATCAAAACTAGGTCAAATATGAACCAAAACTAGGTTGAACCTAAACTAGAACAAGGTTGAACCAAAACCAAAATCAAGTTGAACAAACCCAAACCCAATAAGGTCTCAACATGGTTCAAACTCAAATCTGAAAAGGAATTGAACCAAAACCAACAAGGATCCAACATGGTTTGAACTCGAATCTATCAAGGGGTCAAACTTGAACCTAATAAGGAATCAAACCTGAACCTGATCAAGATCTATTAAGGTTCAATAAGAACTCATCAAGGGTTAGATCCAAGATCCATTAAAGATCTAATAAGAACTTAATTAAGGTTAGATCTAAGATCCATTGAGGATTTAACAAGAATCCATTAAGAGTTTGATTCAAGATCTATTAAGAGTCCATCAAGAACACAATAAGGATTGAACCAAGATCCATTAAAGGTCAAATAAGAATCCAATCAGGGTTAGATCTAAGATCTATTAAGGATCTAATAAGAACCCAATTAGAGTTGGATCCAAGATCTATTAAGGATCTAATAAGAATTTAATTAGGCTTGGATCCGAGATCCATTAGGAATCCAATAAGAACCCAACAAGGGTCGAACCAAGATCCACTAAGGATCCAACAAAAATCCAATAAGGGTCGAACCAAGATCTACTAAGTATCTAACAAGAACCCAACAAGGGTTAGATTTGAGATCCATTAAGGGCTAGTCTAAGGCTCAATAAGGTCTAACATAGGTCAAATCAAACATAAATCAAATTAAATTAGACTTAAAAAAAATCAAGTTCTAAATATTGAATTAAATCAAATTAGACTTGAATAGAAATCAAGTTCTAAGCACTGAATTGAATCAAATTAGACTTGAGCAAAATCAAGTTTTGAACATCAAATCAAATCAAGTTAGACTTGAATCGAAATCAAGTTTTGAACATTAAATTGAATCAAATTAGAATTTAATTGAAATCAAGTGTTGAATATCAAATTGAATCAAAGTTAGACTTAAATCAAAGCCAAGTCTCAACATTGAATTGAATTAAATCAGACTTGAACCAACATCAAGTTTGAACTTCAAAGTGAACCAAATTAGACTTGAACTAAAATAAAGTCTAGGTTAAGTCAAATTTCGATCAATTAGGGTTAGTTGGCAACAATCTCAAAGCCATCGATAATATCTCAAAACCTAATCAATACAAGTCAAGAAAGGTTGTTGGTTATCAAATCAAGAATGATTAGTATAAGCCAAGGTCACTTGTTATTCTCTCAAATCAAGCTAAACTAAGGCAAGCTTGAATTCACTTATTCAGTCAGTCAAACGCCATTTTCAAAAGAAGCCAATTGATAATAAGCATAAAGCCATCAGTAACATTTCAAGCTCAACCAACACAAGCTCAAAAATCATTAGTGATGCTTCAAATTTGATCAACAATAGGACAAAAGGGTCATCGATTATTAAATTAGAAATGGTTAGCACTAGCCAAGGCTGCTAATCATTTCCAACCAAACTCAAGCAAGCTTGAACTCGCCTATTGGAAGTCATATTTCACAATTCCTTATTGCGTAGTCAAACTCACTCTAAATTTTATTTATTATTTCAGGATTGTTTCTCAAGGTCTCTAGCTATTTCGAGTGGTCAATCGTGACTCCACATCCAAAGGCATATCACCTTTGAGCTTTGCCTCAATTAAAATTTTAAACAAGACCTTTTTATGTTTGGAAAAATTAGTTATCAGTTTTAACATAATAATTTTAGCTCTCTCAATCTCTTCTTTAGGTTTAAGTTCTTGGTTAGTTATAGAGATTATCCTATTAATTAACTTGCCTTGGTTCCTAATAGGTGCAACTTGATTATTGTTATTAATCTATTCCTTTGTCAAATAGTTCTTATTTAGTGATGTATCTTTGTTCATATATTTTAAGTGGTCATAATCATTATCCTCTGAACCATATTCATCATAAATATCATTGTGGGTGTAGAAAGTTCTTACATAGCCATTAATCTCAGGTTCAAATTTGAAAGTCTGAATTTGTTCAAAACGATCCTTGTGAAGGAAAAATCCTTCCCAAGGATCATCCACTTCCTAGGTGAGTTGTTCGGGAGGTGATTTAGTTAGTTTAGGGATAGCATGCTCATAAATCAACTTTTTATTTAGCTCAAGAGGGTCCTCACAAAGGAGAAAGTCTTTCCAAGAATTCTCTACTTTTTAGTCATCATACCTCATTTTAGGTTTCAAAATAGCTTACACATAGTTCACATTATTATTAGAGTAAGTTGAAAGTGGATTAGTTACAACAATCATATCTCTTGCCCTTTTCCTATTCACATAATTTTGAATTAGCTCTCAAAATATTGCATTTCATTCATTCAAATCAATTGTTACATATTTTACAGCATGGTATTGGTTAAGGGTGTGCCTTGGTGTCTTGTGAAAGGGACAAAACTGGGAAAAATCTACACCTAGGGGTATGGGTCTTGGTTCTAGGAGTTGGATGAGATTATTAACTAAAAGGATTATGAATGTATTAGGAATGAATTCAGATAGTAGAGGATAGCTTTGTTTTCATAGTCCATAACAAAATTGAGTGTTAAGAGGTTGACCATGTGGGAAATAATAATTTAGTAAAGGTACATTTTGATAGTTGCATGGGGATTAGGATTTTGAGTTGGTGGAGGTTGTGGCCATAGAGACTAGCAGGAGATTAGATTTCTTGGTGGTTGAGGTTAGGTTGGAGGTTGATAAGGAGTGGGCGGTGGAGGTTGATATGCAACCAGAGGAGGTGGAGGTTGTTATAGAGCTAGGGATTAGTAAGAAGCTGGAGGTGGAGGCCAGTAAGGAGCTGAAGGTTGTGCCATTCTATACTTGAGACCAAGACTTCAAGATCGAAACTTGATTAACCTAATCCTTGACCCCTCCATGAATAGTTCCCTTGGCTACTCCTTGTGTCATCTTCTTGGCAAACTTTTTCTCAGCTTGTGTATTATATTCTCAAAGAAACTTTTTCCATACATACAGTTTCTGATACAAAGTATCAAAAGAATAAATATCAGAAGATAATAAACTAGCTTTAAGAGTAAGTAATGTATCTTCAATTAAAAGGCTGATTTGTTGCTTCTCTAAGATGGATTTAAGCCGTTATGGCTTTTTCCCCTCCAACGATTGGTTTAGTTGATAAAGATTTCACCAGCCTATATTTTTCCAATATTAGCTTGAAAATGTCTAGAGTGTGGGCCACTTGGTGTGCAAAGTACTATTAAATATAGAGAAAATTGTCTTTAGGGATTATAGATTATATTGAGACTAATAAGTCAGTTGAGCGTTATTAAGCTTAGTGACTTTTGGAATAGATAGATCGTTAGTGGTTCATTGGTTTCATATGCCTGCATATGAAAAAGAAACCTAATGATGTGATGGTTTAAGTCTCCCATCCCATCATATAGACAAAATTTTAGTGCCTTAAAATCAATAGAGAAGTTGATAGTGAGGAGTCAGATTTCAATTTCCACCAAAATAGTAACATGTGAGAATTTTTGTACCAAAAGCTTCGTGAGAAGTTAAGGTACCTACTCTTTATTCAATTCAGACGGTGTAGGCTGCCTACTGGATGGTTCATTTATAAGCATGAAATTGGCAAGACCACCACTTGATAGGATGTGGAAGGTTCTCCACTGGTGGACTATTGATTCACAACCATAAAATCATATATCCTATTAAAACCTCATTTCTAACTAACAAAATTTATAAGTTTGGAAAAATCAAGATTATGCATTTTAGAAATCTCGTCAAACATGGTTAGTAAATAATTTTTACTAATTTTAGAATTTAAGTGTAGATTATTAGTCTTTTCTAACCCGGATAGAACTCTTCTATTACTAAGGTGATATTCCAAAATGTCCCTAATATCCAAATTCACACATCAACTATCTTCTAAAGATGGTACAACCAGCCTACGGGTCACTCTCCATGACCACAACAGGTTCTTCCTTTGTGAGTTCCCACTTGTATGACCATATTTTGAGTCTGCATAAGCCTCTAGACTGACAAGGGATCATGGTGACTTTCATTTGTACTACTAGTCCTTTGACTCGATAGTCACTATTTAAGTAGTTTTTGCAACCCAACTATAACTTTGAGTATAATAAGAATTAGAATTAGACTTTGAATCTAATTTGTGATGAGTGGGCCCAATTTGAAATAGAAAAGGGCAAGAGATTCAAGCCCAAATATTGAACCGAGCCATATTGATTAACTAATTCCTAGTCAATCGATCAGTCTGATAAGTCTAGCATATCACTATTTGCAACCAGTCGACTAGTTTGGGTCACGATTTGTGAATCTAGAAACAAATCTTTCTCTGAATCCATCAATAGTCAAGAGAATTTTTGGTTATAGATTACAATCTCAAAATATGTCAATAAGAGATCCAAGTCTTAGAACAAAAGGCAAGAACATATCCATCAAATCTCAAATTTGGATCAATCAATATTCCAATCAAAGATCCACTCAAACCCTACAAAAAAGGGCTAGAGCACATGAACTTTGAAGATGATTAACCATTGATTCTGGGTGAATTCAACATGAATGAGAGAAGAAGGAGAGCTTGTCATCAAGAAGGGAACTAAGAGGACATTGTCAAGAAGGAAAAGAGATGTAAGGCTCTATCCCTTCTTTGTTTTCTTTTGAGTTTATTCACCTTCCTTTTTCTCTTGTCTCAATAAGAATTCTATCACTACTACTATAACTACTCCTACCACCCTGAGCTCCTATCACCTAGAGCTTTCATGGCACCCATGGTCTAGCTACCCTACAGAACGTGCTACTGTCCGAGTGTGGATGACCAAACTTAAAGGGATAGAATGTTTGAACCATCATCGCTAATGCCTCTCTCACTCCACTGACTTTGTAGTCACCCATAACCTCGCACATCAATAGACCTCCACTAATACTATGGTCACCCATAGTCTTATGCATCAACGGACTTTCATCACTATCACGACCACTCATGGTCCCTCATGCATCAACTAATTTTCATCACAACTAAGGCCACCTATAGCCTTGTGCATTGATGGGATCTCCATCATCACCGTGACCATCTGCGGTCTAGTGTATTGGAAAGCCTTCATCACTATCACGACCACCCATAGTCCTATCTCTACTATGGCACCCCCCTACTAGAGAACTCAAGCTCGAAAGCCACTAATTGACATGAACTTACTTAAACTTAAATAAGAATGAAGAGAACTAAATAACTAAAACTCACAACTGGTCTAGGGCCAACCTACAAGCTCACCAATTTGAACTATAAGCTAGCCTGTGGGCATGCAAATTTGATTATAGGCCAAGCTATGCACTTATAAATGCGGACAAAGAATAGCTTATGAGCTCATCGACTAAGGCTAGTGTGTAGGTTCACTGATCGTCTATTCTAGTTAAGGTAAGCCTTGGGCTCATTAAATGTCTATTCAAATGAAGACCAATTTACAATTTCACTGATTGTCTATTTGGACTAAGGCTAGTTTGTAATCTCACTGAACATCTATTTGAATTAAGATCAGTCTACAGGCTCATCGATTGCCTATTTAAACTAAGGCCAGCCTGCAGGCTCATTGACTAAGGCTAGCCTGAGGGCTTATTGAATGTCTATTTGAACTAAGATTAGCATGCAGACTCACCGATTATCTATTGGAACTAATAACAGCCTACAGCTCGTTGATCATCTATTCAGACTAAGATCAGTTTGCAAGCTCACTGATCCTCTATTTCGGACTAAGGCCAGCATGCGGATTCGTTGATCATCTATTTGGTCTAAGATTAGCCTATGAGCTTACCCAATATCTATTTATACTAAGACTAGTCTGTAGGCTCCACCAATGTCTATTCGAACTAAGGCCAATCTATGGGCTTGCTAATCATCTATTTGGACTAAGGCCAACCTGTAAACTCACTGAATATCTATTCGGACTAAAATCAGCCTATGGGCTAGCCAATCATCTATTTGGACAAAGACTAGCTTATGAATTTATCAAATATCTATCCAGACCAGGGCCAACTTGTAGGCTCATGATCATTTATTTAGACATAGGCCAATCCACAGACTCGTCAAACATTTATTCAGATCAGGACCAACTTGTAGGCTCACCGAACATCTATTCAAACTATAAGACCAACCCAAAAGCTCATCGTAATGTCATCATGATAGCTTGAGGGCTCTCAAACCAAGATCAATGAATATAAAAATTGATTTGATGACTCAATCATGTTGAACTCAAGCCAAGGTGGCCAAAAACAAATGAACAAGCTAAAATTGACTTGAACATAACACTAAATGAACTCTATTGCTTTTTATAGTTTAATGATGAACAAACTATGTATTTGATCCATTTCTTAAGCTATGTGTAGCTAGAAATCAAGCCAAACCCACAATGAATATCAAGTTTATTTGAAAGCCTTAGGTACGGATGAACATGTAGACATCATTGAATATGAGGCTTGATGATAGATCAACAAACGGATCTTAAAGAAATAAAGATTGGCTAGAAGAAGGCTCAAGAGAAGACTCAATAGGTTTAGTTTTCCTTTTATTGTCTTTGAGTTAAAGATTTATTATTTGAATTCATGGCTTTGAGTATTGGCTAACACTCAACCTATCTTGAAATACTTCATCAGCTCATTCTTAATCCAAGGTCAGCATGAGATGGTGTCAAGCATGAAGACTGCAGTTGCAGCAAAAAAATAGAAGTTTCTCTGTTAACTTCAGACACCTAATCCATATGGTTTGAATGCCCGAATGTGGCAAAAATAGCTCTCTGAATAACTAATAGCTTTGGATGTCCAAACTCAAGGTTCACTCGATCACAGTTTGGAAGCTATAACTTCTGAGAAAATTCATGCTCGGGGTTTGGTTGCTCGACAACGGACATCCGAAACCATATAGTTCAGATGTCTGAACCATATGATCAGGCACCCAAAGCTGTGACATTAGCTTTGATGGCTAGTAAAAATTTGACCATTGGAAACTTCAGACATCTGAACTGGTACAATTTGAACATCTGAATATAGCAGGAATAGCTCAATGGCTAGTATTCTCTCCATCCCTCCATAAAGGGCAATCAACAACTAAACCTCCCCTATTCAATGGTACTCATTTTAACTATTGGAGATCTAGGATTAGAATTTTTATCAAAGTCATAGATTATAATATTTGGCATATAGTGGAAGAGGGATACACTCCACCCACCAAATTAGTTGATGGTGTGAGAGTTCCCAAGCCTAGAATGGAGTGGAATGAAATAAAAAAAAAAGAGAATGACTCCTTGAATGCTAAAGCTATGAACATACTTTATTACTCCCTTGATCATAATGAATTCAATAGAATTAGTGCATATGAGACAGCTCATGAAATTAGACATTACCTTGAAGTCACCCATGAGGGTACAAGGCAAGTCAAGGAGTATAAAGTGAATATTTTGGTCAATTAATATGAACTCTTTAGAATGAAATCTAATAAATCGACACCCAAAATGTTCACTCGTTTTGCGGACATTATTAATACTTTGAAGTCTTTTGGAAAGGTTTATACTAATGATGAAATGGTGAGGAGAATCCTAAGGTACCTTCCAAAGTCACAGGATCCCAAGGTGACCGCAATTCAAGAGATAAAGGACCTCAACAAGCTACCTTGAGAAGAGCTCTTGGGGTCTCTCATCACTCACAATATGACTATGAAAAATAAGAGCCAAGAGGAGGATGAAGACAAGAAGAAGAAAGGAATAGCTCTCAAAGTAAAAGAATCTAGCGATGATGAAGAAGATAGTGATAAAGAAATTGCTCTCATCACTAGAAAGTTCAAGAAATTCCTAAAGAAGAGATACATGCCAAGAAGATCATTAAGAATTGAAAGAAGCCACACTGAGGAGAAAGAGGAGGAGGTGCCCACATGTTTCAAGTGCAAAAAGCCCAGCCACATGAAAGCTAATTGTCCTCTCAACCCTCAATCGAAGAAATTCAAAGGAAGAAAGAAGAAGGCAATGGTGGCAACTTGGGACAATTCGGAGGAGGAAAATGAAGATATCTCTTTTGATGAAGAAATTGCCAACTTGTGCCTCATGGCTATTGAGGATGAGATATGTGATTTAAGCTTTGATGAATTGCAAGAAGCCTTTGAAAATCTTTATGCTAGACAAGAAAGATTACTTCACAAGCCTGCTTCTTTAAAAAACAAGTTCATGTTGCTTGAAAGTGATTATGAATCATTGAAATTGTCTACTAACTCATGTGATAGCAAAGATAAAATTGAGTTTTTTCAAAAAGAGAATAATGCTTTAAAAACATCTATAGCATCTTGTGATTACAAAAATGAGTTTTGAAAAGCTTCAAAAGGAAAACATTGATTTGAAGAGGACTCTTGAAAACTTTCCCATGGAAATTATACTCTAAACATGATTTTAAAATATCAAAGGAATGTGTTAAGTAGATCGAACTTGGTTTCATATCCTCTTCTAAATCAAAAGGTACCGAGTTCACATTTGTAAAGGCCTCAAACTCTCCAACCGTGAAATTGACATGTAACTATTGTTGTCAAAAAGGACATGTCTCCACAAGTTACCCAATTAAGAGAAACTCTTCTCTTAAGTAAATTTAGGTACCTAAGGGGATGCTTCCTAAAGCAAAGGATTCCAAACTTGTTTGGGTTCCTAAAATATCCTTCACTTAAGTAACACTAGTTAGCTAGAAGTGGCCCATATAGTTTACACTTTCGACTTTTACATGGCCATCTTTCTAGCTAATCCAAAAGCAAAATTCACTACTTTGTTATACATTGCAGCTTTCTTCTATCATGTGTTGTAATTACTTTACTCTTTAACTGTAATGGACCCATACTTAGAGCGGGTTCCATCCCTATGTTCTTGATTGTCTTTTACCTATGCTTCCACTCCAAGAATTAAAGGGATAAATGGTTTCTAGATAATGGTTGCTCAAGGCAAATGATGGAAAATCCATCCATATTCATAGAGCTAAAAGAAAAGGATGGAGGACACATCACTTTTGGAGATAATGGTAGAGGTAAAATTATAGCTATTGAAAATATTTCTATTGGATCCTCTCTAATTAAAAAATGTACTTTTGGTAGAAGGTCTTAAGCATAATTTACTTTCTATTAGTCACTATGCGATAAAGATTTTCATGTTATTTTTTAAGTCAAAAGTTTGCATAGTGAGACATGATAATGATAATATCATAGTCCTTGTTCATCATCGAAATGGAAATGTTTACAAAATTATTCAAGATGACTTGAAAAATGAGAAGTGTTTTATAGCTCAAGATAACAATAGATGGCTTTGGCATAGAAGGCTTGGACATGCAAGCATGGATGCTATAGCAAAAGTCTACCGGAAGAAACTAGCAAGGGGTCTACACAAAGGTAAATCCACCAAGGATCAAATATGTGATGCATGCCAAATGAGGAAATGAGTCAAGGCCTCTCACAAATCCAAAATATTTATCACAATATCAAGGCCACTCCAACTCCTTCATCTAGACTTGTTTGGACCAATTGGAGCTACAAGTCCAGGAAGTAAAAACTATGCTTTCATAATTATAGATGATTATTCTAGATTTACTTGGATTTTATTTCTTGTACATAAACATGATTCTTTCAATGCCTTTGTTAATCTTTGCAAATAAATTCAAAATGAAAAAAGCTACATGATTTCTAAAATTCGTAGTGACCATGGAGGTGAATTTAAAAATTATTTATTTAAAAACTATTGCATTAAAAATGGCATCGGACATAACTTCTTAACTCTGTGCACTTCATAATAAAATAGAGTAGTAGAATAAAGAATAGAGCTCTTTAAGAAATGACAAGTGTCATGCTCAACAAGTAATCTCTACCAAAATATTTTTGGGGGGAAGCCATTAACATAGCTTGTTATATCTTGAATCGAGTCTCCATTCAACAAATTCTTGATAAGACTCCATTTGAGTTGTGGAATGATAAGAAGCCTAGTATTGCATATTTTCATGTTTTTATTTGCAAATATTTTTTGTTGAATACAATAGATCACTTCTCTAAATTTGATTCAAAAAATTATGAAAGAATTTTTCTTGGCTATTCAACTACTTCTAAAGCCTATAGAGTCTTTAACAAGACCTCCATGGTTGTTGAAGAATCTATTAATGTTGTATTTGATGAAGCTAACCCCTTTTTAGAGAAAAAGTCTATTGGTGATGATGTAGGTATCTCCAAGAAATTAGATAAAATGCATCTCAGTGAGAAGGAAGAGGGTGAGTCAAGCCAAAGTTCAAGGGATGAGAAAAATAAAAAGAGAGACTTAACACAAAGAGCAAAATGAAGATAATGAGCTACCCAAGGCATGGAGGTTTCAAAAAGGTCACCCAAAAGATCAAATCATTGGTTATGTTGATCAAGGGGTAAAAACTAGATACACTATTAAACATAATCTTCATATTGTTGCTTTGCTCTCTCAAGTTAAACCCAAAAATCTCGATGAAACTCAAAAGGATGAGAGTTAAATTCTTGCGATGCAAGGAAAACTAAATCAATTTAAGCAAAATCAAGTTTGGGAACTTATTCCAAAACCAAGTGATTACCCGATTATTAGTACAAAATGGGCTTTTAGGAACAAGTTCGATGAAAATGGTGTCATGATTCGGAGCAAGGCTAGACTAGTGGCCAAGGATTTCAATTAAGTTGAGACTGATTTTGAGGAAACTTTCACAGTCGTAGCTCACTTGAAATCCATTCATATTTTGCCTACTTTTTGCATATGTTAAACATTTCAAACTATTTCAAATGGATGTCAAGAGTGCTTTCCTAAATGGTTTCCTCTCTGAAGAAGTTTATGTTAAATAACTGCTCGGATTTGAGGATTTACAATTTCCAAACCATGTTTTAAATTTGAAGAAGGCACTATATGGTTTTAAGCAAGCTCTAAGAGCTTGGTATGAGAGACTAAGTTCCTTTTTAATTTCAAATAGTTTTACTCTGGGTTGTGTGGACACCATATTATTTTTTATTGAAAAAGCATGATGATCTATTAATTGTACAAATTTATGCTAATGACATTATATTTAGTGCTACTAATGAGAACCTTTGTGAGATGTTTGCAAGCAGTATGATATATGAGTTCAAGATAAGTATAATTGGAGAAGTGAACTTCATTCTTGGACTTCAAGTGCAACAAATGAAAAATGGGATCTCCATAAACCAAGCCAAATACACCAAGGAACTACTCAAGAAGTTCAACATGAACAAAGCCAAGCCAATTGGAACTCTAATAAGCCCTTTAACCAAGTTGGACAAGAATGAAAAAGGTGAAAAAGTTGATGAAAAATGGTATAGAAATATGATTAGTAGTCTATCATATCTTACCACTAGTAGACCTAACATCATATTTAGTGTTTATCTCTAAACTAGATTTTAAGCATCTCCCATGAAATCACATCTAGTTGTCATAAAATGCATCCTTAGATATCTTAAGGTAACACTATATTTAGAATTATGGTATGCTGAAAATGATTGTTTTGATTTAATCAATTTTTGTGATGTGAACTATGCTGGTTGTCATATAGATAGGAAGAGCACTAATGGCACATGCCAATTTCTTGGGAAATCACTAGTTTCATAGAGCTCTAAAAAATAAAATTCAGTAGCTTTATCTACCACTGAGGTCAAATATGTAGCAATGAGGTGCTGTTGTTCCCAAATTCTTTGGATGAAATAAACAGTCCAAGATTTTGATTGCAAATTTCTAATATACCAATTTATTATGATAGCACTAGTGCCATTAGTTTGTTCAAAATTTAATATTACATTCTTTCTCAAAACACATTGATATTCATCATTATTTTATTTAAGATTAGGTTTCTAAAAATGAAATTTCTTTTATTTTTATCTAAAATAATCATCAACTTGCGGACATTTTTACAAACCCTTAGAAGAGACATTTGTTTGATTCGAGATAAAATTGGTGTTTTAAACTTTTCTTGAAAAGGGTTGCATACTTTCATTAGTTCATTACTAGAGCTCCCTGCTAAAGAGAAATGTGCCTAGTTTGTTTGGTTCGAACAATCAAATTATGATAATTTGGACGCCCAAACCTTACACAATACTATCCTCCCAGCTTGCTTGTCTTTGATCGCCCAAAACAAAAATCAGACATCCAAAGTGGAACATTTTGGATGTCCAACAAAGGGATCAGATGACCGATTGCAATCAAGCCCTCTATATGTAAACTCTAGACACTCAAACCTCCAAATTCGGATGTCCAAATGTGTAATTGTGCCTCAAAACCCTAGGCTGCTGCCCCCTTCTTCCTCATTTCTCTCCACCTCAAAACCTAAATCTCCTCTCCCTCCAGCCCTCCAGTGCCTCTTTGCCTCCTCTCTGCCCTTCCTCCAGCTTCTCCATCGCTCCTTTCACCATTCTCCCATGCTTCCATCGCTTCTAACCTGGCCTCACCATGCCTCCTCGCACCAAGACCTTTGTTGCCAAGAGGAAGTGGTCCAAAGCCCAATTTGTTTGTGAGACACCTTAATTTCCTTCCCAATTATACTCCTTGAGTTGTTATGATAGATATAAGGCTTGATTTGCTAGTGCTAAGGTCATACCTCCTCATTTCATTAACTTCGACGACCCAGTCTTTCTTAACCTCTCCACCCCCTTTCATGCCCAAAGTTGGTTCAATTTTGTGTCCATTTGTGAGCCTTATATTGATGAGGATATGCAAATATTCTATGCTAATGCCTCTTTTGACCTAAACTACATGTCCCTCACCACATACTATACAAATGCCAAAATTACCCTTGACACTGACCTATTAGCTGCTATTCTAAGCTTATCTGCTGAGGAAGAAGATATTACCTTTGCTTAGGAGTGGTCCAATGATGATCTTCTCATCACCTTCTCTAAGACTGCTAAGTGGGTGTTTGAGGAGAACCATGCATAGTCCCTGCGGATAACAAAGGCTATTTCCTCTAACCTCCTTCCACTCCACTCTTATGTTCTTTACCAGTTTCTTGCCTACATCCTACTTCTGAAGGGTGGTCATTATGATAAGGTCTCATTTCTTGAGCTTTTCCTACTCTACTACCTTCTAACTGGGCATATGATCAGTCTTTCTTATCACATCCTATGCCACATGGGTCAGTATATCCTTCACACTACCTCTATCCTTGGCTATGCCCATCTTATCCCTCATATCTTTCATCACTTTGGGAATGTTTCCACCACTTGTAGCCCTCTCCACCGCTATACCCCTCCCTAGACCTTTGATCATGCCTCTCTCCATCATACAAGATTCAGCTCTCAAGAGGATGATCACTCTAGACACCTACTACAGGACACATTCATAACAACGTGCTTACTATTAGCAGTTCCCAGGTTGCGGTTGCTGAGGCTAGAGCTTCTAGTGCCAGAGCTCCATTACATTGATCTATTGATTAGCAATTGGAGGACTCACTGAGAGGTGGATTTCCTTAAGGGACTTGTCACCACTGACACTCAACAGGTCTTGGAGAATCTTGATAAGCTTGAGGATACTTCAAGCCTTCATTGCTTTGGATTGGGGCCGAGCACTTAGTCTTCATCCTTATGTATCTTACTTGTTTCTTATTGTACATATGTGGATCTATGTGATACTTGTGTTATGAGCCTTTCTATGGACATGTTGAACTATGGGGCTCTTGCTTTTGGGACATGTACTTGATGCTTGCTCTTGTTTGTATTTTGACTCTTACAATTAGTCTTATGGATATGGTTGTTTTTTGGGCTTCTGTTTTATAATGCTAGTTGTGGATTGTATCTTACAACATTCTACTATTGTGTTGCTACATTTCGATTGTGCATTAACCTATTTGTTGATGTCAAAAATAGGAGAAAAAGACTACACTAGTAAGGGGGAGCAATTACTATTGATATGAGATTATTGATTGTTGATGTTTGTAACATTGATAAATGTATTAATAAGGGGGAGCCTACATATGATACTATAGTCTATAGCCTTACACACGTTGATATTTTAAAAAGACTTGATTATTTGTTTTTTATATTGTAAAGGTTTATCATCATCAAAAAGGGGGGAGATTGTTGCTCTTTGTTGTTTTGATGATGAACAAACTATGTATTTGATATATTTCTTGAGCTATGTGTAGTTAGAAATTAAGCTAAACCTACAATGAAGACCAAGCCTATTTGAAAGCCTTAGCTATGGAGGAACATATATACATTATTAAAGATGAGGCGTGATGGTGGATCAATGGACAGATCTTAAAGAAATGAAGATTGGCTAGGAGAAGGCTCAAGAGAAGCTCAATAGGTTTAGTTTTCCTTTTATTGCCTCTAAGTCAAAGATTTATTATTTGAATTCATAGCTTAGCACATTAGCTAACACTCAACCTACCTTAGAATGTCTTCATCAGCTCATTTTTAATTCAAGGTCAGCTTGAGATGGTGTTAAGCATAAAAACTGTAGTTATGGCAAAAAATAGAAGTTTTTTTGTTAACTATAGATGCTTGATCCATATGGTTTGGATGCCCAAATGTGGCAGAAATAGCTCTATGAATAACTAATAGCTTTGAATGTCTGAACTCAAGGTTTGGGTGACTGAAGTTTGAAAGTTATAACTTCTAAGAAAATTTATGCTCAGGGCTTGGTTGTCTGATGAGTTGATTGGACGTCCAAAACTATATAGTTTGGATGTCTGAACCATGTGATCGAGTGCCCAAAGCTGTGACATCAAGTTTAATGGCTAGTAAGAATTTGATCGTTGGAGACTTCAGATGTCCAAACCGGTATAGTTCGGATGCCTGAACATGGCAGACATAGCTCAACACCTAGCGTTCTCTCCAATTGGTATTTAGGGGCTTGGAACATGTTCTTTCATAACTTTTGCACATTCTTGAGTTAACCTTCTCTGAGATAACAAGTTTCTAAGATCCCTCTAACCTCCAAGAGCTCTAAACCTTACACTTCAATTTTCAAATCTTCAAAACCCTTGTTCCCACATTAAGTGATCTCGTAGTGAGATATTAGAGTGTTCTTCTTCTTCCTAAATCAATTATAAGCACCCCATGGTTATTTGGAGGTGTTGAGAGAGTACAACTATGGTTTGGACTTAGCCCTGCCAGTTGGAGCAAAGGCTAGTGTATGTGGTTGGCTTCACCAATGAAGCGGCATAGTAGTGAAGGGTTAAAGTCCTCAAGAGCGAGATAAGGACAGTAGAGTAGGAGCGGTTGGCCTCAGAATCACTTTATATCATGGTGTAGTCTTACCTTGTCTTACATTGCTCTATATTACCTATACTTACAATTGATTATGTTTGGCTTAAATATCACCTTTGCTATTAGATTGATTATTATCTTACTCCAAAACTTAAAAAAATTCCATTGTTTCCTCTAACATCTAATTCATATCCCTCCCTCCCTCCCTCCCTCCCCTCTTAGGTGCATAACTTGCTTTCAAACTCAAATTCACCATAATAAATGGATTGAACCAAATGCAAACAAGCAAAAAAAAAATGCTCTGTTGTACAACCAATACCCCAACTGGTCATTCGTTTCGGTCAAAAGACTAACAACTTGGGTTCAGATTCAGTCTAAATTGAGTCGACTCTTGATAATCCAAACTTGGGTCAATTTAGCATTAGACCGAATTAACCCAAAATGAAAATAAGGTTTGAGTTGGATTCTGATCAATTCAAACACCATCCGAACTAACTCAAAATAAATTTGAATTAAAACTATAGTCAGCTCAACTCATGATGAATTTGAATTAAACTCAAATTAAGTAAAATTACATTTGAACTCTAATTGAGTCAAGCCACACATATTCAAATGGAGTTTGAATGAAGTCCTAGCTGGGTGAAGATAAGTTCGAACCTAGACCCAATCGGGTCAAACCATGTCCCAACTGAGCCAAAATAAGTTCAAACCAAACCTAACTAGGTCAAGACAAGTTCAAACCAAACCCAACTAGGTTAAGGCAAGTCTGAACCAAACCCAACCAGGTCAAGACAAATCTAAACAACCCAATCGGGTCAAGCCATTTTTGAACCTTGCCCTATTCGAGCTAAATCAAGTTCAAACCGAACCAAAGTTGGATCAAGACAAGTTTGAGTAGACCAAGTTGGGCCAAATTGAGTCCCATTAGATATACTAAGCCTTTGGTAGCACTCTAGGGTTGTGTCCAACCCTATGGGCAGTGGTAATGCTAGCTACCATCCTGACCTAAACTAAAACTAGTTTAAATAGAAATAAACTAGATCAACCTGAGTCCTACTGATTGTGTTATAAAATCCTTTAGTAGCACCCCCAAAGCTCTACCCAACTTCACAAGTAGTGGTTAATTCTACCTTCAAACCAAATAAAGTTATCATCAATGTCTCATTGACTAATGAAAATACTTTAAACTAAATAAAGTTATTGTCTTCACATTATTGACTAATAAAAATATTTCAAATCAAACGAAATTATCACCAATGCCTAATTGGATAATAAAAATACTTTAAACCAAATTAAATTATTACCAATGCCTTATTGGCTAATGTAAATACTTCAAACCAAATGAAGTTATCACCAATACCTTATTGACTAATAGAAACACTTCAAACCAAATAAAGTTATCGCTAATGCCTCATTGGCTAACGAAAAATCTTTAAACCAAATAAAATTATCACCAACATCTCATTGGCTAATAGAAACACTTCAAACTAAATAAAGTTATTGCCAATGCTTTATTGACTAACATAAATACTTCAAACCAAATAAAGCTATCACCAAATGCCTCATTGCTCAATGGAAATACTTCAAACTAAATGAAATGATTGCCAATGCCACCAAGCTAATGGAAACACTTCAACTAAGAAAATTATCGCCAATGCCACTAGGCTAACGGAAACACTTCGACTAAAATAAGTTATCATCAACACCTCATTAGCTAATAGAAATACTTCAAATTAAATGAAGTTATCACAAACCCTCCAAGCTATTGAAAATACTTCAAAATTCCCTCATCTCCTTCCAGGTCCCACTGAAGGATGTTATCAACATCTATTCAGGATCAAGTCAAGACCCATCCAAATCAAAGGTCACATGGTCCAACACATAGAAGTAGAACAATAGCACACATCAAAGCTTCTTTTCCACTCATTCCTTTTTTATTGTCATATTTTCTATAATTTCATGCAGAACTTCATTGTAAAGTGAGGGTATGCCCTTAATTAACCCATATACCATTTTTTTTATATCAATCAAATAATGCTTTCTTTTTTTCGTTTTGTGTCTTTATTTTTTCAGTTAGGTTTCTTGTTTTAAGATATTTTTCATAATTATTAGGATAATTAATAACAGAAGTTGGCACCTATTGGAAATCAATGTTTGCACAACACTTGATTGTATTCTTAAATTAATATACTTCAATTATATATCGAGGTCACTCTTCGGGGTCTCTACTATCCTGAGCCACTGATTTTGATCCCACAATCACCTCCAGTTGGGTGCAACCCCTTGACCTCTATAAGGGAAAATGAGTGTAGCTCACCTCCTTTTGAAGTAAGAGTTATGGAGGTCTAGCCAACTAGCATGTAACCTTGGGTCTCACCTCTATGTCTAAGGCATTGATTGTAATTGAACCAATATTCAAACATAGAGGACCCATAAGGCCTCTATTTGACTAGGAACGGCTTGAGTACAAGGTTTTTCTCACAATTATTATTTTTTATTTGGCAAAGTATTTGAAAGTAAATAATCACTAAGCACTTCACGAACACCCAAAAACTAAGAATTGAAATTTTTTTCAAATGAGGCAAACATGAAAAATAAGCCTAGTATTAGGATGTCCGAACGTGATCGCTATTCTGTAGATCTTCTCAGCTAGTTTTGTGGTTTAGTTTTAGCTTTGAGTTGTGCAGCGAGTCAATTTTTGAACTAGATTTGACTCAATTCTCTTTTTGTATATGCATGTGCCTCAATGGTAAATAGCCTACAAAGTATGTGAGATCCTTGGGAAAGTTGTGGGAGCCTCCTCACTAGACATGAGATGTATCCACTCTAGCAGTTTTGCCTTTAATTTTACTAACAAATAAAATAGAAATAGTAGAAAATTTTATGAGTTTCTTTAGTATAGTATCCAACTTAAAAGAAAAGATGAAATCATAAAAAAAATGAACCTAAAACTTACCCACTACCTATGTGGGGGAGGGCCCAAAGGTCCCTCTCTACCCTCCTTTTGGTGTTTAATGGTTGATTTAAAATATAATTAAAAAAAGTAAAGTTCTAATCTAAATGCATCAAATGGAATAAAATAAACAAGAAAAATAGAAAATAAAGTAGAGAGATGCAGTTTATTCATTAAAGGAGGATGGTGATTGAATTTTCGGTCAGAACTTTGACATCAAGGAATTTAACTTTGGATCATACGAAAGTCTCATGGTCACTGTGAAACTCCTCTTTCTTCATCAAAAAGCCAAGAATTTCTCTCACAAAATAATGATTTTAGTATAATTTGTGGGTCCCATTTGGCTCCATTTATAGACTGAGAATAATTATTTAGGAGAGATTTTGGCTATTAATTTTAGGTGATTCCCAGTTAATGACTCTATGTAATAGGCATAGGGATCAAATTGTAGAGATCATGCTATGTCATCGATCTAGACTGGAGAAAATTTAAACAAAACAATCTAAAAGAGAATCCAGGTGTTAGCTACCTAGCACCTACCAAAAAAGGCCCATATTATGGATGCTAGATCTTGGCACTACAAAAAATGGGGTGCTAGGATTTTGGCATCCTAAATTTTGGGCATCAAAATTTTAGCACTCAAAATTTTAAATTTTAATTTTAAATTTTTTTTAAATTTCAAAATTTCAGTCTACTTTAGCGTATTTTTAGCCCATTTTTTATCTCAGCCCAATTTCTCATCGAATTCAGTCTAAGTTTTTGCTGAATATTTTGTATAAAGGTTCATACTTTAAAAGACACAATAATTTCACAAATAAGCCCCTAAAAATTAATTTTTTTAGACAAGTATGTTTTAACGTGATTTTATAGCGAATAACATTGAAATATTATATTCTAGATATTTTGTAGCAAAAGATATGAAGATTACAATCTCAAAAATCTATCAATCAAAAATATAAATATGAAGATTATGGCAAGAAAATATCTCTCAAATTCTAAAATCAAATTAATTAACCACCAAAATTGGAGATTCTCTCAATCCTATAAAAGAATACTAGGGCATATGAATTTTACAACAATTATAGTCGATTCTCAGGTAAATTTCTAAAGAATTTAGAGGTAATTCTCAAAAAAATTCTATAGAAGATCTCATCATTAAAGAGGAAACTAAGAAGGTATCATCAAAGGAGAAAGAGAGAAGATGTAAGCCCCTATCTCCCCTTTGTCCTTTTGTTTTATTGCCTTCCCCACCCCACCCCCACCACCCCTTCACCCCCCTCGTCCTCTCCCAAGTTCGCAACCACCCACGGCCACACTTCTCTTGAAGTTGTTGTTCTCGGAATGCTTGGTTGCTTGAGTTTGGGAGACAGAACCTAGAAGGATCGGGTGTCTGAACTCCACCACAAATGCCCCTTTTCCCTATCTAACTACAACCATCTATGGCTTCACATGTCCACAAGTCTCCATCATCATCCATGGCAAACCTCCACCAATACTGAAACTACCCTGAAACTACCCATGGTCTCATGCATCAATGAACTTCCATCGCTACTGTGGGCCATCCACAATCTTGTGCATTAATAGGATATCTATCATCACCATGACCACCCGCAATCTTGTACATTGGCGAGTCTTCATTACTACCACAACCACCCATAGCTCCATCCCTACCATGGTGCCTCCTATTAGAAAACTAGAGCTCTAAAGCCCACTAATTGATGAGGGCTCACTTGAACTTGAATAAGAACGAAGAGAACCAAAATAACTAAAACCGATAACCAGTCTAGAGCTAGCCTGTGGCTCACCGATTTGAACTATAAGTAAACCTATAAGCTTGAGAATTTGATTATAGACCTACCTGTAGACTCACTGATTCAGACTATTGGCTAGCTTGCAAGCTCTCCCAACATTTATAAGCCTGCCTATAGGCTTACGATTATCTATTTGGACTATAGGCCAATTTGCAAACTCACCAAATATCTATAAGTTAGTCAACCTGCGGGCTCACATTTATTTCAAACTATAGGTCGACCTATAGGCTCACCAAATATTTATAAGCTAGACTGTAAGCTCACGATGATTTATTTGGATTATAAGCTAGTATACGGGCTCACCAAACATCTATAAGAACCTACAAGCTTGCCATAATGTTATCATAATAATTTGAGGACTCTCAAACTAAGATCAATGAATATAAAATCATAATGTTATCATAATAATTTGAGGACTCTCAAACTAAGATCAATGAATATAAAATCAATTTAATAACTCAATCATGTTGAACTCAAGCCAACATAGCTAAAAATAAATGAACAAGATCAAATTCACTTGAACAAAGCATTAAATAGACTCAAAAGGACCAAAACAAGATGGATTGAAACCAACCTTGATAGGCAAAAAAACTGCTCTATCGAACGACAGGTATCTAAACCAATTGTCCAGTCTTGTTAAACTAAAAAGAACAATCACTGGTAATCGATCATTCATTTTAGTTAGAAAACTAATAACTCAGGTCTAGTTTCAATCCAAATTGAGTCAAGTCTTGTTCAATCCAAACTTGAGTTGATTCAGAATCAAACCAAGTTAACCCGAGATAAAACAAAGTTCAAATTTTACTCTAATCAAGTCAAACAACATTTGAACTAGATCAAAACAAATTCAAATCAAATTCTAATTGGGTCAAGCTACAATTAGTTTGAATCAAACCCAATTGGGCCAAGGCAAGTTTGAATGTAAACCAACTGGGTCAACATAAGTTTGAACCGAACCTAAACGAGTTAAGACAAGTCCAAACCAAATCCAAGTGGGTCAAGACAAGTCCAAACCATAACCCAATCGAATCTAGACAAGTCTAAATCAAACCAAACAGGGTCAAGACAAGCTCAAACCATATCCTGGTCATATTGAATTAAGTTCAAACTAGATCCAAATCAGGTCAAGCCTAACCTAAACTAGTTCAAATAGGGCTAAGTTGGGTCAAACTGAGTCCCACTAGGTGTGTAACAAAAGCCTTTGGCAGTACTCCAAAGCTATGTCCAACTCTATAAGTAGTAGGCGATGCTACCAACTAGACTTGAACTTGAACTAATTTGAATAGAATTAAAATTGGGTTGAACCAAGTCCTACTAGTTGTGCTACAAAAGCCTTTGGCAGCATTCTAAGACTATACCTAACTCCATAAATAGTGGGTAATACTTCAACCAAATAAAATTATTGTCGATGTCTTATTAACTAACAAAAATACTTCAAACTAAATAAAGTTATTGCCAATGTCTTATTGGCTGATGAAAATAATTCAAATCAAATGAAGTTATTGGTGATGCCTCATTGGCTAATGAAAATATTTCAAACCAAATAAAATTATCGCCAACATCTCATTGGCTAATGAAAAACCTTCAAATCAAATGAAATTATTGTCAATGCCTCATTGGCTAATGAAAACCCTTCAAATCAAATAAAGTTATTACCAATATTTTATTGACTAACGAAAACTCTTCAAACTAAGTGAAGTTATTATCAACACCTCATTGGCTAATAAAGATACTTTAAACCAAATGAAGTTATTACCAATGTCTCATTGGCTAATAGAAATACTTTAAATCAAATAAATTTATCATCAATGCCTCATTGGCTAATGAAAATACTTCAAACCAAATGAAGTTATCGTCAATGTCTCATTGGCTAACAAAAATATTTTAAACCAAATAAAGTTAATGTCAAACCTTATTAGCTAATTAAAATACTTTAAACCAAATAAAGCTATTGCCAATGTCTCATTGGTTAATAAAAATATTTTAAATAAAATAAAATTATAGTTAATGCCTTATTAACTAACGAAAATACTTTAATCCAAATGAAGTTATCACTAATGCCTTATTGGCTAATGAAAATACTTCAAATCAAATGAATTTATCATCAATGCCTTATTGCCTAACAGAAACACTTCAAACCAAGTGAAGTTATTGTCAATGTCTTATTGGCTAATGAAAACACTTTAAACCAAATGAAGTTATCACCAAAGCCTCATTGGCTAATGAAAACACTTCAACCTAAAGAAGTTATCGCCAATGCCTTCAGGTTAACAAAAATACTTTAACCCAAAGAAGTTATTGCTAACACCATCGGCTAATAGAAATACTTCAACCAAATGAACTTATTGCCAACACTACTAGGCTAATAGAAATACTTCAATTAATGAAGTTATCACCAATGATACTAGACTAATAGAAACACTTTAGGCTAATCTTGATAAGCCATCGATTATGTCATCCAATGAAGTTATTGCCAACACTTAAAGCTATTAGAGATACTTTAAACTTCTCTTATCTCCTTCCATATCCCACTGAGTGATGCCATCAATATCTGGTGCGGATCAAATCAAGACCCATTTGAGTCAAATGTCACATAGTCCAGTGCACAAGAGTGGAGCAGTAGCAAACATCAGAGCTTATTTCCCACTTTTTTCTTTATTATTATCATATTTTCTATAATTTCATACTGAAATTTATTGTAAAGTAAGAGTATGTCCTTACTTAAGTGATATACTATTTAGCATACCAATCAAACGATGTTTTTTTTTGTGTGTCTCTATTTTATTAACTAAATTTCTTACTTTAGAAGGTTATTTGATAAATTAACAATAAGGACTTTTGCCTATTAAAAGTCAATGTTCTAATTATACTGATTATATAATCAAATTAATACAGTTTGATTTGTATATCGAGATCACTCCCCTTGGTCGTTGCTAGCCTAGGTCGCCAATTTTGATCCCATAATGCCTAACAACTTGGCTTCTACCTATTTGGCAAAAGTAGCCTATTGCTACTGTAAAAAATTTTCTTTACCCCAAGGTCGAAGAAAATGGACCTAAGATATATTCCCCATTGGTCGAAGTATCAAATGACTTGTGTTTGTTGGAGCTAAAATATTGGATTATGGTATACCAAGGTATGTCTTTGGCACTACTTGCACTTCAAGATGAATTCAACTACTTCGATGGCCATGTTTATCTGATGGTATCCTTGTCTAAGAAGCTTGTAGCTAAGGCTCGTCCACCTCCATAACTCTTGCATATTCCTTCATGCACTTCACAGAGTACATAGCTAGCTTTAGATAGCACTAAGCAATGAAGGAGTGGCCAATTAAGTTACTTTTTGTGTAAGAGTCCTTCACTAAGATGAATCTTGGTGCTAGTTGCTGAATTTTTCTTGACCCTCATGTAATTTCCTCTCAAGGATGAAACTCACTATGGGGTCCATCCAACATTATTCTTCAGTCATATTGTTTAGCTTAAATATAGCAGAGTAGCTTGATTGTTTAAGATTTTTCATGAATATTTGTCATAGCTACAAGTTTGGTGAAGATGAGGCTAGATGTGCTAGAGAATTTTCCTCTGCATTACTATCCCTTGGCACCCAAAACACCTCCACTCCATCCATCTTCCTCATAACATTTTGTGCTTCAATTAAATACTAGACCATCACTGTCCTTTGATTCATATTCCCTAACTAGCTAAGAGTCATTGAATACCTTTAATCTCTTGGCCCTAATTGCTAGTATCACCCGCAACCCAAGAAGAAATGCCTCATAATCATTCACATTGTTTGATGTAAGGAACTCTAGTTAGCTTAAATATTTCATCACTCTTCCATTTGGGCATATCATTATAGCACTAACTCCGCTCTTGATTCATAGGATGAACCATCTAGCCAAACTTCCTATGGTTTGGTGCTAGGTTCAATGGGGTATGAGGTAGCTTCCACCACGAAGTCTGCCAAGGCCCAGTTTTTGATTATTTTTTGAACCTCAAAAGTGACATCAAACTAAATTAATTTGATGAACCATTTAAATAGCCTTCCAGAGGTTTTCAGCTTTCCATAATGTTCGCCAAAGTTGAAGGTTCATCAGCACAACAATAAAATGCACTTGTAAGTGTGGTCGAAGCTTCCGAGTAGCCAAGGCAACCCCATTGCCAACTTCTCCAGCAATAGGTACCAAACCTTGAATCTAATGAGTACATGGCTCATATAGTATATCAAATGTTTTTTGCCTCTTTGGTCACTAACTAGCACCAAACTAATGGTTTGATCTAAAGATGTTGCATAAAGGTAAAGTACTTTATTTTGTTTAGGTTTAACTAGCAAAGGGGGGTTCATATAGGTATTGTTTAAGGGTCTCAAAGGCCTGATGGCAAACTTTTGTCTATTTGAACCTAGACTTTTGCTAGAGTGCCTTGAAGAAAGGTAGGAACTTCTCACCCGACCTATATAAGAAATAGTTCAATGTGGCTAGACGACTTGTGAGTCTTTGCATCTCCTTAGTCAAGCTCCACAAAATTATTTGCATGACAACCTTGATTTTCTCTAGGTTTACTTCAATTCCTCACTTCAAGACTAGTTAACTAAGAAAATTTCCCAAGCCTACTCCAAAAGTGCAATTCTTCGTGTTCAACTTCATCTTGAACTTTCATAGTGTCTCAAAGGTCTCCCCCAAGTAGGCTGAATTCTCTTCCATTTGATAACTCTTCACTAATATATCATCTATAAATGATTCCACATTTCGGCTGAGCTAGGACATAAAGCTTGATTCACCATCCTCTAGTATGTCACCCCCTATATTTTTTAGTCCAAAAGACATTAAATATAGCATGAGGTATCTTGATGATAGATGATGTCTTCTTTTCATCCTTAGAATACATTCAAATTTAGTGATAGGTAGAAAATATATTCAAGAAATTGAGGAGTTGGTGCTCTAAGGTAGAATATACTAATTGGTTTATATTCAATAGTAGGTAGTTGTTGTTCGGATAGGCCTTATTTAGGTCGATTAAGTTGATGCATATCCTCCACTTTTCATTAGCCTTTTTACTATTACCACTATAGATACTGAACTTCTCTACTGAAGTCTATATTGAGAAGCTTATTTACCTCTTTCACAATAACTTCTAGATATTCGAGGATAAAGTGTCTATTCTTTTACTTGATTGGTTTGTGGTCCTTGATCATCGTCAGCTCGTGTTGTGCCACCAAGGGATGTATGCCATGCAAGTCTTTTGGGGCCCAAGTGAAGGCATCTTGGATTTTTCTCGGAAGCTCTCCTAGCTTAGTCTACACAAAGTCAAGGAAGTTGGCACAAAGCTTCAACGTCCTCCTTGAGCTTTTGTCCACAATAAAGTTGATGAGATATTCTATTAGTTTAGTGTGCACCTTCTTTGGTTCGAGAGCACTATTGCTTATGTCTCCAACCACCGAGCCCTTGCCTTTTTAGCAAGGGTAGTCTTCCCAGTAGGTTATTTCACATCTCCTACCAAGACTTTGGTCTCCCCATTCTTCACTTGTTCTATTTTAGTTGGAAATATCATTACTAGGTGGAAGGTTGAGATTAATGCTTGAAGTTGGTTGAGAGTTTGTCACCCAAAATAACATTGTAGACTAAACAAGTTTGAACCACTATAATCTTTGACTTTACTAGTACATCTTTTATGCTTTCTCCCATTGTTAGAAGCAGTCTGATCATGCCAAGTGGGTGGCTAATTGAACTCAGTGAGTGTTCCAATATAGGATTCTAATTTCTACTTTGTCCTCATCTAGTTGTATGCTCAAGTGAATAAGATATTTACTAGGCTTTTTGTATCCATCATAATACATTGTGTAATGTAGCCATCCATAATCATCAAGATAACTAGTGCATTATTGTAAGTTTTTTAGACTCCTTCTAAATCTTTAGTAGAAAAGACTATGCCTCTGGCATCTTATTAGCAATATTGCTTTTTCACTTCTTCTTGTCCCCCAATAATGGTTTGGCATTTGCTTATTGATGCTAAAACTTCACTTTAGCTAGGGGGCCCTGTAAGAATTATATTAAGGCATCCTTTCACTAGAGGGTTATAAAACTCAAGAAAGGGATTTTCTCGATGTGATCCCTGCATGTTTTCTTTCTGCCCTCAAGGTTCTTCAACTCAAAATTCCTTTCAATTGGCCAAACTGGCCCTCCTTGATGAGTTTTTCTATTTTATCCTTGAGCTATCTATACTCATTGGTATTATGGTCATGATTCCTATGATATTAGTAGTACCTTATTTTGTCTTGTCTTTGTTTGTTAAAGCAAAGGGGTGGTGCTACTTCAAGTAGTCTCTTTTCTCAATTTAAGCCAACACCTCAACGTTGAAGTTATTAAAGGGTGTGTAAGCATGAAAGTCATTTTGACGGTCTCTTCGCTCAATTTGCCACTTCTTCGGTTCAGGGGGCTTCACCTCCTAGACTCCTTTAACTTACTATTTTCTTCAAACTCTCTCTTAGTCGATAGTACTTTCTTAACATCGATATATTCTTTAGCTTGCTAGATGAACTCAACCAAGCTCCTAAGAGGTTGACATGCCATCTCATATGACACTCGAGTTTGTCAAATTTTGTTAATCAGTATCACGAGAAATACTGAGCTATTTAACACGCTTACCTCCAACCTAAATTTATTAAACTAAGTTAAACACTTCAAGAGACTTTCTCCATTCTTCTATTTTAGCATCAAGAGCATAGAGGAGTCCTTTTGCCGTAGTACTAGTGATATGAACTACTACATGAACTTATATGCTAGATCGTCGAAGCACATCACAATGTGCTTGGCAATTTGGAGTATCAAGCTTAAACAAGGCCTTGTATTGGGAACATTTTTGCAAATAGTTAAGTCCCAGTCTTCTTGCAATATTATGGTATTTTGAAAAGTACTAATGCAATTGACAGGATCCTTAGTGTCATCATAGGCTTCGTATGGAGGTTATCTGAATTTTGGTTGCACAGGAGAATGCGTCAATTTGGGGATTAAGGGTGTATTATACTTGGCTTGATTCAAATGAAAGCATGCCAAAGATCTCTCCCAAGTTGGAGGTGGCATTGCTTCTCTATAGCTTTCTGCTTCAACTCTAGCTAAAGCCCGACTAGTATAGGTGTGGTAGGTGGCCTCATCAATTGCATTATATGTAGGATTGGGTTCTTTAACTCTCAATGTTTGATATCGAAGTGGGACACTAGCTGATTGGCCCTAAAAATCCCCATCAACCTCATTTTGATGGCTTGGATGATACTGCTCTTTGGGATATGCTTGATTTGCCCCGTATGGTTGTTGCTCATATAGCTAATTCGATAGGAGAACCTGAGCCTGCTATTGCATGTACTAAGCTTGGAGATTTTGTATCATCTGAGTTTAATTTTGCAATTATTGAACGTAAAGATTTTACATGATTTGTGGTTAAGCCTCCAGCAACTAAGTCATTTGCTGAACAACAATGAGCAAGGTCTAAAACTCTTATTGGCTCACGATATAGGAGGGACCAGCCGGTGCCTTTGAGATCATTGACATAGGAAATACTCAAGGCTACAGGAATGTTGGTGACTAAGCCGCTAAGGTGGCCTACTAGTTCAACTCGTTTGGTTCTCTTGAGGAATTGTGGGACTCAGTTGGTGCTAATGTGATTTGCTGTACACACGCGCACCCCCCCACCCCCCCTCCCTCCCCCTCCCTCCCTCCTTCCCGACGATGTTGATTCATGGAGGATGATGCTCTTGTAAATTTTGGAGGCATGGCTAAGGAATTGCCAAAAGTTCTCTATATTAATGGTAGAAGGACGAAGTAAATCTCAATAAAAGTATCAACTATTGAAAAAGTCTAATTCACCAACAGCTTCAATCGAGAGTCTCCTTGAAATCATAATCCATTTGGTCGATTTGTTAACCAATCTGCAAGAGATAAATACAGTGAAAATAATCACCAAAAACTCTCTAACAGTGATTGCTCCGATACCCAAATTAGTCATAATATAATTTAAGTAAAAGCAGAAAATAATTAAGCATTGGTCTTTACCTCTATAAGTGCTTCTCTATTTATAGTGAGGTCAAGTGGTTCAATGCAACTAAAATTTTGTTATATTAGTCGAGTCATCTGTCAAATTTTTTACAATTGCTCTACTGTGAATCCTAAATTTTCTGAAATGGTATCGCAAGCCATAAAATATCTACTATCTCTTTGGTTAAATAAACTAATAGCTTATAAATCGAGATTTTCGAATCTAATAACTCACTTCCTCATAACTTATTATGCAATCACCTTCGAGACATGCTTAGCTCAAGCCTTTGGTTGGTCGTAGTAGTGGTGTGGCTCACATGAGTGGCTCTGAATTTTTAGTTCAGCATTTTAATTCGGTAAATTTAGTTTAGTATATCATCGTATACTAAGAGATTCACTATATGTTTCTTTTCCTTTCGGTTGTTAAGCATTCATTTTTCATTGTTTCACCAGAATATGATTTGCATGTTCTGCGATTATTTTCTAGATATAGTGATCGTTATGGATGTTGAGTAAGTAGTATAATTCGTTTCCGTACTTGGTGTCTGCGCGCTTTCGTGTTTCGTTTTGATATGGAACCTAAACCAAAATGTTAGGCTGCTGCTCGTGGGACTTAATTGGCGGGTTTGACAACACGTGCACTGCTAGAACTCGATGGTCGATGGTGTGATTGATTCACGTGAAGGTTTCGCTTGGAATCGACATAAAACCGCATGGCAAGGTGGTCTACAGTCAAATTGATGAGATGGTAAGTTTGGATAATTGGCGTTAAGTGTCAGTCTCGATAAATTTGAATCACATGAATATAATAGCGGCTATTTCGTTCCGGGTTACCTCCAAAATACAGCCACCTCGAGTTGGACTGTAAAATGCCGTTTATTCCTACTCGTCCGTGGAGAAACAAACAGGCCGTGTGGGACAATTCTTTGCAGTGAAGCAAGGTAAAAGAAGAGCAGACTTGCTTCCCTTTCTTCCTTGTGTGCCAAGGAAGAAATCCAAATAGAGAGACACATCCATTAAACATACATCATCTGCAAGTTCTTTCCATCAAACAAAATTTCAGATCGATCGCCACTGAGTTTACCAACACAAAATAACACAGAATTTCCCATACTTGCTCTTTCATTGATCTCTGCATGCTGGAATATGGCACAAACGACTGAACGAGAAGATCCGATATGGCCTTTGGATGGATGGCAACCATGAAGACATCATTACCCACATCTCTTTGAATTTCACCAGTAATCTTTGCAAGGGCAACTCCCATCAGCAAACCTATGATGCCTATTCACATCCCTCACCACAATCTCCCTCTGCACTCTCCTGCTCACGTACTTGAAGAACTCAAGACAAACTCACCACCATCCTCAAGTTCTTCACCACCCTCAATGCCTTACCCTCCGGCACGGACCCGCTCACTACCCCGCCAACTACCCCGCCAACCTCTCGCTATGACACCAAACACCCTCATCCTCCCTCTAATCATACCCAAGCTTCCAGACCTCTTCCATCAAATCAGGTAATTAACTTCCAGTAAATTTCAGTCACCTGCTCTTGCTTTCTGACCCCTGCAATGAACATGTGGACTTCCCCACGCACTTCGATCCAACTCCGCCCACCCTCATTCACCCCAAGGTCCCGCATCTGCGTCCACTGTTCAGCCATTTCACCTCTCCTTCCTGCCGCTGAATATATGTTCACCAACATGACATTCGCGCAGTCATCCTTGGGGTCTACGTCACGGAATCATTGGGCTACGAATTTGCCTATCTCAGCAGCATTGTGAACCATGCAGCCAGAGAGCAGTGTACGCCACACCGCAACATCCGGCACATATGGCATTGCTAATGCCAGCCTCTCTGCATCCTCCAAACAGCCCACGCGCGACATTGCACCCAGAAAGCAAGCGTGGGGAACTGCGGCGCCACATTATAGAATTTCCATATTCAATCAATCCATTCCTCGCTCTCCCGCACCATGTCAGCGTTGCTAAACGATGTCAAAATGGCGAAGAAGCTGAGCTTGTCCCGCAAAAGCCTGCTCGCAACCATCTGCTCAAAAAGCTCTACTGTTGATGCTGCGTCGCGTTGCTGTACGTAGGCCGGCATCATCTCATTCCAGGCTACAATATTAGCATAATGCAACAAACCGTCGAACACCTTACTTGCATCCAATACAAAACCGGATTTTCCATACGCGTCCAACGGGCGCAATTTCCACCCGCAACGATCCAGTTTTTGCTCACGCGCTCGGACGATGAAAACCAACTCACGGGCCTATTGGAGATAAAATAAAATTATTAAAATAATTAACTCGTCCAGCTCTTCAGAGCTCTTTGACTATGAAAACCTAACACGCGGAGTCAGAAGGCATTGTCTGGGAATAAAGCTGCATACTATTAGCCAATGGAAAAGATGAGCAGGTAGTCCAAATTGCCTCGGATTGTGAAGGAATTGGTTGTTCGAGGAAGAACTAGTGCTATAGGTTTGACTCAATTTAAGAGTTTTCTTTTTTAAAAAAAATTGCAAATAATACCTAGTATTCTTTTATCCGTCACTGAAAGGACTCGATGCTCTCTTCCTCATGCGATTCATTCGATTGTTTTGCGACAGCTATTTTACAGATTCTGTGATCGTCGTGACATTCGTTATGCTGCATGCTCCCACAATCATTCTCCAATCAAACAAGAAAACAGGAACAAGAAAAGGTTCTGCAATCCACAACAAAGATGATTGACGATGAAAGAAGTGGTCAATCTTTAAGTGCAAAACTGAGACTAACCCAGCACTGAAACTACAAAGCAACAAAATCACCAAATTTGGTTTCTAGTGAAGTCATATACAAAACTACAAAATTAATCCAACCAATTGTGATATTTGCCTGCAACATCACATGAAATCTGTACCCTTCCCCTTGCGTTGCATTTAATGTACTCGTCTCTATCCAGACAAAAACGAAGAGAGAGAGAGAGAGAGAGAGAGAGGAAGAGAAATGGCGACACAGAGCATATCTCATAGTAGCGAGCCCACGGGTGTGAAATACTACCCTTCTTTGTTTTCTTATATTTTCCCGTTCTTTGTTCCCACCACGTGGCTCACAAGAAAAAGCCAAAACCGGCGCATCTCCATCCCCATCCAGGACGAGCCACCCATTCAAGCTGAACCCTAATTCTTCCGTCACCCTCACGAACACAATCAATTTCCTCACCAACCTCTTCAAAAATCTGCAAAAACAAAAGGGAAAAGCAAGAACCACTTCATTGAGAGCAATGACATTGATTGCATTGCAGATGGATGCACCGATCTCGTTCACAAAAGCAAGAAAGTGAGCTTTAAAGAACCCCCAATCAACTCAAAGCCTACGAGTTGAGTCTCATGCATTTAATAATGAAATAAGTAAAAAATTATCAAAAGGGATTGTCACATATATATCCTTATAAATTGTTTTAACTACCTACCATATCAATGTTCACACAACCACTACGTTAGAACCTGTACATTTATAATGGAAATTCAATGAGATTTTCTGTATCTATGTTAATCTGAGTTTTTGATCAACAAAAATAGACCTAATCTGAAGAAAACCGCTGATTAGACAAGCTAAGGTTGCATTCGATTGCACCCTGAACTAAGAATTTGGCGGAATTGGGGAGCCAAATCCCCCTAAATTCTCTGATTATGATGTTTGGGGAAATTCATATGCACAAACCAGTACAGATAGGTCACAATGAAGAACACTTTCAGATGGATTAACCAATAGAAACACTACAACTAGAATCAAGGGGAGGATGATAGTCCTCTTTCTAATATTGGAGTACCAGTGTGATCATTTTATGCATCTCATAGCAATACAATCCTCTTATACTTAGAATAATATCATTATAGAGAGTTCTTTGAATTAAGAGGCTATTTGGTTAACAGAAAATAAGGAGAAGTGGTCCAAAATAAAATTATTTTTGTCCATTTTTAGTGTTTAATTATTCAAAAATAACTTCTTAAAAATTACTATACTTTTGATCCAAAAATAAAAATAAGCTAAATTTTAGTTTCATATTTTTTAAATTTGAAGTGATTTTTAAAAATGAATCTAATAATATTTTAATTACAATAACATTAATAATCTCATATACAATAATAATATAATTTTTTAGAAATTATTTATAAGAATTTAAATAAATAATATTTTCATATTAAAATTATATTTTTGAAATAAATTTTTATTCAACCAAAAAAATAAAAATGTATCACTTTCAACTACATTTAAAAGTAAATTAAAAGTACAAAAAGTAATTTCTCCTTCACTTTCAATAACCAAACAGGCTCCAAGTTGAAATCGCAGGGGTTGTGAGCAATAATTCAATGTGGCTATCCCATCACGCACAAAAGATGTTAATTAATTCCATGTGAGCATAAAGCAAACGGAGCAGAAACTATTGAAAAATAAAATAGGAATTTTTTTGAATTAAAGATGGAGAACAACTCACCATCCTTGTTCTTCTTCAATGACCTGGTAAACATCAAGCAAACAACTAGAAACCCTAGCCCCGCCGCGCCGCCCACCACAATCGCCACCGTCTTCCCCGTTTGCTTCCCTGCTTCCCAATCCACCAATATCAACAGTGAATTTCAAAATTCGACCCAAGTTCCAGCAAACTTGTGCTCACAATCCACAATGTGAAGCCAAACCCTTTCTGAAATAGCAAATTTCAAAGATTAATTGACTGATTCCGCTTACCGCCGCCGCCGCTGTCGCCGCCGCGGGAGACGCCATTGGGGTAGTAGCTGTAGCTAATGTAGCATTTATCGAGATAAACCTGGCCGGAGGAGGCGCTGCCGCATTCCACTTCCGCCTTCTGAAGGGCCTTGGCGACGCACTCCCCGCAGTCCCCCGCCGACAAGTCCCCCTCGCACTGGGCCATCGCGTAAACCGACTGGTAGCTGGTGGCGTAGAACCCGGCGCCGCCGCTCACCGTCAAGCCATTCTGGAGGTTGGAGAAGGTCGTTCCCCTCCTCTCCTCGAATCCGCTCCCCCCGCCACCGGATCCGCAGGTCTTGAACAGGAGTTGGGTGCCGGAGACTTGGGGGAAGCCCTGGGCCTGGTAGAGCGCGTAGCATCCGGTGAGCTGGACCCTCGCGGCGGCGGTGTAGGGCCCGCAGAGGGATCCCCACATGAGGAAGACGCGGGAGACGCAGGCGGCGCAGTCGGAGCCGGAGAGGTCGCCGCGGCATTGGAAGAGTCCAGAGAGGGACTGGCCGGAGGAAGTGGGGGTCTTGTAGAACTTGGAGGTGGAGGACTGGGCCGAGAGGGCGGACGAGAGGGCGTTGATGGCCTGCTGAGTGGTAGGGCCGGGGCCCAGAGAGCCATTGGCGCAGCCCTTGTAGATCAGGCTGTAGAGATCGCCAGCGACTGAGATGGAGGCAAGGAAGACGAGTGCGAAGAGGAGAAGGAGAGGGTGACGAGAGAGTTCCATCCAAGGAAGGACGGAAGCTCTCGTTCTCGTTTGCTTCACTGGCTCTTTCGGTGTAGTATGGAACTTTTGTTTGCTATGGCTTTGGCTTTTTACTCTCGTTTTTCCTTTTTTTTTTTTTTCCGAAAAAAAAATTGCGTAACTTGGGGGATAGTTTTGGAATGGGTAGCTTTATTAGGGCCTACTATTACTACTATTAGGCTGAACTTAAACAATTCAATTCAAGGGTTGGTAGCTTTTCAGAGGCTTTGTAAAGTCGGGATATAATACCTGTGCATGGCTAAGTGAGCATGGATATGACTTTGTATATTCCTCCTAGTCTATTCCAAGCTGGCCATAACTCTGAAGGCCGCCGCACTTCACTTAGTCCGGAATGAGCTCAACATCAGTACGATCAAAGACGATCACATTTGCATATGACATCAGTTGATCGTTCAGTATCTAATAATTAATAATATCAAATGAAGCAGCCTCGTTACTTATTAATTGGCGTTTAGGTGCTGTTTATATTTTTTTTTTTCTTTTAAGCGGCCACCATATTTTTAAAAAATATATTTTATAACTAGTATTATAAATAACAAGAAATATAAATGTTATAATTTTAGAAATAATACTGCCTAAGTCTATTTGAATACAACAATTGTTGGGGTCCCATGATTTGGGTCCCAATCAAAATTTGCCTCTCTCCGATTAAACAAGAGTCTATAGTATTATCATCATCACTTCTCTGTTCAAAAAATTCTAAACTGGGATACTTCATTTGGGAGTGTCAATTTGGCTCGTAACACATGACTTATTTGAACTCAATTTAAATTCGGCTTGACTCGATAAAAAACAAGTCGAGTTTGAGCTAAATGAATTGAATTATAAATCGAGTCGAGAGATGTGCCGCGACGGCAATGGCGACCCTCTTGATTCCTCCGGCGGCAGCAACTAAAGCTCCATGCTAGCTATCAAGATCCCGATCTCCTTTGCCGACCGAAGCTTCGCACCCCAATCTTCCCCGTCAACCACGCCTGGCCCCCCGATCTCCTCCGACCCTAGCTGTTTTGCTCCGACTCCTCCAGTCTTTTGCTCCAAGCCTCCAACTCCAACTCCAGCCATTTGTTCCAGGCCTCCAAGCTCCAACCTCGATTCTTAGCCCCTAATCTGTTCTAACCGTAGCTACTATGATAATACCTCCAAAGGCAGACAGCACATCTATTTCTAGGTCCTCATCAAGGTCCAAGAGCTGCTCAAAGTATTAATATATTATGAATTGATGATTCCTTTGTTTAAGCTTATTTTGATACTGGTGCTACCTCTATTCAAATATCTAGTCTAGGCTGTTTAGTAAATGTGATATTATTGCCTTCCATAGGACCACAAAAGTCAAGATTATAGTGATTCTGAAAATCCTGGGAACAACTTGTATGTGACTAGGTTGTCTACTCAAATAATTGGATTACGAAGAGGGAACTTGAGAGTTGAGAAGCATTTTGCTAGTGAAGGAAAGGTGTGCCTCTGCCCTTTGACATTCACGTAGTGTACAAAAATTATAGGACCTATGCCACATAAAAAATAGCAAGTAGAGGATGAAAAAAATCTCTGTATAACTTGGATTTCTTCTTTTAATTTTGGAGATAATTGAGCTTGTGTGGATGTTAGTGGATGCTTGCAACTACTCTGTGACATTTGTTACTTAATGATGCAAGTAAAGGTTGTTGGCGCATTCAACTACCCATGATCATAACTCATAAGTGTTCTTTGTGTTTTCGGTTAGAATTCTTAATTCTTATTTTTGGTTCTGTTTTGCTTTAGGTGATTGATGTCCACCTTATGCTCTTTTAGTGGATGATGGAAGTATGGAATTGATTTTCATTATTCGTTATTGCTTGCCTGATGTTATGATTTACGAATCTATGCTTTAGGCTTTAGATTCTAGGATTTTTGCATTATCTCTCATGAATAATTTTTGTTTATTCTGGAAGGTAAATATCTCAGTGGTGATTAATCCACCATTAATTAATTTTATTTTTTGTATTATATTTTCAGTGATGTCTAGTAATATACCATCAACACATTCAATGGCCAACAAAAATGAACCTGTGAATGGTAATATTGGTATGCTTGAGGAACAAGCTATAGATATGAATTTGATAGTTAAAATAGAATAACTTAATAGTAAAGGAGGTCGGAAGAAAACTTCAAAAGTTTGGGAATTTTTTCAAGTTGTTGAGGTTAAAGAAAGAAATGGGATGATAATACAAAAACATGAATGTAAGCATTGTCATAGAAAATATGCAATCTCCAAAATTGGTACTACTTCACAGTTAAATAGGCACATAAAATATTGTGTACACATGAAGAAAACTTCAAGCAATCAACTACGATCAACTTTCAACCTACATAAATTGCTAGTGACTCTCTATCTCATTTTAATCTTCCTTTTATCGGTTCTTGGGACCCTCGAGTTGCATGAGAAATGATTGTCATAGCTATTGTTTCTCATGAATATCCATTTAGCATAACCGAGGATTTTTATTTCAATAGAATGTCGATGTATTATAATTCTCGACATGTGGAAGTTTGTAGAAATACTATCAAGGATGATTGCTTGAAAATATATAATACTAAGAAAAAAATTGAGAAAGATTTTCAAAAATGCAAATAGTATCTCTCTTACTTCTGATTGTTGGACTTTAAGTCAATCTATTGGCTATATGTCTTTGACGGCTCATTATATTGAAACTAAATGGAAATTATGAAAAAGAGTAATCAATTTTTATAATTTAGAACCACCACATACTGGAATTATTATTGTTGATGCTATGTTCATAGTGCATTCTTGATTGAGGGATACAAGATAAAGTGACAACTATTACCTTAGACAATGCATCAAGTAATAATGTTGTTGTTAGAAGTTTACAAGATAATTTTGAATATAGAGGCTAGTTTCATTTCAAGGGAAATATTTTTCATGTTTGTTGTTGTGCACATATATTGAATATAATGGTGAAAGATGGTCTCGAGCAAATCAAACATATAACTAAAAAGATTCATTTTAGTGTTTTGTTTTTGAGAAAATCAACCTCCCGTTTGCATAAATTTGCTGAAATTGCAAAATAGTTGAACATAAATACTAGAAAGAGTTTATGTGTTGATGTGGTAATTAGATAGAATTCTACATATTATATGTTTGCAGTTGCTCTTATCTATAGAAATATTTTTGTTCTGTATGCAAGTAGAGATGCTAACTTTGTGTGGCTACTATCTATTGAAGAATGGGATCAAATTCAAAAGATAACTAAATTTCTTAAGATCTTTTTATGATGTTATTAAAGTTATCTCAGGAAGAGCTCATCCTACTGCAAATTTATTTTTACCAAAAGTTTGGAAGTTGAAGCAAGAGTTACAATTGCAAGGAAATTCTTCTAATGAATTCATGAGCAGAATGGCAAAAACAATACATAAAAAGTTTGATAAATATTAGGGTGCATCTAATAGGCTAATGGCTATTTTTGTAATTTTAGATCTAAGATGCAAGATGATTCTTATTGACTATTGTTTTCCCAAGATTTACTCAGAATTTAAATATGAAATAAAGATTGAAGAAGTGAAGACAGTGCTCTCTAAACTATTTGATTTTATGTCATTGAGCACTCATCTATAAGGGCAAGTATGAGTCATGGCTTGCAAAATGTATGTTCAAGTGGTTCTTCTACAAATAAAAGACCAAAAACAGGTGGAAGAGCTGAATTTGAAGATTTTTTCATGTAAACTTATGTTTCACAAACAACAAATAATGAATTGGAGATTTATTTGGAACAACCAATTATTATAACTCGTCCTACAGATAGAGGTGAAGATGATGAAGAGGGTGAACAAAAAAAGGTCATGTTTGATGTTTTGGAATGGTGGAAAAATAGTGAACTCAAGTTTCGTATTCTTTCCAAGATGGCCCATGATGTTCTCTCAGTGCCTATTACCACAGTTGCTTTTGAGTCTGCATTTAGTATTGGAGGAAGAGTAATGGATAAAAAATGAAGTGCTCTTGATCCAGAAACTGTTGATGCATTTGTTTGTGCTAATGATTGGTTAAAAGGTGGTCTAAAATACTCTAAATTCAAAGATGTAAGTAAATACATAACTTTCAATTATTAATCATGTATTATTATTATTATTTCATTTATATTTATCTTATGTATTATTTTGACTGTTGTTTATAATTTGTAGTATGAAAAAAAAAACATGATCTTTGTGAAGTTGCCCAATGATTCAAATCTGAATCAGTAGAGTGGTAAGTAGATGTTGTCTTTGCTGTGGTTATTAGTATGTTTACTAGCTCATGAGCTACATTCCAGTCCTCATTTATTTGTTGCTATTATAGCTAATGTCTCTAATTTTTTTTTTATGAAACAGTGATAACATTGTATTTTAACAGTCTATGCTTTTTGTTGTCTTGCTGGATGGATTTATCAATTTTTCATTAGCTGCTTGGATATCATCATGATTAAATTTTCATTTTGCCCCTCGCATGATGAATAATTATTTGTCTTCCAACCCTAATATTTTCTATATAATGCATCTCCATATTTCTCCTCAAGAAGAAGATATTCCTCAACCCAAGTTTCAGAAAGTTCTAGAACTTGTCATATATGTGTTGAGTCCAAGGTAAACTTGCTGCTAATTAATTGTAGGCAATTACAAAAGCAATAGATTGTCATGTATTGATTTTATCTGCCAATGTAATTGATTATTGATCTTCCATCCACTGTTGCTGATTCTTCATGCTCATTATGGTTTATCAATTTATCTTGTTTATAATTTTTTTTTTTCATCAATTTGGTGGGAGTGAGAAGAGCAATCAAAATCCTAGACTTGGCAAATATAGTTGCAGTAGGTTTGGTTAGATTTTGTTGAACTTTTGCAGCAAATAAATGTGATTTCAGACTTTTGGAATTTTGGAAGTGTGATGTGCTTTCTCACAGTGCTCATGGATTGATTGTCATTGTTTGGAGGGATGGCTTGAGATGAACCTTAAGAATACGATATTTGAGTTCTGTTTTTGTTAGAAACTTTACATAAAATTAGAAAAAGGTGATAACATCATGCAAATTATATTTAAATTTGATCTGGTTTCTATCTAATATGTGTTTTCTTTTTGACAGGAAAGTCATCCGTGAGTGTTATGGACATAATCATCAGGAATCTTAGCAAGAAAATGGAGATGGTGAAGATGAGAGAAAGGTTGCAGAGGTTGTCTAGAGATTGCCATGGATCATGAATAGAACTACAGGTAGTGTGCATGCTCAATCTTTGTTGGGGATGTTTTATATGAGATAAAAGTTTTGTTGTGGATATTTTTCATATCCTAATGTTGGATTGGTAGTTAACTTTGGATCTATTTAAATTTTTTATTGATCTAAAATTATATAATTTTCAGTCAAGTATTTGTTTATGAGACTATTCTAAATGTTAGAACTTGAAACTTGGAAGTTGTATTTTGATTTTATTTTTTTTTTCATTATGGTAAAGACATGTGCTTTCATTTTCCACTTCTTCCAATTTTTTTTTTTTTGAGTGATTACAATTTACAAGTTATACGTTGTACTTGTGAGTTATATGAAATCACATGTATTTTTTTATTTTAACCAAATATGTGATAGTTTATTGGCCTTGTTGGATACTTAGTACTTGCCCTTCAATATTTTTTTCTATCAAAATTTTTCTCCATGAATTGAGATATTCAACATAGGATTATTTAATTATTTGAAATTTGATAGTAAAGAATTGTTTGATTATTTGATAACAAAGATTATTTGTAATTGATATTTTTTTTATAATTTATTATAATTGTGAATTAATTGAAAATATTTAAAAAAATGTTAAAATTAAATCTTTGAGCCAGCTCGAGCTGTTATAAATAAAGCTGAGCCGAGCTCGAGCCATGACTGACTCAGCTCGGCTCGACTCGATTATATCCCTAAATTTGATACTTAAGTTAGGTATTATTTACTGTGAATGAAAAAGTGAAAAAAAAAAAAAGGGTAAAAACTTTAGGAGGGAGGAGAGGACCTTATTCCTTGGTGGGATTGGTGAGGTAGGCAAAATGAGTGCGCCATAATTTCGGATTCCGTTTGTTTATAGAGTGCATAGAAAATTTGACCCCTGGTCATATTTACTTGGACTTCTTTGTGAGCCAATCCGAGGGTAGTTTTAGAACTTTATTTAGCCAGCCATTCGTACTATTGAATGATGCTTGTTTGTCGCACAACGGAAGGTGAAATAAAAGTTAATTATTTCACTTAAGATCACTTTCTAGAATGATATGTTTAGCACATCCGAGATATAATAGTTTGGAGAGTAGCAATATGATTCCTCTAAATTGGTGCAATAATTCAGAACTTATCTGAATTTTTGCAGGCTGTAGGGACTTGTTACCGATCTACCAAAGCTCAATTTCCGACTTAAAACTCAACTTTATCAAGATAGACTTCGTAATTTAATGAGTCCCGTTTCGATTTAGACAACGAATCTTCAATTCGGATTTATAACTCATATCGGCACATCAATACCAAAACACAATAAAAAGTTAACTTTTTAACAAATAATTATTTATTTTATTACAAATTTATGAAAAACTATCTACCTTGTCATTATTAGTAAAAAAATTATTTATCTTATATTATAAATTTACAAAAAATCATCTCAATTAAAATATTTTTTAAAAAAAATTTATTTTATTTTAATTTATATTAATTAAATTCATATAAAATATTGAATTATTTTTATTTGATTTTATTTCAGAAAATTAATTTCTAATTATCGGACAATCGATCTGATAAAATTAGATTTTAATTTTTCAATTTGTATCAATTTGATTATATACTAAAGACAATTAGCCAAGTTAGGAAAATGCTATAATCTCAGTTCAAAATCAAGTGGTAGACTGATGAACCTGAGATAAATTTCTCTATAATACTGAGCTACCAGAGGCTCGATTTGACCCGATGCCAAGGTACCCGAATCTCGGAGCTCTGGAAATTGTAGTAAAATCGAGGCCTCTCCAAATTCAAATATCTCAGTGCTCAACTATGAGAGATAAACATAGGAAATCATTCTTATAACCAAATCGCAGAATAAATCTCAAGAGATATGGGAATTAAAGCTGTCAACTATGGAAAGATAGGTTAAGATTACGACACTGAAGATCATGAAATTTAGATACGCTCCATACCTTATAAATAGAGTAGTCTTCAAAGGAAGTAAGAACTAATGCCTAGTTGCTCTCTCTACTATGATTTATGATTAAGGCCCTAACTTGAGCATCAGAGCGACCATTACCGAAGAGCTCTCGACAATTATCTTCATGGTACTATTCCTGTATAGGATGATGAGAGGGTAGCTTAGTGGATTAAATTCTAAAGGGACTATGTAGATCAAAGCCAATCTCAAACCGAGCTTCGTTAACAACAGTATAAAATAAGTGATTTTTTCCTAATAATGATAAGACAGGTGCGATAGTACAAAATGGCAACCTAAGAGGGGGGATTAAGTTTTATAAACAAAATACAATTTTGATGAAATCAAATCTCAATATAATTCACCAAGAGAATTCTCGGGAAACTCAAGCAAATCACAAGTGTAATAAATATAAAAC
Source organism: Trichopus zeylanicus subsp. travancoricus (assembly GCA_005019695.1). Taxonomy (NCBI): domain Eukaryota; kingdom Viridiplantae; phylum Streptophyta; class Magnoliopsida; order Dioscoreales; family Dioscoreaceae; genus Trichopus; species Trichopus zeylanicus. Next base: position 308,114 of record RXID01014924.1, read on the forward strand.
AAGATAAGTAAAAGAATATATCACAATTTACGTGATTTGAAAACCAAATGCTCCTACTCCATAGACCTTACCTTAGTCTTGAGCACTTTAATCACTCCACTAGTGATTTCGCTTTTTAAGATGAAACCAAGTTTTCGTATCAAATTAGTAAATTATGAGCACCATTTCCTTTGGGTGAAGGCATGTTCGTCATTTTTTTAGGACGAATCCACGTCTGTACAATCGATTTTGCTCCAACCAACAAGATTTACTTCACACCGGAGCTTTTATACTCTCACACTCCAAACAATCTAGGAGTATTTACAAGTGAAAATATATAAAGAATAATATAATTTAGGCTTACTGCAAAATCTCTTAAGAAGAGGATAAGGGTTAGAAGATTTGATATAAAATTAATAGTTTAGAGTACTCTTGGGCTAGTAACCTTGGAGGGCTTTGATTTCTTCTCTATAAGAAATATGAAGTTGTAAAAAATTTACTTACAGAAGCCCAACCATGCTTCTTTATAGTTTTTGAGTCAAAACTAGCTATCGGGGGTAAAATTTCAAAACTAGTTTCACTCCAATAATAAAAAAACTAGTCATTAGTTATGTAAAAAAATCCTAACCAATCAACCACTTCAGGTGAACTAGAATTGGCACTTGCAGTTGGTCGTTCGGTTGCTCAATAGGTCATTCAATTCTGTGTAGATTCAAAAATTTTTTAATCTTCCATCTGACACAACCGATCGTCTACTAAACCAAGTGAATGCCTGATCCTATCAAAAACTCTATTAAGTGTTTCTTACAAAACTCAACATGACGAGTGTTCTAAAGAATTAATCTCAAAATAAATCTTTGACCCAATTAAAATAAATAAAAATTGTAAATCTAGTGGGCCAAACTTGATCTCTTAAGCTTTTTCCAAGCCTTCTTCAATTCTTCAATCCATCATCATACCTCATCTTCAATATTATTGATGGAACATGGTCTGCCATCGATTTTGATTCGAGAGGCTTCTTGAGAACTTAATCCAGTAGGTTGCTCTTCCATCGCTCTACAAGAAAAAAATCATGAAGAAGACCACTGGGAACTCTAAGTAATGGCCACTTTGATGCTCAAATTAGTCCAATACTCACTAATGAAAGTAGTTAGAAATTGGATATTAGTCCTTACCTGTTCAAATATCATGCTATTTATAGAGTGTGAAGCGATATCGCATGTCAGAATCTCATGATATTCGACATCATGATCTCCCCAAACTTTTCGTAATGGATAACCTCGAATCGGAACCTTTTTAGCTTTTATTTTCAAATATGACATGAAGATAGAATTCTATAATTATCTGACCTTATCATATACGCACCGAAGGTATCCAAACCTAGTGGAAACTCGGTGTATACCTCCTTTCCTTCTTCACCAAGGCAAATCGTGCCTTGTTTCTTGCTGGCCCCCTATGACTGAGTCACGATGGCTTGGTCCATTCTCCGGTCAAAACCGGCCATCCCTCGGCTGTGGCGGGGGCTGTGTCCCCTCCTCTCCGACCAGACACGAATGCCTCCTAGCTGAATCTGGCCATCCCTCAGCTACAACAAGGCAAAGAAAGTAGCGACGACACATGGGGGCAGAGCAAGTGGCAACGGTGCATGGGGGCGGAGCAAGCGACGACCACACGTGGGGCGGAGCAAGCAGTGGTGGCACGTGGGGGCGGCTGCACAAGGCTAGGGCAAAAGAAAGGCCATCAAAGTGGGTGCTCGATGATGATAATGCTATGAGAAAGGCATGACTGGGGTGGCTTTGCGATGTGCTGGTGAGGTTAGCAATTGTTAGTCCTATGGCCTTATAGACTATTTATTGATTTGTTTTTGCAATAAGTTTATTTGTGCAATTTGGGTCAGACAGTTTGGGAATGTAGTGAGTGGTTCAAATCTGACTCTTTGATTGATATTTTATATGACAATGGATGACAGTATAGATAAAGCCAAATATTATATGTGTGTGCTCATTTGAGTGTTTCGTGATGGGTCGAACGTTTTACAGTATATCTAGCATTTGGTCTCGCCCTAGGGTTGCCTAGTTGGAGGAGGATAAATTGTTTTATTTGAATTATTTGATTTGGACCTTTTTGTAAATATTTGGCCTTAGTTGTAATTGCAAAACTTTAATTTGTAATTATAATAAACTTCGGGTGCCTATTTGCAAAAAGCCAATATATATGTCGGTTCATTTTCACGAACCGAGCAGAGAATTTGATTGAGAATTCGAGAGAGAGATCGAAGAGAAGAGAGGCTTCTCTATTTAATTTCTAGTAAAATTTTCCTCCTTTCGACTCTTTCCTATCAGAGAGTGGAAAGAACTCGGGGTGAATCTACTGGGATTTGCATATTAAAATTTCAGAATTTCAATTTAGGCCCTAAGGTATGTAAATCAGTTTTATTCCATTTTGAACTCGATTTTCTCGCGGATCTTACATCAAATGAAAAATCGAGTTATAATTATTTTTAGTTCAATTTCCCGAAATCCAATTTGGGTAAATCAAGTTTTTGTCTTAGGCTTGAACTAAAAATGATATGGAATGATCTATTGGTCTTCACAATTTTATTGGTGGAGAAAAATTCAAGTTTAGTTTCCAAATTTTTGATTTATAATGATTTTTCAACCATCTGTTGAATTTTCAAAATTAATTATGAATTAAAACTTTTAAAGGGCTTTTGTGAAAAATTATAATTCAATTCAATTTCAATGTTCTGGGCCGTGAATTGCAAATTGTTAGTGTTTTCAATTAGACTGCAATTTGTTTACAAATTGCAATTTCGGGCTGTGAATTGCAATTTGATTTCAAATCGAATTATGGTTTTGGATTCCAATCTCAGTTTGGTTTATGGTTTATGTTAATCAAATTAATTTTGATTAACATTGAGTTTTTGATTATTTGAATTTTTGGAAAATAATTTTTTTTTGTTATTTATTGTTGATTATATTTATGAGTTAAAATAACCAAATATTTCTCCAAAGGGTTTTGAGGTTATTTTAATTTATAAATATTATTATTCTGTATTTATTTTTAACTCTAGTCAATTTGACCCAAAAGTTGAGTTGATGTAGAGAAGAAATAAATATAGAATATTTTGAAAATTTATTCGTGACAATTGTAATTTTACTATTCATTAGCGGGATCTCGTGGTTTGTATTATTCTCCCAAAAAAGGTAGTACAAAATCACAATTTATCCCGATTTTGGTTTTATTTATGATTTACGGGATCTTGTGGTTTGTATTATTCTCCCAAAGGAGGTAGTACAAGATCATAATTTAATCACAATTCTGTTTTGGCTTGTGATTTTTGGGATGTTGTGGTTTGTGTTAGTTTCTGAAAGGAGCTAATGCAATATCATAATAATAATCCCTATTTGGATCAATAGAATCATGGATTATTTATTAATGAAATGCATTTATTGTGTTTTTAGTTGTCAATTGCAAACAGTTTGGAATCCAGTAGTTAGCTTTTCAAAGTCGAGATCTTGAATGGATCAAATTACTCGACTTGGAGAAGTGAACTAGAAGTTCATTTGGTATTTCAAGATTTTGACATTGCTCTCGATACTACTGAACCGCCTATTGAGTCAAGCTAGTTTGAAAAATGGCACAGAGCTGATAAACTACCAAGACTGATAATCAGAAGAACTGTTTCTAAAACAGTTCGTACCAGTTTGCCAGATGTTTATTCTGCCAAAGAATTACTTCAGAATATTCATCATAGATTTGTTGGGTCCTCTAAAGCCAAGAAATTGTCTTTGACTCGAAAACTACATGACACAAAATTGGCTGAGTATGGGAATGTTCGAGAGCATATTTTAACAATATTCTCGATTGCACATGAGTTGAAAAGCTTGGGCTTGAGTCTTGATGATGAATATATCACATATTATATTCTAGACTTGTTGCATGTATCCTTTGAGACTTTCATTATTAACTATAATACACATGATCATCATTGGATGATGGATGAATTGCTGAATCAGTGTGTCTCAGAGGATGAAAGGAGGAAGGGTATTAAAGTTGAACTTGTAAAAGTTGAATCAGCAAATTTGGCTTAGAAGAAATAGAAGTTTAATTCTCAATCTAAAAAGCCTTTTAAGAAGCAAGTCTAGAAGAAGAAATTTGTAAAGAGCAAGGATGATGTGAAAGGAAAAGCACCTGCTCAGTTAAAAGAAAAGGTTTGCTTTTATTGCAAAAAGAAAGGGCATTTTGTAAAAGACTGTTACAAATTGAAGTTTCTGCATAAAAAGAAACAAGGTAAATTTAAATGTATGGTTTGCTTTGAGTCAAACTATATTAATGTTTCTCTTGATGCATGTATTGTGGACTCGGGATCATCGGTCCATATATCTACTGTTATGCAAGGATTCCTAGACCTAAGGAACCTAGATGATCAGGAGAGGTATATCTTCATGGGGAATAATGAACGAGCTGAGGTCGTCGATTTTGGGACATACACTTTGATTCTCCATGGTGGTCATACTATTTTACTGTCAAATATAGTTTTTGCACTAGTTATCAGGCGTAACTTACTGTCAGTTTTCAGACTTACAGAAGTTGGCTATTGTTTTATTTTTGGCAAAATCTCTGTATCTCTGATGTATGACGGTGTTGTTGTTGCTACTGGTACTGCATCTGATGGTTTGTATAAATTACATGTGCAACAGGAAGTTGACTCTACAGTACAGTGTTACAATATTGATTCCAGACATATATGCCCTTATAATCCGACTGTACAGCTGGATAAGAATTTTTTTCGTCTATGATATTGTCATTTGGGTCATATTGGTAGAGACAGACTGGAGAGACTTTGCTATGACGAAATTCTACATAATATAAATTTTGATGACTTTGGTATCTATATGGATTGTATTAAAGGAAAGATGACAAGAGCATCATTTCCAAAGGCATTAAGATCTAATAATTTGTTAGATCTAATTCATACAGATATTTATGGCCCGAATGGGGTAGTCACAAAGAATGGCCAGAGATATTTTGTGATATTCATTGATGACTACTCACGGTATAGGCATGTGTATCTGCTGCACAGAAAGTCGGATATGTTTGAAATATTTAAGGTGTATAAAGCTGAAGTTGAAAATCAGCTGGATAGAAAGATTAAAGATTAAAGCTATTAGGTCAGATAGAGGAGGTGAATACACTTCCGATATTGTTTGACAATTTTTACAGGAGCATGGAATCATTGCAAATACAACCATTGCAGGAAATCCAGAGCAAAATGGAGTAGTAGAAAGGAGGAACAGGACTTTGATGGATATGGTACGTTGTATGTTAGTTTTTAGTGAATTGCCAGACTCTTTATAGGGTGAAGCACTGAAAATGGCTACATATATTTTAAATAGAGTACTATCCAAATTTATTCCTAAACCTCCTTTTGAGTTATGGCTTGGGAGAAAACTCAGTATGAATCATCTCAGAATTTGGGACTGTGATGTAGAAGCTAGGTTTGTTGAGCCTAGTATGCCAAAAACTGTAACTCGGAGCTTAAGCTGTAAGTTTATTGGTTTTCCAGATAGATCTAAGGGTTACATATTATACAATTCTATTCAGGGCTCCATATTTGAAAGCAGAGATGTCAAATTTCTTAAATAGGGGACATCTGTCATAGGAAGTAAGAGGAAAAGAATTGAACTTGAAGGTGAATCAGATAGAGCTGGCCAAGGTGAAGCACAGATGGTTGTGCTATATCAGTCAGATGAAAGGCCCAAAAGAGTTTTAGATTAGCTCTATCAGATGACTATGTTGCAAATTTAGAGGAAACTGGAGATATACACATTCAGAGTTTAGATGATATAGATGAGATGTCTATATCATTGATCACCGAAAATGATAATCCTTTGAATTTTTTAGAAACCATAAGAAGTCAGCATGCAAAATTCTGGTTGAATGCAATGATTGAAGAAATTGATTCGATGCAGAAAAATAAGGTTTGGTCTCTAGTGCTAACTCTTGTCAACTATAAACCAATTGGCTGTAAATAGGTCTATAAGACTAAATTGAAAGTCAATGGTGAAATTGATAAATATAAATCAAGGCTAATTGCTAAAGAATACACTTCGAGAGAAGGAATTGATTATGATGAGACTTTATCTCCAGTCTCTAGAAAATATTCATTGAGAATCTTCATGGCATTGGTTGCTCACTATGATAATGAACTCATTCAGATGGATATCAAAATAGCATTTTTGAATGGAGTTCTTGAAGAAAAAATTTATATGATTCAGGTAGAAGGGTTTATCCGACAAGGTGATGAATCAAAAGTCTGTAGACTACATAAATTCATTTATGGTTTAAAGCAAGCCTCTCAATAGTGGTAAATTAAATTTCATGAGACAATCACAAAATTTTGCTTTCAGGAGAATACAGCTGATAATTGTGTATACCTGAATATCAGTGGGAGTAAAGTTTAGATATTAATGTTATATATTGATGACATCTTATTAGCAAGTAATGAACTGAATTCCCTCAGTGAAACTGAAAGGATATTGTCTATAGTCTTTGAAATGAAAAATCTTGGCAATACTTCATATGTCTTGGGTATTAAAATATACACAGACAGAAAGCGTCGATTGCTTCGGCTTTCTCAGGATACATATATTGCTAAAATTCTTCAGAAATATGGTATGGATAATTATAAAGCTAGAGAGTCACCTATAGTTAAAAGTAATAAGCTTAATCTTCAACAATGTCCTCAGAATGACATTGAGAGATGGGAGATGTAGAAAATTTTCTATGCTTCAGCTGTTGGCAGTTTGATATATTTGATGATCTGTACCCATCCAGATATTATTTTTGCTATGGGACTTCTTAGTAGATATCAGAGTAATCCAGGAATGACTCATTGGAGAGCAGTTAAGAAGGTTTTCCATTATTTGAAGAAAACCCAAAATTATGTGCTCTTGTTTGATGATTATAAACTATTAAATGTTCTTGGATATACAGACTCTTGTTGGAAAAGATGTGAGGACAGTCTGAAGTCTACATCTGGATGTGTGTTTATTTTGGCAGAGGGAGTTATTTCATGGCGCAGTATGAAATAGACTACTACTGCTTTGTCAACTACGGAGGCAGAGTACATAGCTTGTTGTGAGGCTAGTAAATATACTATGTGGTTGAAATATTTTCTCTCTGATCTCCAGGTGGTTGATTATATTGATAGGCAAATGCAGAGTAATCAATTTCAGAAGAAGGATATTATTATTTCATGCATCTCTTCTGCAGATAATCTAGCTAAACCAATGACTAAAAGTCTGGCAGTAAAAATATTTAAAGAGCATGTCAGTCATATGGGATAGTTTGTAAACATGATGTCATATTTTGAATGTTATATGTTCTTATCTGGTTATAGTTTAATTGTCAGTAAACTATTGCTTTTCCCATAGGAAATGATTTCATTGATGTGTTTTGATCGTAATCTTCCAGTGTGAAAGATGGAGCTCTTGGGAATATCGTGGGTCACTAGATAGGTTGGTAATGATCACCTACATGAGGACCTAGTGATCACGTGTAAGTGATTCCTGAAATGCTTGAGGTGAAGGTATGACTGTGCATCATATCCATTTTATACCTCTCACTTAGATAAAGTGCATTGGCACTTGTCGGATGTCCTCAGTATAATTTTTGCATCTAAGTGATGTGTTTCTGAGAGAAGCATAAAGTGATTAGATCATCAGTGAAAAAGACATGGGAATTCTCACTACTGTTATGTTTTATTATATGCCTTGTTCCACGAACACATTGTCTATGCTTATGTTTGATGTTATTCAACTCAACTGATGTAGTACTTTACTTGCTTTGACATGAAAATGGTTGGTATACCATTAGTATACATCCATCCGTGATTGGGCAGGTATGAGGACTACTGAGGAAGAGTGGTATAGTCCATTATCTCTGAATTACACAATTGGGATCCCATTGTTTAAAATTATTTTCTCAAAATTATTTTTAGTATACATGAATCTATTTATATATAAATAAATAGATCTATAGGCCAAGTGAGGGATTGTTAGTCCTATGGCCTTATAGACTGTTTATTGATTTATTTTTGCGATAAGTTTGTTTGTGCAATTCAAATCAGACAGTTTGGGAATATAGTAAGTCGCTCAAATCTGACTCTCTGATTGATATTTTATATGACAATGGATGACAGCATAGACAGAGCCAAATATTATATATGTGTGCTCATTTGGGTATTCCGTGATGGGTTGAACGTTTTACAGTATATCCATCATTTGGTCTCACCTTGGGATTGCCTAGTTGGAGGAGGATAAATTATTTTATTTGAATTATTTGATTTGGACCTTTTTGTAAATATTTGGCCTTAGTTATAATTACAAAACTGTGATTTATAATTACAATAAACTTCGGGGGCCTATTTGCAAAAGGCCAATATATATGTCGGTTCATTTTCATTAATAGAGCAGAGAATTCGATTGAGAATTCGAGAGAGAGATCGAAGAGAACAGAAGCTTCTCTGTTTTGATTTTTGGTGAAATTTTCCACCTTTTGACTCTTCCCCATCAGAGAATGGCAAGAATTCATGGTGGATCTGTTGGGATTTGCAGATTAAAATTTCAAAATTTCGATTTAGGCCCTAGGTATATAAATCAGTTTTATTCCATTTTGAACTTGATTTTCTCGCGGACTCTTTTGTAAGAGCTCCCCAAGTTTGGTGCAAAGGGATGTTATGAGATTTGCCCCGAGCTTCAGTATTCTCTCTGAGCTCTCATCGATAACTAGATTGATGAGTTGCTCTACAGGTTTGGCATGCACCTATTTTGGGTTGACAACAGATTCCTTGACCTCTGCAACCACCGAGATCTTCTCTTTTTGACTGAGGTTATTCTACCAATAGGCCATCTCGCATTTTTTTATAAGGTTTTGATCTCTCCATACTTCACCTGTGGTATATTTAGTTGAAAATCTCATAACTAAATGAAAAATTAAGATTATCGCTTGGAGTTGGTTCAATGTTGGATGACCTAGTATTATGTTGTAAACAAAACATATTCAAACCACCATGAACTTTGACTTGATTATGACGCTCTTGGGATTCTCTCTGACTATTAAAAGTAGGTCGATTATACTGAATGAGGTGATCGAATATCCTATAAACCTAGTTAACGTCCTGAAATGGGGTCTAGCTTCTACTTAGTTTTCATTTGATCATAGGTCGTAGTCTTTATAAAAGCAATAGTACTTGGACTTATCTGAGTTTTGTCTGCTCATACGGATGGATTGAGGTTTCCTTAAGAAATATCAATTTTCAATTTGAACCAATATTTCTGACTTTGAATTATTTAGGGGAGTATTGGTTCAAAATTTATATCGACATTCCCGTTGCTCTGTCCTTTGTTTTTTGGCTTGCGAGATTTGGCCTCTCGAGACTCTTTCCTTGGCCTACTGTTATCTTCTGATTTCCTCTTTGAAAAAATTATTTCCTCAACATCTATATGTTTCCGAGCCAATTGGATGGATTCTACCAAGCTTTTGAGGGATTTGCGAGCCATTTCTTAGACTACTTGAGGTTATCTAATTCTATTAACTATTGCGATAAGGATAATGGAACTATCTAGCTCTGAAACCTCCAACCGAATTTTGTTAAACTGAGTTAAATATTCCCTCAAGCTCTCTCCTTCTTTTTGATTCAAAGTCAATAGTATGAAAGGATTCTTTTGCCAAGATACTAGTAAGACAAATTATTTTATGAACCTATCAACTAGGTCATTGAAATAAGTGATACAATATCTCGTAAGTCCAAAGTACTAAGCCCGTGCCAAACCTATAGTGTCATTAGAAATACCTTACACATGTTTAAGTCCATGCCCCTTGGAGAATCATGGTGCTCCTGAATGTGCTACCATCATTGATTGGATCCTTTGAGCTATCATATACTTTATAGGGAAGTTGGCAGAATTTCAGCTATACCTATAAATAAGCAATCTCTAGAATTAAAGATGTATTGTACCTCATTTAATTCAAGTGAATTAGTGCCCTAGACCTTTCCGGAGCTATATGAGACATAGCCTCTCCTTGGGTGCTCTGAATGGCCCTGGCCAAGGCTTAACTTATACAGTTGTAATATATAGCCTCGTTGGGTAGGTCATAAGTAGGGTTGTGAGCCTTGTAACCCATTGAGACTTGGGACCTCAAGGAGACTCCTGTCAAAGGGTCCTGATGACCTAAATAATGATATCTATTGGGGTGATGGGTTCACGATATGTGGGTACAATTCATTTTAGTAATTCAAAGTTGCACCTTGAGTCAGGACTTGGGCCTGAACTGGAGGTTGAGCTTGGGCATAAAGAGCTTAAAAGTTATACACCATCTGGACCTAATTTTATAATTGTTGAACATGTAGATTTTGCATAGCTTACGCTTGTGCTTCCAACAGTTGCATCATTTGCTGAACTACAGTAGTTAATATTTAGAATTTCTACCAACTCACCAAGTTAGAAGGGACAGGCGATACCTCGAGAATAGTTAGCAAAGGAGCTCCCTGAGGTTCCTATTGTGTGGGTGATCGAGCGACCGAGTTCACTTGGTGAGTCAATTCACCTAGTCCTCTAGAAAAATTATGTAATTATGCGGATGTAGAGACGATCTGCCCTCTAGATTAGTTCTTGGATGACAATGCTCTCGTTGCCTTTGGAGACATGGTTGGAGAGCCTTCGAATATACTGACAAAAAAGGGTGTTGGAGCAAAATCTTAATAAAAGCACCACTATTGATCAAGCATGGTTTGTCGACGATTTTCATTCAAGAGACTCCTTGAGAACTTGATTTGTCATGCTGCTCTTATGTTGATTTGCAAGAAAAAAAATCACGGAAAAGACCATCAAAGACTCTCCAACGATGATCATTTTGATACTCAAATTAGTCCAACACTCACTAATAAAAGTGAAATCAGAAATTGGGCATTAGCCATTATCTTTTTGAATACCATACTATTTATAGAGTGTGAAGAGATATTGTGCATTAGAATCCTATGATTTTCGGCGTCATGATCTTACCAGACTTCACATAACAGATAGCTTTGAACTTTGAATCTTATAGGATTTGTTTCTAAATATGGACATGGAGATAGGATTTTATGATTATCCGATCCTTATCATATATGCATCGAGGTATCCAAACTAGTGAAAATTCGATGTAACCCTTCTATAGTCTCGCTGAGCCACAAAAAGGCTCATTGTTAGTTAAGGATACCGAGATTCTCACGACTTGATGTCGAGAAAAATCTTTATTTCGGATGCAAGTCTTGGATTTAGTTCTTATTGATATTTTAATTTGGTTAATTTATCTTAGTGTATCATCAAATATTATCTTCATATTCATCCACGTTCGAAGCCTTCAAATGAACTTGATTTTCATTTTAATTTTGTCTTAGTTGTTTACTACACATATTGAATATATGATCAAAAACAAAAATTATTTATCATCAAAACTAGAAAGGACAACAAGCTGATTTTTCGTAAATTCACAATAAAATAGGTGATTTTTTTATTAAAAATTAGGGATCTAACAGATGACTCTCCTTACAAGTGGGACTCAAAATTGGTGATGGATTTGAATATAGCTAAGAGACACGGACTAATGAAGGTGCAATCCATGTGGGGAGAAAAACACGCTTGGGTGAGGGAGGGCATGGGAGATTCTATATAGCCAATAAAGTTCAAGTAGAGGCAACGCAGGAGGCTGGCGAAGGAAAGCAGCTTTAAAAGTGGCTTAGCTTTCGTGGTTAACGCTGGAATGGGGGGATTGCTAGTTTATTGCATGCAGTGGGTAAAGAATTGTTTTACTGTAGTACCCTCACCTTGGTAGCAGCAGTGGAGAGGTGGCAGGCAAAGGGTTGGGTGCTCGCTTGCTTTGGCGAGCCTCAAGTGAAAACGTGACTTGTCGGGATTTGCAGCTCGGCGCTCGCGCCATGTTAGTGCGCGTTCCTAAATTGCAAAAGAAAGAATCCATTTCTGGTAATCAAGAGTGACTGACAACACTTGGCTTGTTCCTTAATCATATGTATTGTAGGCAACAAGGTTCACTGTTTCGGCCGAAACCGAAATGTTTTGGCCGAAACGGTTTGATTTCGGTCGGAACCGCAACGAAACCGCAGGTTTCGTATTGGTTAGGGTTTACTGTTCATTATTGTTCATTATTCATCTTCGCCGATGAACGCACACGGGAGCGGGAGCTCGCCGGGCGCGGGCGGGCGGGAGCTCGCCGGGCTCGCGCGCAGGCGGGCGGGAGCTCGCTGGGATCGCACGCGGGGGCGGGAGCTCGCCGGGCTCGAGCGCGGGCGGGCGGGTGGGAGCTCGCCGGGCTCGAGCGCGAGCGGGCGGGCGGGCGGGAGCTTGCCGAGCTCGCGCGGGTTGGGGAGGCGGGAGCTCCGGGCGGGCAGGCGGCCGAGGGGAAGCTCCGGGCGAGAGCTCGCCGAGCTCGCGCGGGACGAGAGGGGGGGGGCGTTTGGCGGGAGCTCCGAGCGGACAGACGGGCGGGCGGGAGCTCGCCGAGCTCGCGCGGGTTGGGGGCGGGGTGGGGGGGTCGTGGGGAGGAACTCGCGCCGGTTTCATGTTTGAATCCAAAAACCCTGCGCTCTTACTAGTCTACCGTCGTTCTCTCGTCTATCTCGTGCCCTCGCTAACCTGACTCGTACTCCCGTAAAATGAGGCTGGCCTTACACTGGGGCCAATGTTGTCACTAATTTAATTTCGACGTCCTTATCGGTTTCTGTCAAATATTATTTACGTACATAATATTATTCACGTAATTATTCATTATTTTTAAAAAACTTTAAATATATTATAATTTTTTAATTTGAAGTTAAAAAATAATTAAAATTAAATTAAATTTTAGTCAAAATATAATTTTTATTTTAGACCTTCGATATATCGTTATACTTCAGAATCGCAGCCATGAGATCGCGCAGAACTAATTGTTTTGATTCATATGCCCATAAATACTCGTCCAGATCATCCAGGTACTAAATTTGTAATTCCACACCCAGATGTTCCAAACTCAACCGATGATGATTATGATGATTAGTTGTATTATATTAGAATTTATAAATTATGTACGTATAAAATACATTTTAATGAAAAGTTAAATTTGCTTATGTTAATTTTTAAATTTTAATCATATTCATATCATTTCTTATATATTTTTTTAATACACTAATATATATTAAAAGCAGACAATATCAGTGACTAACTATCAAAATTAATTTTAATTAGCTTAAATAATATTTGAAATTATTGTAAAATTAAGTATAAATTCATTCATAATTTTTCAATTTTTTCCAAATTTTTTCTAATATTTTATTATATTTTTAATTTGAGGTCAAAACACAGTCAAAATATAGTCAAACTCTGGTCAACGCCCAATTAATTATTTAAAAAATTCTTTCGGCCGAAACCGAAATGGCCGAAACGGCCAAAACGTATCGGTTTCGGCCGGTCCTGAAACCGAAACCGAAATTGAAACCGTAAACCATGGTAAGCAAACTAATGGTTGAAATTCACTTTATTTTAGACCAAATCTTTGAGTATTCGGGATGGATAGCATTTCGCAGAAGCAGGGCGAAATCATTCAAAATATTTAAAATGTGATATTTCTGCCTAGATTATTTGATTAACCGTTGGTGTGCTTTGCAGACTCAGAATCAAATCCTGGTTTTAACGAAGTATGGCGCTAGGAGAGGGGTGCTCCACCGACAGGATTTTCATGACCCAGCTTCCAGCACCACGTTCTCTCTCTCTTAAACTTAAGTGTGATTTCACATGAAATTCTCTCTCCCGCTCTCTCTCCCAGGTAAGGCATATTCGCTTTAATAGTGTTTAAGTGATTTAATAGTGGTGATTTTATCCTCCACCCTGTAAAACTACTCACAGAATTTTAGAACTTGCCCATTTTTCATGTCCAAACATCACAAGCATAACTTCAAGCATGACACAGCCAATCTGGCTGAAAACTTTTTGAACGGGAAAAACAAGAAAAACAGAACATAGTACAAATGACATCTGTAATTTCATCACCCAGGAATTCTTAATAAAACACATCTATTTCCAGTAAAAAAATGCCCATAACTGTTGCCATTTTTTCCTAGCATTTTCTTCAAGTCAGCGGATTACTCCAACAGGAGGTCGCAAGCTTTACCACAGTAAATAAAGAGCATGATTTTTGCCCACATTTCAAACTAAACAGCATAATTCGAGTGCCCTCATATCTGAATATGATTCTGAAATCTGACGGAGAAAAGGAAGACAATAAGCCAAGCAAATGAAACCTAAATATGCTGACTCAAGAACGATGACCGAGGTGAAACAAAACACCTAATGTTGCTCAGATAAGAATATACCTGGTACTAGAAGTTGCAGAGATACAAATTAGAGATCTGGAACCAAAAAGTTGCGTATTACGAGTCACTCAACAAGCACAAAACCACTTTTGATGTGTTGCAACTAAGGGAATGGCAAATCAAGAAGCGGGTCCACCAAATCTGATTTTGATGTAACACCATTTAAAAGAGAATCCCTAACAGCAGAATAACAAGCCTTATGAAAACCCAAAGCACTGCAAGCAACAAGAGTGCTGTCACAAAGCCATGGAACTGCAACAGTAAATAGGGGTATAGCAAATCGTACCGGTTGAGAACCGTACCGGAAAACTGGTTCTCAAATCAAACCGGTACGGTTCCAGTTCTGAAATTTAACAGAACCGGAAAACCGGTTCCGGTTCCGGTTCCATATTATCTGAAAAACCGGTGAACCGGAACCGTACCGGTTTTACCTCTATATATACGTCTTCAACTGAAACCCTAACCCTAATTCCTCACTCGCAGCGACGCTGCCTCGCTCTCACCCTCGACCCCGCACTCGCAATGACGCCGCCACTCTCTCGCCCTCGACTCTGCACTCACAGCGACGTCGCCACGCTCTCGCCCTCGACCCCGCACTCGCAGCAACGCCACCTCACCCTCGCCCTCGTCGGTCGTCGTCAGGCCGTCACTTGCTCTGATTTCTTATTCTCAGAGTCTCAAACCCTAGATCTGGGTCCCTGCATCTCCAATCTCGCTGGTCGCCGCCCACTGCGCCTTTTTCTCCATTTTCTCTTCTCATTCTCAAAGGTCGAGAGTTCAAAACCCTGACCCTAAGTCCCTATGTCTTCAATCTCATTGCCTCTTGCTCTGATTTCTCATTCTCAAAGTCTCAAGCCCCAGATGTAGGTCTCTACATCTCCGATCTGGCCACATCATGCTTCTATTTCTCATTGTCAAAGGCTCAAACCCTAAAACTAGGTCCCGGCATCGCCAATCTCGCCGGTCGCCACCCGCCGCGCCTTTTGCTCTGATTTCTCTTCTCATTCTCAAAGGTCAAGAGTTCAAAATCCTAACCCTAGGTCCCTGCGTCTCTGATCTCATCGCCTCTTGCTCTAATTTCTCATTCTCAAATGCTCAAACCCTAGATCTAGGTCCCTGCATCTACGTCTCTGATCTCATCGCCTCTTGCTCCGATTTCTCATTCTCAAAGGCTCAAACCCTAGATCTAGGTCCCTGCATCTCCAATCTGGCCGTCTCGTGCTTCAATTTCTCATTATCAAAGACTCAAACCCTAGATCTAGGTCCCTGCATCTCTGATCTCGCTGGTCGCCGCTCGCCGCGCCTTTTGCTCTGATTTCTCTTCTCATTCTCAAAGGTCGAGAGATCAAAACCCTAACCCTAGGTCCATGCATCTCCGATCTCGTCGCCACTTGCTCCAATTTGTCCTCCGTCCATTGTCAAAGCAGCGACATCGCCAGAACAGTGACATTGCAAGAGCAGCGACATCATCAAAGTAGCAACCTTGCCAGAGCAGCGACATCGTCAAAGCAGCAACATCGCCAGTCGCCAGAGCAGCGATCTACTCCGGTATGCCCTCTCTCTCAAGTACCAGCTATTCTACGATTTTTGATTTTTACTAATGTTGTGTTCTATTTTTTTCAGAGTTTTCTCGGAAATTTTGGGACTGCAAGCTGAATTTCAACTTGTTCGGGGGATTTTCCAACTGCAACATGGCTGATCGTGCCAATTGGCCCGGTTTTGTGAATTAGGTAATACCATAATAGGTATTGCGCTTTTTCATTTCTTAGAATTTCATACTGGATTAGTCTTTCCTGTAGTTCTACTAGGGACAATATTACTTGCATGTTTGATTGCTTGGTTTGTTGGTCATATATCTTCTTTCTTCTATTTTAGATGGATTTTCGCAAAGAAATCACTAATGAAAATATAAGTATGAATGTTTCAAATATAAAATATTTATGTCAAAATCAAAATATTAGTGAGAACACTGAGAAGGCTAGTGAAGCTCAACATGTAACTTCAAGGATAAATAAAACAAATCAGAAAAATTGGAAAGTGAGAAAAAAATAGTTCATGGGTGTGAGATCATTTTTCTAAACTAGATTCCAATGAAGATGGTTATAAG
This sequence comes from Trichopus zeylanicus subsp. travancoricus, assembly GCA_005019695.1. Lineage (NCBI taxonomy): Eukaryota > Viridiplantae > Streptophyta > Magnoliopsida > Dioscoreales > Dioscoreaceae > Trichopus > Trichopus zeylanicus. Next base: position 324,610 of record RXID01014924.1, read on the forward strand.
GATAAAGCCCAATATAATTACTGTGGAAGTCTCCTTTCATACCCTTCTAGTTATGGAACAAGTGGTTTAAGTACTCACTTAAGTAGATGCAGAGATTATCCTCCAAACATGAAGGTGAAAAAATAAAAAACTTTAGCCTTTCAATCAATTAGTGATGACAGTGGCACTGGCACTGGCACTCAAGCACGCACACTTGTTATATGGAATTATAATCAAGAAGCATATAGAATTGCATTAGCCAAATATTTGATTCTTGATGAACTGTCTTTCAAACATGTTGAAGGTGAAGGGTTTAAGTTCTATACTGTTGCGGAAAAAAGATAGCACACAAGAGATATATGTGGCGAAAACGATCCAAAGAATATTGTATTGATGAGAAGAGAAAGAGAAGATTACAACGATGGAGACGAAACTCCAATATCACCAACTCTCACAAAAGACTAAGTAGCCTAACCGTCACGAGGCGTCTTGAGAGTATTGATCTATATATATCTCTCTCACACTCTATATAGAAACCCTTATATCAGTGGTGTATTTATAGATATGGTCTAATGATGTTTGAGTCAAAGTAGAAGACTGACTCAAATAAGACTTCTACTAATTTAAGTCTTCTAGTAGAAGATAAATCTAGATAAGGATTAGACCCACTAAATAACTTCCTAATATAATTATAACTATCTGAAAAATCTGGATTCGAGACACCATAAAGCCAATAATCTCCACCTTGGCTCAAATCATCTTATTCTCTGAATTTGAATCTTAAATAGATGTCTTTACCATTACCTCCTGGGATAGGATCAACGACCTTGAATATTGATCAAGTCCAAACAGAGATTGAACTTATCAATCAGAATCACCTTCGTCAACATATCTGCAGATTTTCTTGAAGTATGAATCTTTTATAAAAAAATCTCACCGTCTTCAATAATATCCCGAATAAAATGAAATCGGATATCTATATGCTTTGATCCGGCATGGTATATTTGGTTCTTCGCAAGGTGTATGGCACTCTGACTATTGCAAAAAATAGGAAGAACATATTGAGAAAAACCAATTTCACTTGCCAAACCTTTTAGCCATAGAGCTTCTTTAACAGCTTCTATAGCTGCCATATACTCAGTCTCTGTTGTAGATAATGCTACAATTGACTGTAAGGTACACCTCCAACTAATAGGTCCTCCACAAAGAGTGAAAAGATAACTAGTGAGAGATCAACGTCGATCAAGGTCTCCAACATAGTCTGAATCGACATAACCAATAATTTTGACCTCCTGCACTGTGTTCCTATCGAAACATAAACCAATATTAAGAGTACCTTTGATATATCTTAATACCCATTTCACGGCCTGCCAATGCTCTTTTCCTGAATTTGCCATGTAACGACTAACAACGCTAACTGCTTGTGCAATATCAGGTCTTGTACATACCATAGCATACATTAAACTTCCAATAGCACTTGAAAATGGGATGTTTTCCATGTATGCATGCTTTTCATCTATAGAAGAACATTGTTGAGCTGAAAGCTTGAAGTGAGATGCCAAAGGAGTACTTACGGGTTTTGAATTCTGCATGTGAAAACGAGAAATAATCTTCTCGAGATAGTTGCTCTGTTTGAGCCATAATTTTCCATCCGTTCGATCTCGATCAATCTCCATACCGAGAATCTTCCTTGCAGCACCTAAATCTTTCATCTCAAATTTCTTTTTCATTTTAAACTTTAAATCATTCAGTAGAGATATGTCTAGAGTAGCGATAAGCATATCATTAACATAAAGAAGTAATATAATAAATGAGTTATTGGCATGCATCTTAAAATAAACAAAGCAATTATGTTTACAGTGGATAAAATCTTATCCCAATATAAAATCGTCATACCTTTTATACCATTGCCTTGGAGACTGTTTCAAACCATAAAGTGATTTGTTCAACTTGCAGACAAAATTTTCCTTACCTTCTTGGATGAACCCTTTAGGTTGTTGCATAAAAATTTGTTCTTCTAATTCTCCATGCAGAAAGGCAATTTTGACATCAAGCTATTCTAACTCAAGATTATGAAAGCAACTAAAGCAAGTAGAAAACGAATAGATGTGTGTTTAACCATAGGAAAGAAAATTTCATTAAAGTCAACACCCTCCTTTTGTGAATACCGTTTTGCAACTTAATGGGCCTTGAATTTAACACCATTTATCTCAGAAAAATCCTCTTTCTTTCGAAATACCCACTTGCAACCATTTACTCTTTTACCTTCTGGTAATTTCACCAGATTCCAAGTATGGTTCTTTTGAAGGGAATCCATATCTTCATTCATAGCAGCTTACCACTGAGAAAAATTCTTATCCTGCATTGCTTCTTTACAGGAAGAAAGATCACCATTGTCAGTAATTAATGTAAAAACTACCATATCTTCAAAACCATACCTTTCATGTGGCTTTATTTTTCTTTGAGATCTTCGAAGTGGAGTCTTCTCAGAAATTTGATTCTTAGAATTTTCTTGAGAGTTGAGCATACCCTGAATATCTTCTTCTGAAGACACTACATTCTCCACCTCCACTTGCATTATATCATTGGGACCTTTCTTGAGAGATTTTAGCATAACATTTTTATCAAATACTATGTCTCTCTCAATAATTACATTTAAAATAGTAGGATCCCACAAACGATAGCCTTTGACGCCTTTGGCATAACCCAGGAAAATATACTTTTTGGAACGTGCATCTAATTTATCCTTGACAACATGCACATAAGCAGGGCAACCAAAACTCTTTAAAGAAGAATAATTTGCAGGTTGATCAATCTATACCTCTTCAGAAGTTTTACAATTAATAGTTATTTGAGGAGAGCGATTCACAATGAAGTCTGCTGTATTGACTGCTTCTACCCAAAAATATTTATCAAGATTAGCTGTACTGAGCATACTACGTGCTTTCTCCAACAAGGTTCTGTTCATCCTTTCAGCCACACCATTTTGTTGAGGTTTTACTGGGATAGTAAAGTGGCGTTTGATGCCTTCATCTTCACAGAATTTGAGAAACTCTATTGATTTATACTCTCCGCCATTATCACTTCTGAGGTATTTGATTTTTCTGCCAGTCCTTTTTTCAACTGAAGTTTTCCACCGTTTGAAAATAGAAAACACTTCGGCTTTGTGATGCAAAAAATAAATCCACACTTTTGTAGAAAAATCATCAATAATACTGACAAAATAACGAGCAACAGATTTTGATAGAATAGGAGTGCACCACACATCAGAATGAATATAATCAATTAAGCCTTTAGTGCAATGAGTACCAGTGTTAAACTTTACCTTGGACTATTTATCATAAAGACAATGCTCGCAAAAATCCAATTTTCATGAGTTGAGGTCTTTCAATAATTTTCTTTTGTTGAGCTCACTTAAACCGAGCTCACTCATATGACCGAGACACATATGTCATAAGTGGGTCATATTACAAGAAGAAGCCTGAGAAATTATTGCTCCACCTATAACAATTTTTCCTACTAATTCATACAAATTTCCATGCTTTAGGCCCTTCTTCATTATCAATGAGCCTTTAGCAACCTTAGGAACTTCACCTTCAGCAGAATACTTATAACCAGCAAAATCCAAAGCACCCAAAGAGATTAAATTCTTTTTCAAATCAGGAACATGTCTGACATCAGTAAGAGTTCTAATAATATTATCAAACATCTTAATTTTGATTGTTCCAATTTCAACAATTTTGCATGGATTGTTATTACCCATCAAAACTAAACCACCATTATAAGACTTGTAGTCTTCAACCCAATCTTTATTAGAACACATGTGGTAAGAACAACCAGAATCCAAATATCATGGTAACGATCAAAATTAGAACTAACAGAGAGAACATTAACAAAACCATCATCAAAACTCCCTTCAACAACTGATACTTGTTCTTTGGCTTACTCTTTAGATTAAGATTCTCTTTCTTTCTTTACTTTGAGCTTCCAACACTCTTTAATTACATGTCCCATCTTCTTATAATACCTGCAGTTTATTTCTTTGGATTTGGATCTAGAACAACCTGTCATTGATCTTTCTTTAGTATGACCTCTGACAATTAATGCTTCTGAGTGTGACGCATCCCCTCCAATCTTTTTCAAATATTTATTAGATAGAAGGGCAGCAAAAATATCGTCAAATTTCAAATCCTTCCCATACATGAGAGTAGTTTTAAGATTCTCAAGAGAATGAGGTAAAGACGATAATAAAATACTTTTCTTGTCTTCATCTTCAATTTTAACATCAATGCTTAACAATTGAGAGACAAGTTTATTGAAACCATTAAGATGATCAACTATATTCGTACCTTCTCTCATTCAAAAATTGAAGAGCTTCTACTTTAAGTAAACGCGATTTGAGATAGACTTACTCATATATTATTTCTCCAGCTTTTTCTATAACTCTAAAGGTGATGTTTCATCAAGAAACGGATAGAGTACATCATCGGTGAGAATGAGAATGATTGTACTATGTACACTAGCCTTTTGGTTTTCCCAGACACTTTCGGTGACATCTTCAGACTTGACGTCCTCCAATGTCTTTCTCAACCTTTGTTGAGTAAAAATTGCATGAACTTTTGCTTGCCAAATAGGAAATCCTTCCTTTCAATTGAATTTCTCTATATCGAACTTCCTAGTAGACATGTTGAACCAAGCTCTATTGCCACTTGTTGCAGAAAATATCGATGTCCACCACAATTCATGATGTAGAAGAAGAATAGAAAATGAAAAAAGATAGCACACAAGAGATATATGTGGCGAAGACGATCTAGAGAATATTGTATTGATGAGAAGAGAAAGAGAAGATTACCACGATGGAGACGAAACTCCAATATCACCAACTCTCACAAAAGATTAAGTAGACTAACCGTCATAAGGCGTCTTGAGAGTATTGATCTATATATATATCTCTCTCACTCTATATAAAAACCCTTACATCAATGGTGTATTTATAGATGTGGCCTAATGATGTTTGAGTCAAAGTAGAAGACTGACTAAAATAAGACTTCTACTAATTTAAGTCTTCTAGTAGAAGATAAATCTAGATAAGGATTAGGCCCACTAAATAACTGTCTAATATAATTAAAACTATTCGAAAAATCTGAATTCGAGACACCATAAAGCCAACACTATACCTCTACATTGCAACCTAAATTTGATATTCCTTACTGATTTACTATTGCTAGAGATTGTTTCAAAATATTTCTGGAGGAAAAGAAAAAATTAAAATATTTTTTTAGCAAATTAAAGCAAAGAGCGAGTATCACAACTGATTGTTGGATATCATGCCAAAACTTGGGCTACATGAGTGTGACTACTCACTATATTGATGATGATTGGAAGCTTAAAAAAAATTTAAAATTTTTGTTCTGTTTCAATTCATGTTGGTATGGTAATTGGTAAAACATTGGAATTGTGCTTACTTGATTGGGGCATAGATAAGGTCTTCATAGTTATTGTCGATAATGCATCTTCTAATGATGTTGGAGTTCAGTACCTAAGGAAGAGGCTTAATAGCTGGAAAGGTCATGTACTTAATGGTGAGTATTTGCATGTCAGATGCTATGCACATCTCCTAAGTCTAATTGTTTAAAGAAGGACTTAAAGATTCAAATGACTTTATTGCTAGAATTCGGGCTGTAGTTAAATATGTGGGATCATCACCAATAAGAGCACAGAGGTTCAAGCATTGTGTGGAGTAGGAAAAAATAGAATACAAAAGTTTGGTTTGTCTTGATGTTGAAATCAGATGGAACTCTACATATCTAATGCTTGATGTTGTTTTGAAATTTCAGAAAGCTTTTGAATTATTGGAGATCCAAGATTCCAAATATGCTGAGGAGCTAATGAAGGGAAAGTCACAGGGCTCACCAACACATGCAGATTGGGATGTTGCTCGAGTTTTATTACCTTTTTTGCAAGTATTTTATGATGTTACCTTAAACATATCTGGTTCTTCTTATGTTACAGGAAATATATATATGTGCAAAGCATGTATGGAATTGGTATAATGATCAAGAAGTTTTCTGAATCAGATGACTTCTGTTTAGGTACTATGGCTTTTAAGATAAAGACCAAATATGATAAATATTGGACAAATGTTGAAAAGCTTAATATTATGCTATTTATTGCTTCTGTGTTTGATCCTAGGCTAAAGTTGGAGAGTGTAGATTGGATGATTGAGGAAAGCTATGAGAATGAAAAAGTCAGTGAGTTGAAGGGTAAAGTGAAGAATGTTTTGGATAGACTTTTTTAAGAATATTTATCTACAAAAAAGTCTTCTTCTTCTTCCCATAGTGTTGCCAGAGTTGAATAGATAAAAGAAAGAAATGCTACTGGAACAAGTAATCTTGATGTATTTCAGCTAGTTCAAGATGAATTGAGAAAAGCAAAAGAAAAACAGAAGACTTCCACTTACAAAACAAAATTGGATAAGTATTTGGAGGAGGAACGTGAAGATGAGGCAGAAGATTTTGATATTCTTCTGTGGTGGAAAGCAAATAATGGTAAGTATCTAGTTCTTTCCATGATGGCTAAAGATGTGCTTGCTATGCCCATATCTACTGTTGCTTCAGAGTCAGCTTTTAGTACAGGAGGTCGAGTTCTTAATCAATTTCAAAGTTCTCTATTTGCAAAAATGGTGGAAGCTCTTTTTTGTACACAAGATTGGTTGCGTTCTTTTAGTTCTCCTATTAATATTGAGGAGACATTTGAGGAAATTGAAAAAATATCCCCAGGTTAAAATTACTTATTCATTGTATTATTTCTGTAGAAATTAATTATTGATTTTAATATTTATGCTATATATTTCACATGTTTTATCTTTATAATTGCAGAAATGACGAGAAAAATGAAACCAATAATCTCAATTGATGATTAATTTTCTTTCTTGATGTCATTTCTTATGAATCTGTCAGTGCCAGCAAAGATGTATGACTGTTGATTTCTTTAGGTATATATATATCTTTCTGCATGGATTTCCAAGCAGTAGAACTTTTTTGTTCTTTCTGAATTTACATTATAGTAATTTTCTGTTTCTTACTATCTTATGCTCTCAGGCATTTTTCACTGAACACTCAGTGTATGTGGAGAATGACTTCTTTATAGCTGGAAGATCATATGCTGGGCAAGCGGGCAATGGGCACTATATTCCTGCTTTTGCCAGCATGGTTCATTAGTTTGTTTATCTGTATCCTCTAATCTCTATTTTCTAACTGTTGATTTTGATTACAAAATTATTGCAAACTTACACATATTGAATGCTAACTGTTATTCTGCTAAGCCAATTGAAAGAGCAAATGTAAGAAAGAAAAGAGGACAAAGTGAAGATATCTCAAGTCATTGGAAGAATGATCTACTGTTGCTAGTCTGCTACACTGCATAATCCCTCTGATACTGGCTCAACTTCAGAAATAAATCTGAAACTATCTAAATAAAATTTATCTGCATTCTTATGAATCTGCCAGCAAATAGGGGTCTGACTAGTATTTTCAAACTGTTGATTTCTTTAGGTATATATATCTCTTTCTGCATGACATGGATTAGTGGCATCCCATCACTGAAGAGAAGGTCCATGGTGCCTGCTGGTCTGCTGCACTACTGAACATGGTGCTTACTGCCTGCTGCCTGCTGGTCTGCTACACTGCTGCCTGCTGCATGCTGGTCTGCTGCACTGCATAAGTGCATACTACTGGTGCTGGTCTACTACTGCTGTCTGCTGGTCTGCTGCACTGCATAAGTACATACTGCTGGTGCTGGTCTACTACTGCTGCCTGCTGATCTGCTACACTACATAAGTGCATACTAATGGTCTACTACTGCTGTCTGCTGGTCTGCTGTACTGCATAAGTGCATACTGATGGTCTACTACTGCTGGCTACTGGTCTGCTACACTACATAAGTGCATACTGCTGGTCTACTACTGCTGCCTGGTGCATGGCTATTGGTCTGCTGCAATAGCTGCACTGCATAGCCTATCCCATCCGGACAGAGAAATTATCTTCTTGGTGACTCTAAGCCAGAAACTATTGACATTATTATACCTTAATTTATGTCTTTATAGTGCTAGTAGCAGACTAGCAAACTAGCAGTAGTAGTCTAAGCTCTTTCTTTGCAAAAATATATATACTGCTAGTCTACTACTTGCTACTGCTACCTGTTGGTCTGCTACACTGCCACTGCATACTGCATACTGCTATTGCTTGATTTGCTTCTATTTTGGTGATCTTGTCTCTTAAGTTGTTAAAAAACCATTTGAATTCTTGTAACTTGTAAAAACTCAGCAGTTGTATTTACTTACAATTCAATGTTATGTTTTTATTTTTTGGTAAAAAACAATGGTTGCTAACTTGCTATTACAGTATTACTGCCACAGGAAATTCATAATTTAAAATCAGTATATCGGTTTTAGAACCGGTTTAGAACCAGAATCGAAAAACCGATTCTTTATCTAAACCGGTACAGTTTCGGTTCTTAATTTTTTAAAAACCGAAATCCGATTCCGGTTCCAAAATGAGCAAAACCGGTTTGGTAAACCGGTTTTGCTCACCCCTAACGGTAAATGCCAGACCAATATGCTCTTTGTAAGCCCTGGAGATTTGTGATACATATTTACCCATCAGCAGTATCCTTGGGAAAAGTGTGAGCATATCTGTATTTAAATGAAGATTCGTGACAACAGTTCCATGCACCGGGTGAAGCCTACTTCTGAGAGCTGTGAGGAATGGGGCATCTGGGTCCCATAGCTTGCGAGGAAAGATGTCATCACCATCATAAGCATCTATAAAGCCCAGATCATATGTATAAAAACTGTGACATATGAAATCCTCTGCATCTGACCTATACAGGAATAGTCGGTCACAAACTTCTTCTCATAATAGTTTATCAGCATCATTGGCTTGTTAAATCATTGTGCCATGTGTTGTTTTCTTGACAGCAGATGCAGGGAATCCCATTACCTGAATGGAGGCAGAGATGACAATAGGTTCAATCTCACCAATGTGGATGGTTGCACCTGAAGAAATCAGGTCAAACATCAGAATAAGAACATGCCTTCCTAATTCATCTGCTGGCATTTTCTGGTATTATACACTAAAACATTCCTCCTTAACTCATTTACTTTAATTTTACTAGCCAAGAATAAAAGAATGGTACCACCACCATGACCAATACATATTAATATTGTTCTTTGCAATAACTGCTCCAGGGAGATCACAACCACAAGAGGCTAAAGTTGTTAAGCCAGCTGCCACCATACTTTTTAAATCTGAAGAAAATTTGACTAAGACAATTAGTGGACAGAAATTATCGTCAACAAATTGAAATGCAAATGGTTTGAGTCTCAACTTCATATGCCCATTGAATCTCCATAAGGTTGCAATGAAATTGGAATTTACAGCACTAAAATGTCTTCAAAACAATTTACAGAAAAAGTGCATGTTATAAATGAAGTACAAGAAATTACATGGTAGAGCTACCCAATGTGGCTGCTGCATCAAGTATAGTGAGGTATAATCAGAATATCTATATTCAGCCATAATTTTAGCTGGCTCTGTGCGAGTGTTGTAATTAAAGCGAATAACACATCATTGATCTTAAATTGCTCATCTGGTCCAGTTTCTGGATTCGTCTTTGCATACCATTGTTGAAGCCATCTATCTATTGCAGGCCAATCCTCTGGGGCCTACAAAAGACACAAAAACAACAGAAAAAGGAATATGATACAGTAAAATTACAAACTGCAAGATGCAGAAGAAGCAATGAAGATGGACACTAACCATATTGACTGCAACGGGGATGGGTAGAAACAAAAAATCTTTTGGAAACGAAATTAAAGCGACTTTCATAAGATTTTGCTATTTGCAAGAAGAAATGGAAAATTTTACCCTCAGTACTAACTAGGTAAAAATTAAACATGTCCAAATCCACTATGACAAAGTTTGATTATACTTTTTAAAGAATCCTAACTGACTAATGTCATACTCCTCATTCAAATAATTTAACCGGTGGTTGAAAGAACAGTCATTTCCTGCTAGAAATTTGCAGATTGGACGAGTTCCCAATCTGAAGCCTGGCACAAGAATCCCTTTAGATATCCGCGATCACAGATCAAAGGAATAGAAACAGAAATTTACATCAAAAAAGGGAGACAAATGCATCATTGCATCTACTGAATCAAAACCTGAACAGAATCGAAGCAAATATAGATGACAAACAGAAGAAAAGACAAGGGTTTGGGAAATGACAGGGGGCGAAGAAGGGAAAGCGACCACAGAGACGAAGCCGTTGCCATGGTTCGAGACTGACCGGAGAATGGTGTGCCCCTCGCCGTCCCACCACTCCGAGGAGTAGAGGCAGTTCCCCTCGTCTTCGACACGGCGTGGAACGGCGGAGGAGAGCCATCGCGGCCCACCACGACACCCCTAGTCTGTGAGCCAACGGTGACTGAGCACTAATTCTCTTTATGAAAAAAGAAATATGAATAACACTCGAGCTAGAAATTCGAATAACGCTCATCTACTGCTACGTTACCCCCAGGACCTTAGCATTTTTACTTGAAGAAATTTTCCAATGCCCTAATAGAGCATTTTTAGCATTTTTGCACAAAATTTTACTTCAAAAGAGAAATCTCTAATCATTTCAAGATACAGTGCAAAAAATCCATACTGATCATGTCCGGATTGCTAAAAAAAAAAATGAAACTCATACCATAAACAATCTCATACTCATTTCATAACATCCGACATCAAGAACATAGATCATGTGTAGCAACCAAATGTAGTCGACACAAAATTTCGAAAACTATCTCAAAAGAAAGAGAGAGGGAGAGAGAAATAAGAGAATTTGCAAGAAAGTGAAAGAAACACACGCAATACCGGCCGATCCATACCAATTGCTCAAGCTCTAAGTGAGGTGCTTCACTCCTTGATCCAAGCACTGGTCTCTGATCCATGATCTTATGATCCAGAAAGGCATCAAGAATGAATTCGTTCAGAAAATCAAAAAACAAAGAGATTCCAACCAACAATTTCCACGTAACATATAAGACGATGAAAAAGATGGAAGACGAGATTTGGATGAAGAAGACCAGAGGAAGCGAGAAAGACGAAGGAATGGCCTCGTTCCTGGGCTTTTTCGCCATTTCTTCTGGTAATTTGCTTGTTGCAATCTAATGCTTCTTCAGGATTTTCTCGATTTGAATTGAGGCGACGACACTTGTCGGACTTTCTTGTGCTTCTTTTTTTTGCCAAAAAACGTTCATTACTTGTAACGAAAGTTTTAAATTTTGATTTTGATTTCAGTTTGTACGTCGAGCGAAATTAATATATTTTCACTATTTTTGCTATTTTGATTTTAATTTCAGCCGTTTCGGTTTTAATCGAAAAAAAAATTTTTGGTTATTAATTATATATTAACTAGAGTTTGATTATATTTTGATTGTACTTTGATTTTAAATTAAAAATACGATTAAATTTTAAAAAAATTTTAAAAAAATTTTTAAAATTATGAAAGAATTTATAATTAATTTTACCATAATATTAAATATTAATTTAATTAATTAAAATTAATTTTGATAATTAATTACTAATATAATCTATTTTTAATATATATTACTGTATAAAAAAGAAAATATACGAAAAATAATATGAATATGATTAAAAATTAAATATTAACATAAACAAATTTAACTTATCATTAAAAGGTACTTGAAACATATATAATTTATTAATTATAACGTAATACAATTAATCATCATCATTATCATAATCATAATCATCGTCAATTGAGTTTGAAATATCTAAGTATAGAATTACAAATTCAATACTTGGACCATTCGGATGAGTATTTGTAGGCATACGAGTTAGAATAACTAATACTGCACGATCTCGTGACAGCGGTTGTAAAGTATAACCATACATCGAAGGTCTAAAATGAAAATGATAACCATATTTATTGACAACACATAGTAAAAATGGTCCAATAACTCATGAAAAATAAATATTACACTGTGCGAAGTATTCAGCAGAAATTATGACAAGATGCTGATAAGTGAATCTTGTTGAGAGACATGATAAATTTGATCATTTACTCTTCTACATTCTTTTAATGTCTGCTCAATTAAAGCTTATCCAAGTATGTCATATGCCGAAGGTGGAATCATTCTACGATATAATATAAATTTTTGCCGAATAATGGACATAATTATTCTTCCTATTTCAAGTGTAACTTGATCTGAAACTGTAATATAATCATTCGGATTTGTTATTATCTGTTTTAAAAGAAATATCATATAATTGTTAGGATTTATGAATATAAAGTAGATAATAAAAAATGCATCAAAAGAAAAATAATACAACAAAGTGTGATAATAAAATAAATAAATTATCATGTGATAAAATAAACCATACGGACATTAAATTTGAATGTCATAAAATTATAATAAGATATCAATTTAAGATAATAATGAAAATATTATTTCATAGGTAGCATAAATTCATGTCTTATAACGACATGCTATTCTGAGACGAATTATGAAAAGATTAGTATTCTTCGTCATCATACTCGTTAGTACGATGGAGTTTTGATCGATAGTATTGTTCAACATGCGGATAGTATGAAGTCGCATAATCCTACATTGACTGATAATATCCTGGATTGAAAGAAGACATCCCGCTATGATAACTGTCATAATAACTAGAGCCCACACTATCTATTGGACCTTGATTGACATCTTAACTACTATATGAAGCATGTGGATATTGTGGTACATAACTATCATATAAATTAGAGTCCAAAACTCATTTCCTCCATACCGTAGAAAAGATGAAGACAAATTCTCATATTGTGATTTTTGTTTTACTGTTCATTCACATGGGGGTGGGACTGACCTTTTGCTTTCGATGGAACAGCCATGCATTCCATCATGTACGCATGCATGTGAACAGTATCAGCCATGCACGCATGCACTCGTGAACAGTATTGCGGCTCTACTGTTCACTAAGCTACTAGGCGAGTGCATAGGCACTGGCGCGTGGCCGGCGAGGTGTGGCCCCGGCAAGGGTGCAAGTCCTAGTGTATGGCCGGCAAGGGAGCGGGCTCGGGCGCAATGCATGAGGCGCAAGCGCGAGGCATGCGGTGAGGGCGCGAGCAATGGCACGAGCGCAAGCGAGGGCATGGGCGTGAGGCCAGCACACTGGCTTGGGCGCGAGCGCTGCCGCAGGGCCGACTCGAGCGCAGGCGAGGGAGCAAGGCATGAGGCCGGCAAGGGCTCGAGCTCAGGCTCGAGCGCGAGGCCGGTGAGGGCTCAGGTGCGAGTAATGGTGCATGCGCCAAAGGCCAGTGCGAGCTCGCGGGGGTGGGGGCCAGAGGTCGGTGCGAACTCGCGAGCGCCGAGCCCAAGCCGGCGAGGGTGGGTGCGGGCACCCACACCTCACCCGCACCCGCACCTGCACTCTTGCCCTTGCGCCGGCGAGCTCTAGCCTGCACCCTCACCGGCATCGAGCCCGCACCCTCACGCCGACCTCTGGCACCCAGAGGCCGGCACGAGGGCGCGGGCACGATGCCGGCACGAGGCTCGGATGCAGGCGCGAGGTCGGCAAGAGCGCGAGCGCCAGGCTGGTGAGCTCACTCGCGCCCGTATCATCGCTGGCCTTGCGCCCGCTCACTCTACTCGCCATCTACAAAACCCTAACCCTAAACCGAAATTATTTTCAGCGAAACGTTTTACCATCGACCGAAATTGAAACGTTTCGATTTCGGCCAAAATTTAAAACATTGTTTGTAATTGTTTTTTTTTACCTTACAATGTCTTTGACTCAACATTTTAAGTATCAATTTTAAAAATAATTTTAGAAAAATCCATATGTTTGGATCGTTTTAACTGTTTTGATGAAAACCGTTCTTATATTAATTTTAACTAAAATATTTTTTAAAATTATTAAATATGTATTAATTAGAATTTAAATATATTTTAACTATATTTTGATTTCAAATTAAAAATATGATAAAATTTTTCTTAAAAAATTTTAAAAAATTTAAAACTATAAAAAGATTTATAACTAATTTAACATAATATTAAATACTATTTTAATTAATTTTAATTAATTTTGACAATTAATCACTTATATAATTTTTTAATATATTATTATATAAAAAATAAAAAATACATAAAAAAAATAATTAAAATATGTTTAAAAACTAAAAAATAACATAACTAAATTTAATTTATTATTAAAATCTAATAGACACATAAATGACTGATGATCAAGCTAACCTTGAGATCTTGATTGAAGAGTGGTGAGCCCGTATCAATGACGAAGCGGTGAACTCTGCAGCACCACTGCTTTTGACGTCCACGGTGTACTTCTCAGGCCACTTGTTTGAAGGACCGAGCGGCAACCTAGATTATTCCATTGATGCCATAGCAAAAAGCATTGACTGGGCCAATGTGCTTTGTTTCAACAAGGATGGAGATGTAACAGCTGCTGATGCAGCTGCTATATGATCAGACATCCCATTTCTCTATAAGCTATGGAATCATCTCTTGGATGGATGCAGGCATTCCTGCATGCAAGCTTATGCTAGGGATACCTCTATACGGAAGGTCCTGGTTCCTCAAGAACAATGTGAAGAATGGTCTTGGTGCACAAATAGTGGCTTCAGGGCGAAGGCAGAAGAAGCTAAGCAACCTGACCGGCATGACGGCATGATGGTGCAAATAATGAAGTACATCAAGTTCAAGACCCCCAGCAAACCAATCAAGAAATAGAAGTAATCCAGCTTCCCTCTGTTCAAATCTCCTGCCAACCAGTCCGGCTTCCCGCCGTGCCTCCCCGTCATCAGATGAACGATCATAACCATTAACCAGCTCAAATAGTTCGACAACGCCATGGTGCAAAAGAACAGGGATCCCGCCATGCTCCTTATGTTCTTGGAAAACTGCTTCTAGTAAAACTCAATCTGACCTACTGCATTGAAGGCCTCCGAGAGACCGAGTAGCGTGAGCTGCGGAACTAGCCAGAAGCTTGACATTGTTGAAATCGCGTTTCTATTTGATGTAGTTTTGATGAAGAGACGATGAAGTGCGCAGCTTCTTCTTCTCTGTTCGATGAGACCGGACACAAGCAAGGCCAGGATGCCGAGCGCTAGGGCAACACTCATGCACTGCAGCAGCGTGATGCCGCCTTCCTGCCGCGTCATTCGGCGGAACCACGGGACGATGAGGCGGTCGTAGACTGGGATCCAGATTGTGAGGGCGAGCATGGAAGCCGTTGCCGCCGAGGTGCCGGCCGGATTGCAGGGCCTGAAACACCACGTAGGTGGATTGCTGCACGACTGCAACGTAGTATACGTTGCCTGTAGACCATATTGGGATTACTCTCAGCAGGCATTTTCCCTCCTCGATTTGCTGCAGTCTGCACAGTTCGTCGTCCCATTGATGACGTTAAGCATGGTGGCGGCGACGACGCTCTTCACGTGGAAGATCGTTGTCAGGTACACCAACATGTTTGACGACGTCCTGATCGTCCCCAGCTTCTCGAACGTCTTGTTCCTGCCCGCATTCTCTTCCCTTCATTCCATCCATAACAATAACAACAACAACAACAGGGACGAACGATACCTATAACAAATGGCATGACCTTCCATCCTCTGCATTTGGGTTTGGAATCCATGTTCTGCTCTCACTGTTATCTTGGGGATGGGCGGCGATGACGATGGGCGTGCTCTCCGGCAGCGCGCCATGCTTTTCGATGATGGTCCTGCACAAGAAATCCAGGCTGCTTCAGAAGTCAATGACACGCTCGCAGTCTTCAGCACGCACTCGATGGCTGGGCTACAAGGAGGCATGCTGACTGGCTTACTGGCATGGTGCAGCTGCTGAAGCAGCTGACAGGACGATGATGCATGGAGAAACGATGAACTGCGCAAGCTGAAACACCGGCCTGTCGGCCGATCGAAACTCTGAACCATGCTTTGTCCATTATATTTCTTCTTTTACAAATGGTGTCATCGATCTCTGCAATATCCCCTAAAAATATGTACATTTGGCATGTTCTTCCAGACACGATGAACGCTCCAGTCGCATCCTGCTGCGCAAATATGGAGAAATGTTATCTGCAAATTTTCATCTTTCACAGTGTTGCGATTTGTAATGAAAATTTTATAAATTATTTTATTTTCAAATAATATAAATAATAATAATAATAATAAATATAATGATTAACTCACTCAAAATCAGGTTATATTTATAGGAGAGCAATAAATCTATTATAAAAAAGCTTTATAAGAACTTATAAGAAAAACTATATTATTTATTACTCAATTAAATTTTTCCATCGAGTCTAGACAATGCCTCCACTTTTAAAGAAAATTTTCAAAAGAACACCACAATGAATCACTATAAGAGACCACCGTAAATCACTAAAAAAATCCACACATAAGAGCTGATACTTTCTCTCTTTCTCGTGTCTCTATTTCTATCTCTCTATTTTTTTTTTGTTACAATCTCAACACAACACCACCTAAACCCTATATAATAGTAGAATATTTATAGGTCTTTATTAAGTTTGAGTTTTACTCTAATTATAACTTCTAGTATTATAAATCAATCATAAGTCTGAATCTAACTTTGGATTCTTATTTTAACTCAAACTCTAATCCAAATTGGAGACACCCAAAACTCAATAATCTCTACTTTGACTTAAACTCGGGTATACCACTATCACGAAGCTTCAGCCATCATCTCTCATCTAATCCCTCCTCCTGAGCTACTAGCTTATTCAGCTAATTATAAAATGTGAGCTCGAGTTAACCTCAAATTCGCTCTTCATGTCGACAGTCTTGCATTTTTGGAAGTCTTTCGGATAACTTGTATATGTTGTTATAGTAAAAGTAACTTGAGAAGAACGTCTATCTCCCATTAAATCACTCTAAGTATCATGTTTCCTCTTCATCACTATAGCCATTGAAACTCCACCTATAATGGTGTTCCCTTGTGTTACCATTGCTACCTCCCTGCTCACCAACCTGAGCTTCACCTTCTGCGCACACATGCGTCATATTCCTACACTCGCCAGCCTTCACCTCCCAGCTTCTTGGCATCCACAGAAACGCTTTCCGTCCTTAACCTCACTGGTAACACTATTATTGGTGGAATCTCGACCTACATCTCGTCTCTGTGAGCTCTAACGATGCTGAATCTTTTGTCGAATGGATTGGAGTACTAGATCTCGCCGAGATTCATCTTCTTTTGTTATAAGACAAAATTTATTTTGTCATCAAACTTCTCTATTTCTAATAAGGACTTTGTCATCTTAATTGCTTGCTCCTAAGCTTTGATATTAATTGTTGAGATTCGTGGCGGAAGATTTACGAATCATTTTGTTCTTAAATAACATAAGAAATAAGAAGTAATATAAGATAAAAGAAAATAACAAGAAAAGATACAGTGATATACGTGATTTATCCAAAATTAGATTACGTTTATAGGGTAAGCAAGAGATCTACTATTAAAAGGCTCTACAAGAGTTTATAAGAAGGACTGTATTTTTTTTTACTCAATTAAACTCTTTCACTAAAACTCAGCAATACCTCTACCTTCGAAGATAATCTTCAAAAGAACATCATGAGCAACCACCATGAAAGACCACCAAGAAGCACTAAAAAGACCCACACACGAGAGCCGACACTTTCTCTCTTTCTCTTCTCTCTATTCCTCTCTCTCTATTTTTCCCTGTTTTAACTTCAACACTACATCACATATATCCTATATATTACTAGAATATTTATAGGCCCTTATTGAATATGAGTTTTACTCTAATTATAACTCCTAATATTATAAATCAATTATAAGTCTGAATCTAACTTTAAATTTTTATTTTAACTTAAACTTTAATTTGAGTTTGAGACACCCAAAACTCAACAAGTGAGTATGCGAGAATATGGTTGTTCCAAGAAACTATCGCGTACCCTTCCATGCTGCTCTTATGTATTGGGACGATGGCCCTGTCTTGCAGCCGTTTGCTTTTATAGTAACTATTTTCTCTATGTATTTCTTTTTCCATATTTCCCATTTTCTTGTTTAGGGATTATTTAATTGATACAAAGTGAATGAAAAAATTACTTCTTTTTATTTTCAACTCATTTTTAGAATTATTGAAAATAATTTACTTTTAACTTTTAGTTGGACAGAATTATATTTCGGAAGTATAATTATTTACATAAAAATATTATTTATTTAATTTTTTGTATAAAATATTTTTTCATAAATACATTTTTATGTGAAACATTATTCATTTAATTTTTTTAATAAATAAAATTTTTATGCAATTATTTATGTAAAATATGAATTTTTTTATAAATAAAATATTTATATAAAAATTTTATTTATTTATTTATTCATAAATTTTTTTTAGTAATTTATATTATTATTGTGTGTGAATTTATTAATATTATTATAATTTAAATATCGTTGAATTCACTTTTAAAAATTATTTCAGATAAAAAAATATAGAAATAAAATTTAATTTATTTTTTTATTAAATCGAAAGTGTTCAAAAAATAAAATAATTTTCAAATAATAGAAATAGAAAAAAGTGATTTTAATTTTAACTTCATCTCCTCACATCTTATCAGAGGTTGAATGCAAAACAATAAAAGTGCCAGGTTTGAGCAGGACCCAACAAAGCGCAGGTTCGCGTCCGGGTTGAGCTTCTACCAACGGACCCGAATCCGGGTTCCGATTCTATAGTTTGCGTCCAAACCTAGATTTAGATCGGCGTCGTGTTCCCGATAATTGATCTAAATCCAAACTATAATAGAACATTGATAAGCAATAAATTGACGAATCTGGTCCGGATCGACACAAGTCTGAATTCCATATAGAAAAATAAGTGTTGTGCATAAATGACTTATTAATAATCAAAATTAATTCGGGCTCCGGCCGAACCATCCGTGTCCATATTCGAATCCAATAGTAACAACTAGGCTTTTATGGATAGGCCCGGATCTGGCCCATTGGAATAGAATTGCGGTCCCAACCCGCCTCTAAGCGGGCGAGGCCTTTTCGGATCTGGGCTGACAACCTCAGTGCTCTGTGCGCACCTGCGGTTTTAATCCCACATAGGCTGGTAGCAAAAGCATGTCCTAAATAAAAAAGCCCCAATAGCGGCAATCGTTCGCCGAGCACGGTAGCACGTGCCTGTTACCCAAGCGGGGGCAAACAAGGCGTGTTGGACGGTTTGGTCAACTAGTTCGGTTGGGTGAAATTCGTGCTGGAAGTCAGCCTGCCTGGTCCAAGCAAAGAAATAGGCCGTGTGGCTTGGGCGAAAGCTCTGGGTCGCGGGGTCTTTAGAGCTGAGGGGACAGCGTCAGGCTGGTTTCACAGAGCAGCGAAAACCTCACGCTCCTTGCAGTGGACGGATAACAGGCGGACGCATGATTCACCCTGTTGGCCGAATTGGATGCCACGATCGGACACTCACCGTTTTTAACTTGCTTTATTATTTTCTTGACATTTATTTATTAATAAAAAATATTTGTATATCTTTTTAATATAAAAAAAATATAATTTCTTAATACGTTTAAATTTTGAACTTTTCGTTCCTAGCCAAATTAAAAATGAAAACATAATGTGAACTCAAACAGGTTGTTCTGTATCAGTTATTTATATCTTAACATCACAGAATTATTTCAAGAAAAAACACAATTGATCTTAACTATATTATAACCACAGGATGAGTGAAACTAACAGAGAAATTGCAGTGGGAGCGAAAAAAAAATGACGTGCAATGAGAATAGGTTGATACGATCCATTTCCATAAAATTTGATCAGCAACAGGCATTATTAGCCTTTTACCGTCATAAAATGAACGCCTCAAAATTGTCCCCCTTAGGCTTTCATCAAAACTGAAAGAAACATAGAAATGGAGAAACATATGTTTGATGATCTGTCGGTTTGAGATTTGCCTCTGCATTGAAATTTGAAGACGAGAAGCCTGTAAGCCAGCCAGACCGTATATCTTCCGGCTTGTTGGTTGAACCTAAATCAATTAGCAGGTTTCTCTTTGATAGAACAGATTTACATCTTTTATTTCAAAAGAAAAAGTATTTAGTCTAATGAGGAAATCCATAAGAACATCAGTGAGATTGATAGTTTGGAGGAAGATCTGTTGAGCTACTACTAATTAATCTCCCATCAACTAATCAGAATGCTGCTGCAGAGTAGCCTCCTTCCTTGGAGATGCTCGAGTTCCTACAGAGCAACTGGCAAGTAGTAATCAGGAATTGATATAAGTTTATCCGGGGCTGTTTGAATTGTGATCTGTGACGATCCTCTGATGACCATGACACGTCAACAAATAATCTACAAATTGCATGGGTTCTGCAATGTAGATGTTGTGCCAAACTAAGTCTCTATCTACTCCACTGATCCCTTAATAGCGACTGAAAACAAAATAGTTATGTTGAAATCCAAATCCATGACATACTCATTACACAAATAATAAAGTAAAGAAAAAGAATGATAAGATAGATAAACTGATCAAATTTTGTTTATTTTGTCGATTTGTCAGCTATTTTTTATCATAACTCATGTATTATTATTATTATTATATCTCCTAATTAATTATTCCTCTTGGCAGCATTTATAATTAGTGTTGAAAAACACATTATTTATATAGATGACAATGTAATCCTGCTAGAGTACCCTGAGCTCATTTTATCTCTCGTTTCCTTTGTCGGCGTGCTCCTAGGCCTCATCACCCAACGGTTACACCTCCTGGCCGATTGAACAAGAAGGTCGCCAGCACCTCCACTACACCTTTTTGTTCAATGGCTTTCTGTTGAAGAAATTGAAAGAGTGTTAAATTAAAATAATATAGTAGATCAGATACCAATTATCCTAAAAAGAGATATAAATTTTTTTCACAATATATATTAAACTATATTTATCCAATATTCGATGTGGGACTAATTTATCACACCTGATATTATAATAATTTTTTCCTTCAAGTGTGATTTGATCATATCAATTTTTACACTTTTAATTAAGAATTCTTTTATTTAAGAGAGTTGAAAAAGTATCAAATCGAAATAATATAGTGAACCGAATACCAAATTACCCCAAAAACTTAAACTCATAAGATATTAGTCTTTTTCATTATATATATTAGATCCTATCTATTCAATATTTGATATAAATTTAATTTATTACAAATCACATTATAACAATTCTCTTCGTGAACATCCTCGCCATCACGGATCCGGCCAACGTGAACCACATCTTCAGCATCAACTTCGCCAACTACCCCTAGGGCCAGGAGCTTGCTGAGATTGCCGGCATCTTCACTGCCGACAACGAGTCTTGGAAGCTCCAACGAAAGAAAGCACACAGCTTGATGAACGAAAAGAAGTTCCGAGCATTTGTGGCCAAGTGCAGTCATCAAAAGATGCACGAGGGGCTTGTTCCTCTTCTCCGGGGGCTGTCAGAGAAAGGCGTGCTCTAGACATGCAGGACGTGTTCTTTAGATTCCCATTCGACATCGCATGCTGGCTGATTTTAGGAGCCGATCCTGGATGCCTTTCACCAACTTTTCCGATGAACCCGGTGGCTAAGGCGTTCGATGACGCCATGGCGGTCTTTTTCTTCCGGCACATCTTGCCGCCGTCGCGGTGGAAGTTGCTACGTCGGCTCAATGTAGATGAGGAGAGGAAGCTAGCCAGAGCTAAAGTAGCGTTGGATGACTTCATAGCAGAAAGCATGGCGAAAAGGAAAGGACAAATTCAAAAAGATAAGTCATCTGCCGATCTACTAGCTTCATACATCACCGACAATAACTTCTCCACGATAGATTCCGACAAATTTGACAAGTTCCTCAGAGACAACGCTGAATCTAATGCTAGCGGGCCGGGACACCACCAGCTCAGCTCTCACTTAGTTCTCCTGGCTACTCTCAAACAACCCTGAGGTGGAGAAAAAGATCCTGAAAGAGCTGAAAGAGACGTTACCGGCGAACCTGGAAGCGGCAGAAGCTCGTGAGCTTAGGGAGCTGGTTGTACAGCAGCATAGTGCGAATCGTTGAGGCTTTACCCGCCGGTCCCATTCGAACAAAAGGGAGCAATGGAACCCGACGTGCTCCCAAGCGGGCACAACGCGACCCCGGGAACAAAGATACTTTTCTTTCTATACAGCATGGCAAGGTCGGAAGGCAGAAGAAGGAAGGACTGCTTGGACTTCCAGCCGGAGAAGTGGATTCCAGAATATGGGACGCTGAGGCATGAACCATCTTACAAGTTCTTCTCGTTCAACTCTGGGCCAAGAACTTGTCTAGGGAAGAACATGACCTTTACTCAGATGAAAGCCGGTACGGCAGCCATGATCAGCAACTTCCACATCGAGGTGGTTGAAGGCCATGCAGTGAAGCCGAAGCTGCCCCTATAATACTCCACATGAAGTATGGGTTGATGGTGAGGATTAGGAAGTGAGAGCCGTGCTAAAGAGGGAATCAAGTTATAACACAAACGTATAAATTTATGCATGCCCCTGTGCGTTACAGAAGAATGATGTCAAATGTTATATCTGAAAGATTACTGCAAAGAACACCAAAAAAAATGCCTGTTTATCGAACTGTCAAAATTATGACCCACAAATGGGAAATGTATGCCCTGAGATGAACAAGTCAGCTGTCATAAAAGCCCATCTCAAATATAATTTTAACAAAACACAAAACCACTACTTAATCTTCCATCAACTAATCAGAATGTTGCTGCAGTGGTGGCCTTGTTCTGAGTTGCTTGAGTTCCTACAGAGAAAAAGGGAATGATAAGTAATTGAAGATATGTTCCTAATAAACATCAGCCCAGGTAAACCGAAGGATGAAAATGAACAACCGCCACCAAACAAAGAAATTATCAAAATTTCCAATATACATCCAAATTTAAGCAGATTCCACAAACAGCATAAGAAAAACATCACGGTTTACACGTTTAAGGAACATAACAGTTTCCCTTGCTGAAGTTGCTCTTGAACCTTCTGAGGCAAATGACGGAGATGCCTCATCCTCCCAGTTCCCGTTGTCTTCCTTCTAGTGGCTTTAACACTCGATTTGTCTGTGTGAATAATTTCAATTGAGTTACTTGAATGGAAATTTGGAATAAAACTTGAACGTAGATAAAAACATATATAGATAAAAGCAACTGAAATTCTTTATTTGGAATTTCGCACAGCCAGCGCGGGGCAAAAGATTATGAAATGAAAAATCACTATATTAATATATAGAGGTTAACCCCATGAAGCAAGTTCCACGACAGAGCTAAAAAATTGTTGGACCTGAGTGGATGTTTTGTGAACTATGACAACGTATAAATCAAGTGCGCACAATCAAAAGTCGTCAGGCTTGTAAGCTTTGACTCCTTGACATAATATGGAAACCAGTTGTGAGGGAAAAAAATAAAAGCATAAACCCAACGCCTGCCATGTAATGTTTCCAAGCAAAATGATAAGTTGTAAATTATCTTATTATTAAGAGAGGAAATAAACCATTTCCATGGTTGTATGAACAGATCAATCCAAAACAACGAACTCAGAAAACACAATACAGAACAAGGAGGAATCTCCTCCCAAAACCAGCAGGTGTACACCCTACGTAAAATGGAATAGCAGAGCCATACTATTTTCTCTTCGGGAACAGACAACGAGGCAAATCACACGACATGTGTTACTATGGAAAGACCTGCCTTTGACTAGGAGATTAGATCTCTATAACAAAAATATCTGTGATAGGTAGGTAGTAGTCTTAACAATTCATGCAAGCATAGAAACAACAACACGCAATCATAACAATAACAAATATAATAAGACCAATCCCGAAAATTCCTGTGTTGTCATTGATGCCTTGTCCAAGGAAGCAATTCAAGAATAACAAAGGCAAGCAAAACTCAAAACCAAATAGTAAGGTTCTTTGGGTGGCTAAAAAGTGCATAGGTAAGACAAGACACCATCTAAGGGGGTTATGAAGCAAACAGACAAAAGATAAAAGATAAACACATAACAACAAACACTAATATTCAGAAGCCGGAGAGCATAGACTTGCGGATTCGGGCAGCGGGATAGCCGCAAGAGGCGCAGGTGCTCTTCTGGAGGTGGAAGCTGCGGCGGCCGGAGCGAACGCACAGCGTGTGGGTCTGGTTCCATCGCTTGCCAAAGCTCCCCGTGCCCTTCCCCTGCGATTCCACAGCCAAATGAAAAGCTTGAGCTCGTTTCACAGATCAAAAATTGGCGATGTTATTTGAACGAAAAGATCACACTAAACTTTTGGTCGAGAGCCAGGGTTACGGTGTCGATGAAGAGATCGAGATTTCCTTTCCGGTTGTTGGTGTTCTTCCTCAGTCAACCCTGAATTATTTTGTCGGCGGCGGCGGCGGCATCGGCGGCTGCAGGAGGGAGCGGGACCGAAACGCTGGTGGCATCGTAGACACCGGGTCCAAGTTACACGTTCACCCTTCAGCTTTGTTGAAATTTCACCGGCAATTGACCGGGCTCGGCCGCTTAGCTGGAGGCGGAACAGCTCAACCGAACTGTCCAGCTGACGTCATTCAAATTTGAGGCTTAGCGACACTTTCGCATTGTAGAGAAATTTACATTTCTCCACGCTTCCCCATAATCATGGTTCTAAATTAAATTAAAATTTATTCGACCATTAAAATTGTGTTAAAAATCATAATAATAAATTTTATCTATATTATTTAGAAGAGAATATCTTATTTTGGAGTGTTTTAGTTATAAAAAATTCTTTTTTGCTCATTAATATAATTGTGCATTATGTAGTTTTTATTGATCATTTTATAATTAGATTTGTTATTTTTTATTTTGTAAGTTTACATTAATACCCCTCCATGCCTCACATGCTTGAGACGAGCCACGAGAGAACGCCCCTCCGCTTTGCGCTCAAGATTCAAAATCCCTGCTGCAATCCCATTTCCCCTCCGACTCTTCCATTTCCTCCCATGGGACACAGCTTGATACCCGAATCAATGGCGCAATCTTTGCTGGCCGATCTCGCCCCTCCCCTGAAAGCGGCCTTCGAATTAGACTTCTACCCAGGTGAACGATCCATGCCTATGCTTGCTTCTCATCTTGACGTCATCGTTTTTGATGTCGGATCACAGGGTTGAAGAACGACGCTTCGGCAAGGGGTCACTCAATCTCTTCTCCCTTCCGTTCCTCCTGAGGTATGTCTGTCTATCCTTTCGTTTTGGTTGAGATCAGTGCGAAGCTAGCTCTCATCGGATTGGATGTTGCTTATATAAAATTGCTTGCTTTAGCAAATTATTTATATGGTACAGGAGAATAGGTACACATAGAATTCAAAGATCTTCGACTTTCTAATCTAAGATTTCTGCAGTAAACATTTCGAGGTGTTTCTTTTGTTTCCCGTTGGTTGCAGGCCAAGGTGAGCGATCGGCAGAATGCGATTCAAGCGCATAGCTAGTAAGTCTTTCTTGCTATTCGTTTCTTGCTAATTGAATTAGCTGATCTATGCTCGCTAACTATAAAAAGTCCGTTGTTTTGAAGCTGATACACATCTATCAGTGATTTAGTTAGGCAGCTAACTTGAATTTAGGGATTTCTAGACAGGCTTGCAAGCTCAACTCATCAAATGGAAAAAAAAAAAAACATTTTCTTGTGGGTTTCATTACATCTGATTTGTTGCTATGCCATTTTGAATGATGAATGGCTTGTCAATCTTTGCTGACGGGCGGCAAAGAGAAAATTAGGGCACGATCAGGGGAAATTGCAATACATAATATTTCGTTTTTCAGGTGGTTCCTTTCTTTGGTTCTTTGAACTTGTAAATTTAATCTACTTAAATGATTATTTATATTTTGTGAAGCAAGTGTCACATGGAATAATCTGAAGTAAAAGCTTAATTACTAAGTATCATCACGATTGATATGTGAAAGAGCAATACTAAACTGAAATTAATTTTCAGGACAAGCTAGAAAGCAGGTCAAGTCGAAACTAAAGTCATCAACCTCTGTACCATACCTAGACTCAACAAGATTTTGAAACGCCAAGTCTCATAGCTCGAACTTTATAGGTTAAGTTTCATAGCTCGATCATTCGAAATCAAGTCTCACAGCTCGGACCTTAGGAGTCAAACTTCATAACTTGATTATCAAAAGCTAAGCTCCATAACTTGGATATTAGAAGTCAAGCTCTACAACTCAGACATCAAAAGTGAAGTCCCATATCTCGAGCATCAAAAATTAAGCTTTACAACTCAACCATTTGAAACTAAACTCTATACCTCAATCAAGATTAGCCAACAATGCTCATGACATGCTATTTGAGCTTTCTGTATGCTCTCTCTATCCCCATGAGTGATGTCTTCCGTGGCACTCTAAGAGATAAACTCATGTTACTTGCAACCACTCCATGCGCCATGTTTTACTATATAACAAAATCCGCCTGATAACGGTACGAAATACCTGGCAAAATCTCTGAAATGCTCTAACTTACACATCAAGTATGGTAAAGTTACTGGACGAGGTTGAGTCAAATTATTCAGAACACCTTATATAATAGGACTCAAAGTACTAAGGTAACAAATTCTCTCCTTCTTTCTTAAATTAAAAACTCTCCAAACTTCTAATTCCATCCAGAGTAACAAGCTATAATAATAGTGAGATTCTAACTTGATCGTTGGAGCATTCTCTCCCTGGTCATCATGGGACAGATAAATTTTTTTTTATGCAAGTTAAATCAACCAAAGAGGATTGAAAGAGCTCGAAAATTCGAAACCAAAATCAAATAGATATTATTATTAACAATATTAATATTACTATAAAATAAAAATTTAAAAGTAATATTACCATTATTATTAAAAAATTATTATTATTATAACTATTAAAAATAACTTCAAAGTATATTCCCTTGAAAACATAAAATAAATAACTTGATAGTTATCGCGAAAAAAATATATAATAAATATAATTCAAATGTAACAAATCAAAAAAAATTTAATATTAAGAATATTTTATTCAAAAAATGTACTACCCAATATGTAATGAACGTATTTTTACTTAATTTTATTCAATAGTAACTAAATTTCACATTTTTAGATATTTTTAAAATTTTCAAGCGTGGTAATTGTATCAAAGGTGATAGCAACATTATGATTTAAGAAATTTTTTATTTTTTAAAAAATAAAAAATTTCTTAAATCATAATGTTGCTATCACAAAAAAATAAATTTAACGATACACCAAAGTAAATCGATTGAGTTGACAAGTCAGAAGAACCAAAACTTGAATTTAGTCTTGAATGATTGTATCTGAAGTAAAATATTCCTTGATTTCGAGCTATGAGAAGCTCTCAACACTCAGTTGTGAAATGTTAAATTTGTTTTTACACTGAACTATATGAACCTTGGTGTCTTCAACTAGTAAGAAGCCACGTTATGTCTATGTCGAGGTTTTACTAAGTTCAAATACCTCGATGTTCAAGAAATAACGAACGTATAATTATGAAATATTCAAACTTAAAAATAAATCTTGAGAGCTCTAAAATTCAAAATTATCCATTGTGAGAAATCCAACGAAGATCATAATGCTAAAATGACAGGATTCTAATACGCTCTGCACCTTGTAAATAGTACATTCTCTAAAGAAGTGAGAAATAACGTCATTTTCTCTTATCCATTATATTTTGAGTGATAATTATTGATTTAGACATCAGAGTGGCCATCATAGAAGAGCTTCTAATGGTCTCCTTTATGGTATTTTTTTTGTTGCAAATTGGCAAGGAGGTGACCTAGTAGATCGGGGTTTCAACGAGCCTCTCCAACTGAAGTCAGTGGTGAACCGAACTCCATTAATAGTGGTATTTTTATTGAGATCTACTCCGATTTTTTTTCTCACTAATCTAAGAGGTCTCGAATGATGTCACCTTGAGTAATGTGACCATCATCATCAAAGAACTCACCTAAAGGCAGATGACTTCGGTGCCACCGGAATTGCATAACTCATCCAGCGAGTTGGGTGGGCTAACCCAATGGGCCAATTCGGTAATTCAGCCACCACAATTGCCTCGAGTAGCCCCCTTACAAATGGTACCTAAGGTACCTCCCGAATCATCTAACTCAGTAAGTTACCAAGAGCTTTAAACTTTGGCCACAATCATCCAACAGATGACGCAACTCCTTGAGGTTCAAGCACAAACTATGTAGAACCTTCAAACTCAGTAACAACAAAATTAAACTCAAGCAATGTCGAGTCTCCTACCTCAATGTGCTCAGCGGCCAATTCCACCTTATGCTCAAGCTCCAAACCAAGGAACCAAATCAAATCAACAACATGAGTCACAACATGATTTGTGAACCACCCGCACCTTTGTAGGCACTCTCACCAAATTTATGGTGACTCTCACTCATGGCTCCTCCTCTTCAATATCAAGTCTCGAGGGACTATGATGGATACAATCCCACATACGATTCAATTGACAAGGTCACATACCGCACACATATTAGCCAAGCCTCGACTAGAACTTTCCAAGGCACGCAGAGGGAGTTCATCTCACATTCGAGTTGAGAACTATTTGGGGCATTGATTCATCCAGTTCAAGTAAGGTATGACACTACTTTAATCCCCGATGTGGCGTGCTCTCTTGTAAAATCAAAGTTTTGATAACCTCCCTATGAGGTATATGATGACACAAAGGACCTAATAGATCATGTTAGTATATTTAGGAATGTCATGATTCTACAAAAAGTGTGAGATTCGACCATGTACAAGGTATTTTCTATGACTTTGCAAGGTCTGGTCCGGGTTAGGTACTCTGGACTTTTGAGATACTCCATTACTTGCTTTGACGATCTGGCAGATACGTTTTTGTATCAATTTGTCTCATTGGTACCTTGATAAAAGGATCCCTATACATTATTAACATTGAAGTAAAAAAAGGTAAAAACCTAAGAAAATACTTAGTTTGGTGTAATAAGGCTCGACTTGAGGTTACCGAGCTGGCCAATTCCATCATCCTAGGCGCTACAGTCAATGGGATACAATAAGCTTGGGTAGCATATGAAATGGCTCTCCAACCTCCTAAAGTCTAACAAAATTCATCCAATTAGTTTAGGAATATATCGACACCAACGAGGTCATCTTAGCCAAAAAGAAATCCAATGGTAGTAGCAGGACAAAGAGAGAGCCCTAATGATGCATCGGGAGTAGGAGGTACGAGGGGTAGGAAGAAAATCACCGTCTTCTTCTTGATTTAGCGGGAGAAAGGCACGAGGAATATGGAGAAGATCACCGTCTTCTCACAATGATATATCCTTGAATCCACAAGGAAGATGAAAGGAGAATAAACCCAAAATAAGAGAATATTATTGATATGAAAGCTTTTCTTTTTGTTATAACCTTGGGCTGTATATATAGCCCTCTAATAAACTTAGAGTCCTACTTGGTGTAAACTAAAAATAGGACTTAGACTCCATTAAGAATTATACTTAACATATCTTAAATAAAGATATATAAATCCTATTCCTTATTGGGCTAGGATTGTTATTGACTCAGATTGATAAATAAATCCTAATTTTGATCAATACAAAGTTTAAATTATCCAAAATAGTAAATAAGAGATTTGTAGGAATCGATCTCAGCTTTCCAACGAATAGTTATTTGTTAGATTTGGATCAGTATCTTAGAAGATATGACTTTCAGACTGTAGCTATACGAATCTTAACCGATCCTAATTGGAGTTGGAATTCAATTTGAACTGGATCTCTAATTTTACTGTGAAAAGATTATAGTTGTCCTACATCAGACCCCTCCCTTATAAAGGACTTGTCCTCAAGTCAAATATTGAAGTCTTCATTGTTGCAGTTGTACTCCTCTTGAACTCTTTCTAGTGCAAAACTTGATGATGAAGACCAACTAGACTTTACTGAAATATGTTAATTGTTTGGTCCTTGTTCTTCCAATGAATCAACCAATTGCCTCTGCTATTAGTTGGTCCTTGCACTTTTGCTCAACCCCTAAAATAGTCTTTATGGCATGTAGACTTTTATATTCAATTTTGCACTTCGAGTAATCATAATAAACTTTTGAGTATGATGAATAACAACTCAAATAAGGTATTATTTTATCATTATTTTGTGGCATTTTCACATCTTCACTAGTAAATTTTGGATAAGATAATTGGTCCTCTCCAAAAGTAATATTGTGATTTGTATCACTAGTAACTTTGCAGATTTGATTGAAATTCTTAATATGTGCTGATGACTTCTCTTGTAAATTGAAAATTTCTTGAGAACTATTAGTAGGCATGTATAAATGCTCATTTAGACTTACTTCATTCATAGAAAAGGTATTTAGAATTACTTTTCCACTATCATCTTCTTCTTTGGCATTCATCATTATAGAGGAACAAGGTGTCTAGGAAGAAATTATAGTAGAATTCATAACAAGACTAACCTCTGAATGGTTTATCTCAAAATTTGTGATTTACTTTTAAAAATTTTGAGAAGCTAGATTGAATTTTACCTTTTCTTGAATCTCATGCTTCAATTTAGTGCGTGCCTACTTATAATGAATAAAGTAGTTCTCTTGTAGAAATTTTCTTTCTAAAAGATGCCGCATCTCTAACCATATTTGGAGTTTTTGATGACCTTCTTTTGCACGTTGTTGTTGAAGTTGCTCCCACCATGCTGAAGCTTGTCCCTTGAGTTTTAATTCAACAATCTTAATTTGCATTATCTCAGAAACCTTTAAATGCCTAAAGAAGTATTCAAGTTATTCTGTCCAATTGAGAAAGTTTTCATATCCACGAAAATCAAAAAGCTGATTTGAAGAAGCTATCTTGTGTGATAATCTCCAAGACATCGGATTGCGAGCCTCTTCGACAACCAATTGATGAATTTGGTTCTTACTTTCAATCTGTTTCAAAGCTTTATACTTCCTAGTGATAGAAGTAAGAAAACTTTCTTTGATCAAATCTGGAATTTGAAAATCTCCTAGATCACCGTCCATGGAGTTGAGCTCAGGAACAACGTCGCTCTGATACCACTTGATGTAGTGGGAGTAGTAGGCACGAGGGGTAGAAAGAAGATCATCGTTTTCTTCTTGATTTAGCGGGAGGAAGGCACGAGGAATAGGGAGAAGATCATTGTCTTTTCACAATGATATATCCTTGAATCCACAAGGAAGATGAAAGGGGAATAAACCCAAAATAAAAGAATATTATTAATATGAAAGCTATTTTTTTGTTACAACCTTGGGCTGTATATATAGCCCTTTAATAAACTTAGAGTCCTACTTGGTGTAGACTAAAAATAGGACTTAGACTGCACTAAGAATTATACTTAATATATCTTAAATAAAGATATATAAATCCTATTACTTATTGGGATAGAACTATTGTTTACCCAGACTGATAAATAAATCCTAATTTTGATCAATACAAAGTCTGAATTATCTAAAATAGTAAATAAGAGACTTGTAAGAATCGATCTCAACTTTCCAATGGATAGTTATTTGTTAGATTTGGATCAGTATCTTAGGAGATATGGATTTCAGACTGTAGCTGTACGAATCTTAACGGATCCTAATTGGAGTTGGAATTCAACTTGAATTGGATCTCTAATTTTACTGTAAAAAGATTATAGTTTTGCTACATCACCTAAGAGGCTAAGATCCATGAGCCAAAAAAAATAGAGGACCGAGCAGAGGCTCGAGTTTCAAGCTTGCACCCCACAAAATAATTTGATATTCGAGGTTTTTGCTTAAATTGAACACCTTAATTTCCTATGGAGACCATTACTAATTCGCACAACTCAATAGTATCTTGATAAATCAAGGTATTATCATTTTCATAGTGAATATGATCATGATACTAAAAAATGTAAACACTTTAAAGATGACATTGAAAGGCTCATAAGAGAGGGACACCTTGGATAATTTGTTTGCTAAGATGAATGAGCTGAAGAGACTCGAACAAGAGAACCTCATACTTGAGCCTCCCCATAAAGAAATTCTACTCAAGAGTTACATAACCCTCTAATAAAAGAAAACCTCAATATGATTTTGGTAAGTCTACCAACTCAAAGTGAAGACTCGACATCAACTTGCAAATGTTGAATCATCACTAAGGAATAAGAGGAGTTGGAGGAGCCAACAAAGAAGCAACATTGTGAATCCGAGCATCGATATATAGTCTTTCCTACAAAAGACTTGGAGGAAATTTTGATACCTCACAATAATGCACTAATAATCTCGGTAGCTTTGAAAGGCTATATTACACAACATATCATGGTGGATACAAAATGCTTGGCAAATATTTTATTGGACCTACGATCAAATGAAGGCTGAGAAAAACTTAGAGCCTTATATTGGATCACTCACCGGCTTCATAGGAGACACAGTTACTTCGATCAACCTAATTGATCTACCTCTCACAGTTAAAGAGCATCCAAAGAGCACAACCATCAGGTCAAAGTTCATGATAGTCTGGACACGCTCGGCATATAACATAATATTGGGACGTCCAATGCTTAACTAGCTTCAAGAAGAAATTTTGACTTTTCATTTAGTTATGAGATTTTTAACTAAATATGACATAGGTGAAGTGTGAGAAGACCAAAGCCTTGCTAAGAATGTGAGACTATTTATTGGTAGGATAGCCTAACTAGAAGGGCAAAGGTCCAGTAGTGGCCATGGTTAATGAAACTACAACCAAGTTAAAAGAGGGATACGCTAAACTCATGGAGCAACTTATCAACCTCAGCATCAATAAAAGCTTGGGAAAAACATTAAAGCTCAGGGCAAATCTCATGGAACTTATCCACACCAAACTAAAAGAATTATTGTGAAGGACTCAAGATATTTTCATATGGTCTTCTGAAAATTTACCTAGTATAGACCCTTTGATCACATGACATGGGCTTACAGTGACGGAAAACTATAAATTAGTTAAGCAGAAAAAAGGCATTTTGCCCTTGTGCATCAAAAAGTCATCACCGAAGAGTTAAACAAACTTCTCAATGTAGGATTTATCAGAAAAATTGACTACCTTGAGTGGTTGGTAAATGTGGTAATAATAAAAAAGTATAATGGCAAGTGGAGAATGTATGTTGACTTTACTAACTTGAATAAGACTTTTCTGAAGGACAGCTATCATTTACCTAAGATAAATTAACTTGCAGATTCTACCTCAAACTATCAACTTCTAAGCTTTTTGGATGCATTCTCAGGTTACCATCAAATTGTGATGCACCCCAAGAATGAGGAGAAAATAGCTTTTATCAGAGATCAAGGTATATTTTACTACGTCGTCATACCTTTTGTGTTAAAGAATGCAAACACAATGTACAAAGGATGGTGAACAAGATCTTCGAGACTCAGTTCGGGAGGAACATGGAAGCATATGTTAATAACATGCTAGTGAAAAGTGTCCATGCTGAAGGACATTTGAAGAATTTAAAAGAAACTTTCAATATATTATGAAAATTCAGAATAAAGTTGAATCTAGAGAAATGTGCTTTCAGAGAATGTTCAAAAAAGTTCCTCAATTACCTCATCTCAGAATGTAATATTGAGGCTAACCTAAGAAGATCAAATCAGTGAGGAAAATAAAGCCTCCAAGTTCTATTAAATAGATGCAAAGACTTACGGGTCACTTGGTCATGTTTAACTATTTCTTATTAAGGTTGGGAGAAAAATGTCTTCCTTTTTTCAAAGCTCTCAAGTAAGGCTCAGGATTCGAATGGACAAAGGAGTGCGACTGAGCCTTTGAGGCATTAAGAGATATTTGGTTGATCCTCCTCTACTAGTAAGGTCTAAGCCAAATGAGATACTTTTCCTCTATATCATAGCTTCAGACCAAGCAGTAAGTTCGATGCTAATAAGTGACTGAGACAAAAAACAACATTCCATCTACTATGTGAGTCATGTGCTCAAAGGGGAACAAATTCGGTATCCTCCTCTCGAAAAGCTTGTATATGCCGTGGTGTTGGCAACTCAAAATATCCATGCTTTCAAACACATCTTGTTATGATGCTCACTAATCTTTCATTTCATTAGACATTACAAAAATCAAAAACTTCAAGGAAATTGCTCACATGGTCAATCAAATTAAGCCAATTCGAGGTAATTTTTGAGACTTAGAAGACCATCAAAGCGTAGGTTCTAGCAGACTTTATGGTGAAAACTATGTCATACCCATTTGGATTAGAATTCAAACCTTTAGAGGTTCGGGTTGATGGCTTATCTTGTGAGTTAGGTTGCGACATTGGAGTTATCCTCCAAAGTCCCGACGGAATAGTTGCTGAATATTCTCAGCTAGAATTTAAAGCTTTGAATAACATCGTAGAGTACGAAACTTTTCTCCTTGGATTGCATGTAGCATTGGCAATGAAAGCTAAAAAACTCAAGGTATTCAGCAACTTTTAACTTGTGTGTCTACAAGTTACTGGGGAATATGAGACAAAATAACCAATTATGGTGCAATACCTAGCTGAGGCACAGAAGTTCATAGAAAGGATGGACCAAGTTAAAATTTGTCACATACCTCAAAATAGCAACGCTGAGGCGGATGCTTTCGCATGAGTGGCTTTAGCCTCTTTAAATCCAACATTGAGGCAAATTTTCATGAAGAATCTCCAGCAGCTAAGTTATTCAGAAACTGCTAAAGTGAACACAATAGATTCAGAGCCTAGTTAGATGGATCCTATCATTACTTATTTCGAAAAAGGGCAACTTCCTAAAAAACCAATAGAAGCTCAAAGGATTAATAGGTTAGCTTCGAACTTCACCCTGGTAGATAGAGTCTTGTACAAGAGATAGCTCACACGATCACTCCTCCACTGCCTAAGACATGAGAAAGCTACTATACTCTTTGTGAAGTCCATGAGGGAATATTTGAAAGTCATAAAGGAGAATGAGCATTTACACACAAACTCCTCAAGTAAGGATATTATTAGACCAATATGACATCTAAGGCATCTGAATTCATTTTTAAATGCGAACAATGCAAAAGATATACCTCATTATATCATTATATCATAGTTCAATAGTTCAACTCCAACAGACACAAACCAAATGACCCTTTAATCTGTGGGAAATGGATATTCTACGTCCTTTCCCAATAGCCTCAAGGCAAAGAAAATTTTTGGTGGTCGTCATCGATTATTTCACCAAGTGTATGGAAGCTGAGCCACTCACTGTAATCATTGAGAAGAAGATTTGGAAATTCCTTTGGTAGAACATGATGTGTAGATTCGAATGCCCTACGTGCGGGTCATGGAAAATGAAAAACTCGAGATTCAAGAGTACTGCAATGATCTTTATATAGAAAAAAGGTTCACCTTGATGACACACCCTTAGTTTAATGGTCTAGCTGAGGTAACAAATTGAACCTTGCTTTTGAAAATAAAGAAACACCTCGAAAGGGTGAAGGGTGTCTAGGTCGAAGAACTACCATATGTTTTGTGGTCATATCAAACCACACATTAGAAGACTATAAGGGAGTCACCCTTTATGTTAGCCTATGGGTTCAAAGTGGTCATTCTTGTGGAGATCGAACTCACATCCCCATAAGTCAAGGCTCATGATCTTGAAGAGAATGAGATAAACATTCGAGTAGAAAATAACCTCATCTTGGAGGTTCAGGAGAAGACTTGCACCAGGATCACCAAATATCAACGATGGGTGACTCGTTATTACAGTGCTTGAGTTCAAAGCTAAGAACTACAACTAAGTGATTGGGTGCTTCACTGAGTTGAGCTCATTGATAGAGCTTTAGGAAAGTTGTCCCCATTTGGGTAGGCCCACTTAAGGTCTCACGAGCTGTTCACGAGCTGTGGGACCAAAAACATTCAAGATTGAATATCCAAATGGCAAAATCCTTTCGAGGATATGACATATTAATAATCTTAAAAGATTTTATCTCTAAACTAAATTGAATCTTTTTATCTATTTGAATATTTGCTATCTGCTAAGTATTAGCTTGAAAGACAATCACGAATACCTTAGATCAAATAAGGCACAAGACCTTGGCCTAATGCCAGACACAAAGACCACGAACCAAACAAGGCATAAGACATCGACCTAATACAAGGCACAAAGATCTTAGATTAAATGAGGCATAAGACCTTGGTGCAATATTGGTACAAAGATCTCGGATCAAACGAGACATAAGACTATGGCCCAATGCAAGGCATGATGACCTTGGATCAAATGAAGTATAAGACCTCAGCTCATTGTCAGCATGAAGACTTCAGATCAAACGAGGCATAAGACCTCATCCCAATACCAGACATAAAGACCTCAAATTAAATGAGACATAAGAGCTCTATCTAATGTTAGACACGAATACCTTAAATCAAATGAGGTATAAGACTTTGGTCTAATGCTAAATATAAAGACCTCAGATCAAATGAAACATAAGACCTTGGTTCAATGACAGACATGAAGACCTCAGATTAAATGAGGCATAAGATCTTGGCCCAATATCGGGCATGAAGATCTTGGATCAAATGAGGCATAAGACCTCGATCCAATACTAGACATGAATATCTTGGATCAAATGAGGCATAAGACCTCAGCCTAATATTAGGCACAAAAATCTCGAATCAAATAAGTCATAAGACCTTGGTTTAATACCAGACAAAAGGACCTCAGATCAAATGAAACATAAGATTTTGGCTCAATGTCAGACACAAAAACTTTGGATTAAACGAGACATAAAACTATAGTCCAATATCAGGTATAAAGACCTTAGATCAAATGAGGCATAAGACCTTGGCTTCAAATAAGGCACAAGATTTTGATCGAACAAGACCTAGGCATAAGACCTTCGGCTTACGAGTCTCAAAACCTCTTCCTCTTCTAGCATTCAATCCAACGGGGTACGAGGGATTTATCCAACTAAAGGAAATGTATTCCAAACTTCTAACAGACTCAATTTATATGAACCATAAGAACCTAGCTTGAGTCGAGCATAAGACCTCGACCTCGAACAAGGCTTGGAGCCTTGATTCCATACACTAAATTAAAGTTCCTTCATCAAAAAGGGAAGCTCGGCCCCAAGCTACAAAATTATCCAAACCACAGTGACTTTAACTCTAAATTAAAACTCCATTGGATTAGCTTGGTTTCGTCTGCCAAACTATTCAGCTTATGCGAGTTAATTGCCGAGATAAGACTTGACATTTTTTTTACTACTAACAAATGACACTACACCAAGATGATACTTTGAAGTAGATGAAGATAAAAAAGTTTTCATTGAAAACAAAGATAAATTTTTCATTGAAGTCGAAGATATTACATTAAGCTTCAAAGTTACAAAAAGATAGAAAAGAAAAGAGGAGCCAAATCATCATTCGCCTATCTTTGATGGGCTTGACATTGACCCATCCTTGTTATTTGAAGAGCTAAAAGAGTATTTAGAGCTTGAACCCTCTTGATCTTCATCACCCATTAGAGGAAGAGGTTTAGCATTGATGACTTTATCGTAGTAGCAGCGTTGCCGTTCAATCCAATCCTTATCATAAAACTTGATATGAAGGGCATGAGGATCAAAGTTAGGCCTCATATAAAGAACGATTACCATACCTTGACAGGTTAGATAACCATCTTTGAAGGCTTCAGCTTTAAGGCACTCAACCTCCCTTATATACTCCTCACTTACTTTGTATTCTAGGATAGCGAGTTCTTTGATATCTCTAATGAGGAGCTTGTACTTCTTATTTCTTTAGAAGGTGGTAAGTACATTTTCCCCTACCTTGATAAGCTCGTTGGTGTGGGTCTTTTGGAGATGCTCATTCTCTCGCCGAGCCGAGTTTCACTCCTCCTCGGCCTTCTCCTTCTAGGCCATTGCTGAGTCTTCCATCATGGTTCTCTTGGCCTTATGCTCAGAAGCAAGCTCCATTCAAAGTAGCTCTAGCTCGAATCTAAGGGCTTCAATGTTGGACTTGGCAGCACCCAGCTTAGATTGGAAAAGAGTGGCCTCCTTCTTCACTTCAAGGAAGTACCTCTCAAGATTATGGAAGTACTTTACCATCTACAAACTTACCTAAAAGTCAATATCAAAACACGATGATAATTTTGCAATGGAATATGAAGTAAAACTTATGTCACAAGAAATATTTACTCCACTAAGGAATAGTTCCTTAGCAGGCATTTGAGTGATTTAGGACGTCAGATCAAACACTCCCTCAAAAATGTCCTCCTCTTTGACAATGCCTTTTCCCAGGCGCCAAAGTTCTTGAGGGGTCAAGGTAACCCTCTGGGAGCTCAAATGCAGGAAAGGCTAGGAGGGGACATCCACCACCTCGTGTGACTGCTCGGGTGGATTCTAGTTTCTCAGCAGCTTAGGGGTCAATGAGAGGGGAGGACTTTGACTCCTCCTCCTCTTCTTCTTCTTTTTCTTCCTCTCGCTCCTTGGTGTGGTAGAGCTACCACCTTCATTGCCTAAATGAAGCAGCTTCCTTCTTCTTCATTTTCCTCAGTTGTTAGGGAGGAGCAGCTCGTGGTGCACTGGCTTGCTGGCCAATGGCCTCATTCATGAAGGCAATCTAGCTAAGACTTGCAAATAAAATTGAGGTAACAGTCAATAAAAATATGATTTTAGAAAATGGTTAAAAGATTTGTAAGTTGGTCCATACTCAATTCTTGAGCTATGAAGATGCCAAATTTAAGAAATTTCTTCTCACTTGACCACCTCAGGGCAGATCTCAACTTTCGTGCCTCAAAAGACCATGAAGACAAAAGTTATTGGATCTCTGACGGAACATCGAGAGTCTTCTGATGTTCAGAAAGCTCCCCATATTCACCTCAAAGCCTAGGATTCTCCTTTGTGAATACTCTCACCGGGTGGTCCTTTCAGAAGTGGATTGAAAATAGATTGGCCCTAAAGAGATGCTAACCTCTCTTTGAAGAGAGGTACCACCTTCAGTCAACTTCTGAAATACACCAACCTCAAAACGCATCATGAAACATCTTCATAGTCGGGGGGACATCTTTGGCAATCGCTAAAGCTCAGAACCCAATGATAAGCCTCATTGCATTGGGAACAAGCTGGTTGGGGGCAAGGCCGAGGTGGACTAACACCATTGCAGTGAAATTGTTTATGGAGAATCTGAATCCTTCCTCGAGTATCTCCCAAAATGTTATAAAGGCATAACCAAATTATTTTTTGAGGGTAGAACTATCTTCCTCTAAACCCCATATATCAATCTCAATGTCGTTTGGGAAGCTGAAGACTTAAACTAGGTGTTCTAGGTTCTTCTCTTGAAGGGTCTGTTCAGACATTTAAACTCAAACTCATAAAGATTCCTCATTACTTATAAAGATTCACAATGGCCGAGTCACTAGAAGTTTAGAAAAAGGAGATATCCACCAAGCTAAAGAGTGACTTATACTTAGCTTGGAGTTTAATGCAATGTTCTGAGCTTGGGAGGTCCAAACTTCAGGCTTAAAAGAATAACTCTAGCACTCTAAACCGAGTAGTTACTAGTCCGACATACATTAAAGATCCGAACTGCTTCATTTAGATTGGGTAGAAACCCTTATAGTTTGGTGCTATGCTACAATTCACCATAAAACTATAGTTCAGGTAGTGTGAGAACCTAACATCCATAGCAAAGTCTTAGTTCAAATTCTACTAGACTCTAGCCTTGAACGATCTAACCTTAGTTCATGATTATTCCAATGGCAACTATTGCAAGCAAAAATAAGAGCAAAGGAAAATTAAGGTACCTAAATCTTGAGTTTGGGAAGAGGAAGCAATGGCCCTTGCGAGCATGGGGGCGGAGGTTCCATGGGCTACAGCGACAATTGGCACAATTGGGATCACCACCACGACGCTCCCCACCGGAGGCAAGTTTGGTGCTGCGACCGTCGGAGAAGCGATGACATTGTTGCTAGAGTTGTTACCTTTGTTCAACATTGAAAGTGATGGAGAATAGTTGGGCCTCGGGTTGAAGAAGAGGGAGGCAAAGAAAGTAACAACCCTAGCCTAATTTTGTATTTATAGCCAAGAGAAGTTCACTCGATGAATGACATGTGGTGAGATCTAGATCCCAAGGAAAAAGCTCGCATCATTTTGAAATGGGGCATGAATGCTTGTGGATGCATGTTGAGATCTCGAGTCTTGCCGCCAAAGAGTCAACCACCAATGCAAATGATGAGGATGGCACTTCGGGAACCTGTGGATGCATGATTAGGAAATGGTTAGAAGCATTAAAAGAAGATGGCCGTTCGCCTCTTGAAGATCCGTCGAGTTCACTAATGAGAAATAAGCTACTCTTCATGAGTAATCTTGAACCCCAAGTTTCAGCACCTCGATGTCCGAGCTTGAGAGCACTAATGATATACCGAAGTAAATCGGTCGAGTTGACAAGTCAGTAAGAACTAAAACCTAGACCAAGCTTTGAAGGGTTGTATCCAAGGTAAAAACTCCATAATTTCAAGCTATGAGAAGCTTTCAACACTGAGTTATAAAAAGCCAAATTCATCTCTACACCGAGCTGTACAAACCTTAGTGTCTTCGGTTGGTAAGAAGCCGTGTTGTGTCTATATCGAGGTTTCACTAAGTTCAAATATTTCGATGTTCAAGCAATAAAGAATGGATAATTATGGAAACTAATGTTCATATTCAAATCTAGAAATAAATCTTGAGAGATTCAGAATTCAAGATCATCTATTGTGAGAAATCTGATGAAGATTATAATGTTGAGATTGCAAGATTTTGATATACTCCGTATCTTATAAATAGTACAATCTTTGTATAGATAAGGACTAATGTTATTTTCTATTATCCACTATATTTTGAGTAATGATTATTAATTTAGGCATCAGACTGGTCGTCTCTGGAGAGCTCTCGATGGTCTTCTTCATCGTGTCTTTTTATTACAAATTGATAAGAGGGGGCCAATGGATCATAATTTCAAAAAACCTCTCAGACCAAAGTCGAAGGTGAATAAGGGTATATCAACAAAATTCATTATAATTTTAATTATAAGAATACAACAGTCATTATTTTGAATTAGATCTCTAGATAAGTAGATCGAGAAAATCGATCGTTGGACAAATAAAGTTGGCAAATGTCAAATGTTGTGTTTTACTTGCAAATACTTCAAAAACGAATTCTGAGTCAAGGCCAAAGATGTACAATAAGATGTTTAGTCTTTGCGCTCAAAACGATGTTTACAACTAGCCAAATCATTTTGTTTTAGCCGTTTGGTTGCTTCGGCATTTTTGAACATACAACACGCAAACGGTCTTTAAAAATTTTAAATTTTTTAAATAGTTTTTAAAACTGTTTTATTGTGATTTCGGTCAAAATTAAC
Organism: Trichopus zeylanicus subsp. travancoricus; assembly: GCA_005019695.1. Lineage (NCBI taxonomy): Eukaryota > Viridiplantae > Streptophyta > Magnoliopsida > Dioscoreales > Dioscoreaceae > Trichopus > Trichopus zeylanicus. The sequence goes on from RXID01014924.1 coordinate 365,975, forward strand.
AAAAAAAACCTTGATATATAATTTTTTAAAAATAGTTTGAAGGAATTTTTGCATATATGTCAGTTAAAATTTTTGATATTACACATATTCCTCTGTAATTATATTAATACATCTTATTTTTTTTACAAATATCTATTTCTAGAATTAAAGTACGTTAATGAAATGACATATCGGGATAAAATATCCAAAATGCTCTTTTATGCATATTATTTAAATATTTTATCAATAATTTTTCTCCCTTAAAATTGTTGGCCTCTTAAATTAATTAAATTCAAATAAAAAAACACAATTTTTACATAATATACTTCTCAAAAATTTTGAAGGCAAATCAATCTTTTAAGCACTATGGTTGGTCACTGAGTATGGTTAAGACCTTATAATCCTAGATGACCTGTCTGACGGTAGAAGAGAACTGCTGCTTTTAGCTGTATATAGATAACTCATCGGTGTCATGAAAGTAATACTACGGTGAATTGGTTGGCCTATTTCAAATTTTTTTTTTAAAAAATATGTTTTAGATAAAAATTAATTATATATAATTCATTAAAATATTGAGAAAAATTTTTTTTCTCAAAAGCATAAAAAAATATATATTATTTTTTTGGTTATCTATTTTGTTGTAGAAACTTTCTGAAGTATGATTTTACTATTACGAAATATTTAGTCAAATGACATTTAAAACTTTGTGAAATGTTTGAAAGATACTTATGATAAATTATAAAATCAAAAATCAAAACCAAGAAAGTTGTTAGGGAACATTTTGAATGGGCCTTAGAGCCGCTTGGGTTCGTTTTAAGCATGTAGATTGAGATATCTTTCTAATCTCTAATGATGCATTTATGCGATTTTCAAGATTTGAAGAAGTGAAGATTTTATTTTAGAATTTAATTAATAATTACGGCGAGAAATCCTAACTCTATTTTAATTTTTTTTTTAATTTAATTTGGCTCAAAATAGCGTAATTCACTGCTAAGGTGCGTTTAATTTCTTTAATCAGAAATCTTAATTCAATATCTGTATGTTGCAGATAATGAACAACAACAAAAGCTTTTATAATCTTATAATTTTTGTAAGAAAATTTTTTCGATTATATATTTTTGAAGAAGGTTTTTTGCGATGCAAATTTGTTGGACTTAAAACAAATTAGCCGCATTTCATAAATTGAGTTAAATTTTAACCTCAGATAAATCGCTCAAATCGACGAGGAAAAGTTTCTACAGTCGTGGTAAAAAAATAACGAGTAATATATAACTTCGAAGGTACGGAGAAGGCATATGGAAGACTCCAACAAGTTAAATATGCAAATTAACCCTTAAGATAATTAAGTTAATTTTAGACAATGTATTGCAGAAAATACCAAGTTGTATTTAAAAAACAAAATATTTATTACAAATATCTCCCTAAATTTTTTTTTCCAAAATTACATATACATCCTCCAATTCTATAACTATTAATAACTTCCTACATTCTCAAAATACTTTTTTAAAATTTTCCCTACCTTTTAATCATCATTAATTTAAGAATTTTTAACAATGAATTATCTACCTTATTGTAAATTTATAAAAAATCATCTACGTTATCATTTAAATTACTCATTTTATATTAAAATTTTACAAAAAACTACATCGATTAAAATATTTATAAATATTTTTTTAATTTATTTTTTATCAATTGAATTAAATATAAAAGATCAAAATTTTCTCATTTGATTTTATTTTGGACAACCAGTTTACAATTATTAGATAACTGGTTTGACAAAATTAGATTTTAAATTTTTAATTGCATAAAATTGAGCAACCAATCTTTCATAGAAATTAGTATAAGTTGTTTTTTATATTAATTTAATAATTATCCAAACAAAAAATCAAATGAGAATAATTTAAATTTTTTATACTAATTTTAATTAATAAAATCGAATTAAAGTAGAATATTTTTTAAATATTTTAATCGAGATATTTTGTTATAAATTTATAATATAAAACGACTGATTTTTTTTAATGGCAACAAAATAGGTAATTTTTTTTATAAATTCATAATAAAACAGGTGATTATTTGATAAAAAATTTAATTTAAATTAACCAATAACGGAACGTTCCTAATTCATTGTAATTTTTTAAAATAAAAAGCGAATATACAAAAAAAAAAAACCATACCCTTATTCATTACAAAAGATAATTATTAAGAAACCTAAAAAGTTATATATAACTTAAAAATTAGTTTTTTTTTTTTTTGCAAATGTCTCTTTTATGAAATAACTCGGTAATTTCATATCACTGGTTAATTTTAATTAAAGATGATTAAAAGTTTTCTTGCATAGACTTTCCTAGGAATGTTATTGAAAAAACTTTAGAAATATAATGAGCTATGTAATTATTTAAAATTATTTTGAAAAAAAATAAGGAAGTTAGCTGTAATAATTCTAAAACTAAACTATGAATTCGGCCAAAAAAAAAAAAGATATTTCAATTATCAAAAGATATTTCTACTAATACGAAGCGAGTAGCAAAAACAATTTCCTCAAATAAAAGGCATATTAGGATCAACAATAAACACATGGTCCGAAGAGTATACAGGCCAGGCGAGGTTGTGTGGGATATGCCCTTCTCCATTCTCCTCCAATGAAAAGATCCTACCATCATCCACATCTCACGAATCTTTGGTCAGAATTGACGGGCGAGATCTCGTCCTACACAGTAAGTAATCCACGTCCCAAGGCGTACGCGTAACCCCCTTCACCCACATCACGCCTCGAAGACGAAGACGTACGAATGATTCCCATTTCCTCGCCGTGGGCATTTTCGGGATAGGATCTAGTAGAGCACCGTCCTTGACGCCTTTCTGGCCTATAAAAGGCGGTCGATGCCAAACCGAAGCGCAGGCATAACAGCTTCCGTGCCTTCGCCGTCACCATCTTCTTCCGGGATCCGACGCGTTTCCAGGGCTACGGTTCCACTTCCGCTTCCGCTTCTTGATCTCGCGCGCGCGCTCCCCGGATGTTGTTCTCGTGGAAGGAGAGGGTGGCGGAGAAGCTCTCCCGTCTTCTCGCCGACTCCCCCTCGCCATCTTCGCCTGTTGATCTCACTCCCGATCGCCAGGTATTCTCCTGGTTCGATCTCTCTCGCGGTGTTATCTGATTTTTCCTATTTTCCCCAGATTGAGCAGTGGTTTTGTGGGATCTGATTCGCATTTTGTTGTTTCGTGCTTTTTTTCTCTGATTTTGGTTGGTAATCTCGTTGTTTGTGAGCACATTGTTGACGAGAGATAGGTATTTGGATTTGTTTGATTTGTTATGGTTTTTTTGATGTTGTCCGTGCAAGATCTGGGAGTTCGATGGTGTGAGATTGTAATTGTTTTGCTCGCTCTTCTGTGAATCTTGGCTCATAGTCTTACTAGCTGTATTTTTTTTTTTCCTGGTGGTCTCAGTAGCTTATTCTCGATGTTGGACCGGTTCATGATTTCGTTGTTCTAGAATTTTTTTTTTTCCGTATGATTTTCAGGTTGTTATATTTTTGCAGAGATGACGGTAGAAGTGGTTTTCTGGCATAAATGCTTATAGTGAGAACCTCTGTACATCGTCCATATATGCTTCTCATAAAAATTTTGTGCCACATTAGAATTCTATTTTCATGTGCAGCATCTACTGGCTATCCAACATATTGGTGCCAAATACATAACAATTGGTGCTCAAGTTGCGGTGTCTATTTTTTGTGTTTCAAAACCATTTAGAAGTATATTATTAATCTGCAGGCAAGAAACTCAGCTAAGGAAGAGTTGTTGACTCCTAGAAATTCTGGCTTTTCTTCATATGTATTACCTCTTATACGTGCAAGAAACTCTTCCTTTCATGGACAAGAAACAGATATGCATGACAGGAGACTATTACCACTTCGACTGCAAAATCCTAGACGGGACGCCAATGGCTTTGAATACAATGATAAGCCCTTGGAATATGATATGGATAGTGGATCCAACAGTGAAAGTGATGATTTGTTTATAGCCCCTAAAACAGATCCAGTTGATATGCCTGATAGGATTGGCGTTGAGAATGATACTGATAGGACTACAGTTGGCTCTTCCTCACATGACTCACAGGAGTTAGTTTCCTCACTTACAGAGAAGTCTACATTTATAAATCCACACTTGTTTGAGTTCTTTCAATCATCTCTTCCAAATATTGTTAAAGGCTGCCAATGGGTCCTCTTGTACAGGTAATTTTTCTATTCAATAGATTGGAAACAATTTCATTGCAGTAAATTGTGCATCTGATTATTTTCATCACCTTCAAATGAAGGGCAGTACAATGAAGCATGGGATATCACTTCGTACTCTTCTTCGGAATAGCTACAATCTTCCTGGTTTCTGTCTATTGGTAAGCTTAGTTAGCATAAACCAATCAGGTTCCTTTTTTTATTTACCTTTTTGAGTTTATTGCATGAAATAGTCCTGATTTATCTTTTGATATCACAAAAGTTTTTTTTAGTAAACATGTCATAATATATTATTTTCTTTATTTTGTACTAGAACTAAGTTTTCCTTTTTTCTTGCAAAGATTGTTGGCGATATGCAAGGTGCTATTTTTGGGGGATTGTTGGATAGTCCTTTAAAACCGACAGCCAAAAGAAAATACCAAGTACTGACAAATCTTGCAACTAATTTTATTGACTCTTTTACTTAATTATGGTTCTGCTTTGACTCTCAATCATATTTTTTGGTAGGGGACAAATCAAATGTTTGTTTTCACGACACTATATGGTGAACCAAGACTTTTCAGAGCAACTGGTAATCACTTAACTGGAAGCTAATAATTTTCAACAACCTTCAGTTTTCTTCTTCTTTTTTTTTTAATTTTTTTTATGTTGGGGGGTTGGATTTTGGGGGGGGTGGGGTGGGTGGGGGGGGGTGGGGTCTGAATTGCTCTATGTTTGTCCAATGAACTTTTAGCACATGAATACTATTAGCTTCCTCCCTATCGAACTTTTACTTCCTATCTCAGGGTCTTAATGAATTTCTGATTTTTCTCACCTGAATTCAGTCCCTGTGATGACCTTTTTTTTCTGTATAAAATGATCACCGAAAGTTGAGTTTATTTTTTGGGTGAATTTGGTGTGTTCAGTTTTGGGCCTAATTATTGAAAACTTAAGATGCCAAATACGGGTTTCCATGTTGCATTTTTTCTCCTCAACACAGCCTCACAGTGAAGAAGAATCCTATCTGGCCTTTCCAAGACCTTGTTTGTTGACCATAAATGTTCCAAGCAACCATTGAGGCCAAATGTACCATACATTGCCCTTTCCAGTTTCCAAGAGCATGTTAATTGTCAGTAAATGTTTCAAGAAACAATGGAGGCCAAATTTACCATTTGTTGTTTCATATTCTCAGTCTTGTTTTCACCTTTTTTGGCAACTCAATGTTCTCGGCTGATACAGGTGCAAACAGATACTACTATTTGTGCTTGAATGACTTATTGGCATTTGGTGGTGGTGGCAGGTCTGCCTTATGCCTGGATGAAGATTTGTAAGTCGTATATTAAATTCACATTTCATAATGTGTTTATTTTGGGTGTCTTTTCACATCTCCCTAGTTAAACATTCTAAGTTCTAAAGGTTTTTTTCCCCTCACTTTTAAAGGTTACATGGAACAAGTGGACCATGTGAAACCTATGGAAACCTATGTTTGGCTCATAGCCCAGAGTTTGAATTGAAAAATGTTGAGGTAAGAAAAACCTTTTGCCTGTCTTCTTCAGGTTCCGTGACACTCCAAATTTGTTGTTTTTTAACATTCTTCCAATTCTTACAACATTAATCTCTTTCACTATATTGCTCGGTGAACTCCAAACAACAATAATAATAAAAGAAAAAAGCATTAGTTCTTTTCCTTATCTCTCTAGTTAAACTGTGACTTGTTCGAAGTCTATGTTACTGTATGCTACCTTAGACATTATAAAATTTGAATATATAAAAAGGTTTGAGGGCCTCTTTAGCATATGATTGGTCAAGTGCACACTTGCTGCATCCACAAACTAACAAGAGTAATATTGGTTTGCCCTACAAGGAAAATACTTTTTTTTGACATGTGTTTTCTTAAAATTAAAGCAAACTTTGGGGTTCCTCTTAAAAAGTTATTCCTACAATTCTGCCTTATATCTCATTATGCTTTTGGTGCAATCTTAGTTTCTGTATTCAATTGCATTTCTGCAGTTATGGGGTTTCACACATTCGTCACTTCACCACATACCTGATCGAAGGTAGACAATCTATAAATTTGGCTTTTTTTTTTAAACATGGCCACTCTTTTGGATGTGTTGTTGTTAAACACAAGCTGATCAATACTGGTTGAACGGCTAAATTTGTGTGACCTAGTTCTATTATTTTTTGGTCAATTATTGAGGTTGATTATATGCAACACCATGCTACTTTTCCCAGTCTCAACCGAAGGCTCACCAATTCTGAGGCTTAAGGGAATGCTTGAATCAGGCAGGGGTCATCAACATGTGGTCAACATTTACTTGATCTCAGATCGTGTACAAGAAAATATAATTGTACCGATTTATGAAATATCTGAGCAGTTTTCAATCATTTTATCTGCTTCTACGTATACACATTTTTGTTGTGATTCATGCTCTAGTTTGCTGACGGATCTCAAACTTTGATGGCCATGAATTTCAGTCATCTTGATTGAGCGGACTCAATTGCATGAGAACTTTGTGTGCTCGCACGCTGTTTTGTGTTGTGTGTTTGTGGTGGCGGTGGTGGTGGGGAGCGTTTAGTCTCCAAATTTAGTTTCAGTTGATGTTTTGTAGGCAACATTGAGTGCCAACACTGCTGTTGGCTTCCAGCATCCAATACTGATCATGAATATTCAAATGCATTCCAACCTCCAATACTACCAGATATATTATGGTTATTTAGTTATTATATAAAAGCCAAACAGGCCGGACCAGCTCTAAAACCTAGCCTTACGCTGGCCTGAAAATTTTCAAGCTAATACTTAAGTTTTATATGAACAGGCCCAAAGCCAAAACTAGGCCAGAATATAGTTTCCATTCCAGATCCATTAGTAGCTAGGTTGAGTCCGATCCAACATTCGATTTTATCCAGGGCCCAAATCAGAACGGCATATTTGCAGCAGCGCTAGTATTCTTGATAACAATTAGACAACAATACTAAAATTTTTTCTCAAGGTCAAAATTAAGACATACAACCAGAAGTTTAGTGAATAACGTGAGCACCAACAAGATTCAGTTAGTCTTCAATGGAAATACCAGATTTTTCATTCAACAGCATCCTTATGTCGGAGCACAATAAACCCCAGGTGCTTGAATCCACTATTTTGATAGTCATTGATCGAAACAGTGTGGATGTTAATCTGGGATTACACATCTAGCCCAACAAATCCAACTTCCATTCACCATTATGTATTTGAAATTGTGGCATTGCGAATATAGTTTCAGAGTCATTCTATGATCTCATATCACCTGACTCTTCATCTCCTGGCAGCCCAAATATCCGAAGGTTTCGGTCCATAGACCCTACTGCCATGTATTTTGCATCAGCCCCAAACTTAACAGATGTCACCTTACCTGATAGATTTAATGAGAACAAGACAACAAAGCCGATGGAATAAATAGACGAATTTTAAAGAAAAACAGCTAATAAAGCAAAACAAATAATGACTGACCGGTGCCTGACAGATCTGGCAGAGTTTTTATGAGATTCCATTCCAGCTTCACATTAGCAACTTGGTATACCCTGCAACAACAATTTGAGTGGTCGCTGAGAGAAATCAAACCTACAAGGTAGCACTCCAGTACAGATGTTCATAGGTAAATTTTCATCCAAATCACAGCTTCAATATCTCCGCTAAAAGAAAAAATAAAACAAAAACAAAATAAAACCCTTTAATATCAAAATTTTGATGGTTTATTCTTAACCAGACAATGAGATCTTGGCCACAAATATCATTCTAGAAGGAACATCTATCTTTCAAGTGATCTGACGTATGTTCCAAAGAAAATCACTATGTCCGTATGATATCTCATTGACCTATACAAGGGACAGTGGCAGTACCTCATATCAGATCCAGCAATCGCAAGATAACTCCCACTGAAGTCAAATTCAACTGCAAAATAGAACATTTAGAGTAACAGTTAAGCTTAATCTCTTAATAGATTCCGTAGTAAAGCAAGTGCCTCAGAAGCATCTTGTCTCCTGCAGTATGCTTTGATCAAGTAGTCATAATTCTCATAATAATGCTGGACTCAATTATGACCAATAAGGTTCAAAAAAGTTTTCCCAAACCAGCAAAGTTTACGTTTTCTTTTTTTTAGTTCAAATATCTGAATTTCATTGGGTTCCATCATTCTCAGAAAAATGAAGTCTAAAAAAAGCACAAGAATAAAAATAACTGGGCATCTAATGTAGTTCTTGCATCAGTCATACCAGCATTTGTTGAAGTCTCAGAGTCGTAAGGTGAAAAGGATCGAAAGTTCCTTAGTTTGCGAAGATCCCAGAGCTTTACACCATCAAGAGCTGCAGTCTGGCCACAAAGATGAATGATATCAGAACAAGGCATTCCATCAACAAGTATCCAACAGAAGCACATACCGCAAGGAAATAGCCATTCTCTGAAAATGACAAGGCAGTTATTGATCCAACATGGCCGTCAAACTTGGCAACATTTGACTGCAAGATATTGATAGAGAATCTTAGAAGACAAAAAGAAATGTAATCACATACTTTTGTTTTGAAAGAAAAATGTAATCACATGCTTAGCAACTAAAACTATCAATTTCAACTGCTGATTTTTATCCTGTGTGGAAGAAAAAGTATCGGGCAACTAATGCAACATTCTCAAACCTGAGATTTCACATCCCAAATTTTGACTAGGGCTTCAGAAGTGCCAGTTCCAAGAATAAGACCATCAGGATGAAAGGCAGCACAAGTGTAGCCCTCCTCACCTGAAGCTTCACCAACCTATATAGGCAAAATTAGAATCATATCCACAAGCATTTTAACACGACACCCAGCACACAGTTAAAGAGGGAGAGAGCGAGAGACCTGGGTGAGGCAAGATCCAGAAATAAGATCATAGAAACACCAAGTATTGTCTGCAGAAGCAGTCACAAAATAATTATTGGTTGCATGGACTGTGACAGCTTGAACCTGGGAAGATGTCAAATCGCAGTTTGTAAATCACAATCAATGCCACTGCCTCTTTTCTAAATTTGCAGTATCGTGGACAGGATGAATAAGCAAAAATTCAATATCTTAAAAATATTATTGTATTACTAGATTAAATTGACAAACAAATTGAACAATGGAAGTAGTAACATAACACCATGCAAATGCATGTGAAGATAACTTTACAACAAATATTGGATTTAAAAATTAAAAAGGCCAAATTTAATCATGAATAAAAATTTTCTGCCAGAAGTGTAAAAATTTGTTAAATTATGCTGCCAAAAATGCTGACAATTAAGGAGAAAATCAGAAAATTACTAAATCAAAGTGAATTTAGACTAAGCCAATAAAATTTCACGATAACTTCAATAATAATTATAATCGTGACTAGTAAGTAAAGTATATAAGAAATCTCTGAGGAATGACAGTATCAAAAGAGTGGAGCTTACCTCAGCAGTATGGTCCTTCAAGACATGCTGGCAGTTATAACTCCCATCTTCAATGCCTTGCCAAACACGAACAGTCTGCAAAAATAACCATAGTAGTAGGTGAAAACAATGAAAAATGAGAAGCAACCACACATTCTATTTTAATATCACCAATATCAACAAACTTAACCTCCCTTTCCAAACAGATTCTTACTATCTGTTTCAATAGGGAATAAGAGGGAGAATAATTTAGTGCAATTTGGGACGGAGAAAAAGAAACCTAAAACACAAAAATAAGTTCCATGATGACTAGCCACCTATTACCTAAGGTCCTTCGACTGTTGCCCCATCTGATTGATAAGCAAATCACAGAATAAGGAAGCAACTAGATCTAGCTGCCCTAAGCAGAAAAAAGCAATTTTCTTTCTTATTCCAACAGAGCCTGCTCATAGCAATTCCAAGCAGAGCAATGGTAATCAACCAAAAGAAAATTTTGAGAGCTAGAACTAAAGATACTTGAGATATAAAAGAAAGGTAGGATTATCTTGCTATTCACATCTCGCATTTATTAAATCTATGGTCTGCATGTCTAATTGCATATCTTTTCATCTCCCAAAATTTTTAAGCTACAGTTTACATATCTAAAATAGATGTCTCAGCACGGCCTCAAATAAAACAAAAGATGCATGTTACAAACATTAGGAATTAACTGCGAGTAAAGGCCATAATATAATGAATATACTAACCTTATCCGCAGAACCAGTGACAAACAGCTCATCCCGAGCAACAAATTTTACACTGGTAACCTGCAACCAAAATAAGTTCAAGCACAAGTAATTAACTTTATTCAACAAGCAGCATCTGGAAGAAAAGAAGACAACAATAGGCAGAGGCTACTACAATGTTTGCATATGACATATTTATCAAAAATGAGGAACCAAACCTTCTTTGAATGGCCAGACAGAGTACTCAAGATCTGACCTGATGACCTATCAAAAAGTATTGCATTTGTATCAACTCCTCCAGTAGCAATGACATCCTGTCAACCACCCACAATCACGTCATAAACTTAATATATGAAAGACAATTAAAAGATAATATGGATGGATGTAAATACACATACCAAGCATACAGTTTGCTCCAACTCACACAATCACTTTAACAAATCAAGCAATATATCGAACATCAGAAATATACATCACAAGGGCATCATAAAGTATGTGCACAGGCACAGTGCACATTTCGCTGATGGACACAATAATGAAGTCCAAATGAATTGATCCTATACTCCAAATCAGCTCTATCATGTAAAATCTAACATGAGAATTTACTCAATCTATTGATAGAAAATACATAAAAAAGCACTGGTAACTAGATCCCTTGATAGTGTCGCACGAAGAACGTATAGGGTATCATGCAATTATGCCTCCATACAATGTTACTATTTCATGCAAAACCAGAAATAAGAGCAAAAAGAAAGTGGTACTGAAGAAAAAAGGAAAGAAAAAATGAGTGCACCTTTGTAGGATGAATATCAATAGACAAAATGCCTGGCTTGTTGGTTTTGTGAAGGGGATGACTTGAGACCTGTGTATATCTCTCCAAAGCATCAATAGGCGCCAGTGTGGGTGGAATCTAGCAAGAGAACAGGAACACAACATCAAATCATTAACCACTGTGAACGACATCAACATAGTTTACATAGCACTTTAAATAACAGCAGTCATCCACTAGTCAAGCCATATAGGAAAACACAGAAAATAATTGAACTAGTACCTGCCGCTTTTTCCGCTGTGCTGAGAGTGAAGCATTACACTCAGTAAGTTCAGCAACCATGTTAGGATTAATGCCAGGACGAAGTTTCTTCCCATCAGGGCCTAACTCTGCTTCTGCAGCTGTCATAAAATGTATGTTTAGCAAGTTTAATTCATAGTCTAGGAAAGCATTGGTTTAGTGTAGCAATAACCTCTTTTCCCATTGCTGACAACATTGTTTGTTGCAGGTGATGCTAACATAGGAATTTCCCTTTCAGCCTGAGCCAAAAGCATCCTTGCCTCATCTCTTTCCTTCTTTAGCCTAGCAATAACACGGCATGCAGCATCATGCTGAAATGAGCAGTGCAACAAGTTAGTTACCATATGATTCTCTGAAGCATAGATTGTTGGGGATCAATATCAACAGCTCAGAAAACTCAACAATTCATCATATCATGGAAAAAAAATTGGCATTCATATTTTTGATAATGGTACTAAATAGCAAGGAATTAAATGCAGTCAGTATCCACATGCCCTGATGAAATCAACACCAAATCACAAAGTTTGACTCTATTTGGAGTGATAATTTCCGACAAGAACACAATAATGTTAATGAGAAAATATCCTGTACAGAGAAATCAAGACATTGCAAGAATTTCTAAGTTTAAGGTCTTGCTACACCTATAGCACCAAAGCAATTTTTTAAAAAGTGATTGCCTAGGCCTAGGCAATCCATCAACCGTTCCGCATAGCACAAGACAATACCCATTATGTGGTTTGGTACACTAAGTTAATTTTGTTCCCCGGCAAATGGTTGGATAGTCATATATATAAGCCAATTATCTATACGAGGCACCTAGAGATTTGAGTAAAATATGACCCGTTTTACATTATTCTGTCAAATCAACGTTAAACCCCCATTATATACAATATTTGATGATCATATATAACATTATCCATAATATTTCAAGAAAGAACAATATGATATTGACTACATTTCAATCAAGGATATAGTTGAGTATATTATGAAATAACATTTTATGTGATATATCATTAATTATATGTATATTTAGTTTTGTAATGTTTTTATTCAAACCATCAAGGCATCCCCACCTATGTCTCCACATACCGCCTTGCCGCTATGCGGTCCCCAAACCACCTAAATATGCTTATGGTTTTTTAAAACCTTGCACCAAAGTGGTCCACCGTACACAGTTACATGCATTGTCCTCCAACAAATATCATGACAAACAAGTTTGGCTTCAACTGGCAATGGACATAATTATACTCACTACTGCAGAAGCAACTGTGGACAAAAAAAAATAATATTACATATATCTTCCCAAAAAATAGATGATAAAAAAGCAGGCTTGACCCTGTCCAAAACTACATGGTCAGGTTTGCAATTTCAGCTTCAGACAAGTTCTTAGCCATGGAGATATCGAAAATTAAATTGTTCTTGTCAGAATCTCCACAGTACTTCAAGCTCATGTTGAGCCTGGGTCTGCTGACCAGATCTACCATGTTTGCTTCTGCGTCTGGTTTAGGCAAGTTTCAAGTCCAGCCCAGAGTATCAATAATCCTACTAAAGGCTGCTGCTTCTGATGGTTAACAATGGAAAATATTCAATTCAGAGTTTACCTATTCTCTTTGGGTGTGTTTGGATTGAAGGAAAAGTGGGGGTTCAGAAAATGAAATCCTGGAAAATCCACTTTTTCTCTGTTTGGTTAGCAAAAAATTGAAATTCCAAGGAAACTAAAATCCCTAAAATCAAAGATGTTGATTTCTGGCAACATTGACCAGAAATCAAAAGCCCAGCATTTCTATGCTTGGAAATTCTTTTTCAAGCATAGAAATTGGAAATTCATGATTCACAAATCCCTCAATCCAAACATCCATAAAATCTAAAGTTTCCAGATTCTCAAATCCTGGAAATTAAAATTTCTAGGATTTAAATATTTCCCAATCCAAACATACCCTTAACGAAACCCCTGATACTTCCTCAATTTACGTATTTCATGATGAAAACTGGACAAACAAACCTAACACAAATGCAAATTGGAGATCTACATAAAGTTCAAACAAGAAGCATAAACATTGTTATATTCAGAAATTCCTCATGGAATCATCTTTGAGGCAAACCAGCAAAAACACAATAACTATCATGTTACATGCACCAAAGCGTAAAAATTATCTGCATCTATTTCATGACTAGGATAATTATGTAGATAAACCAACCTTTCAAACCTTAGCTACCCTATCCAATTGACCCAAGTCAAAGAATGTTTTTCCAAATTCATCAAGCTATATTTCGTTCATCAGATTATTAAGTTAAAGAAATTTTAAAATGAATATGATCAAAGAGGACATTGGATCATGTTCTCATGTTAAACTATCATATGAAACGTACAACAAAGAAGGAAACAAACAATTGGCATCCACATTGTGGATGCAGGAAAAAACCTTTTACTACAGAAAAAGATCAGAACCTCTGATAGAATTCAACAAAAAAAAAAAAAACTATATCATAAGATATAATAACAAATCATAAGCCAATGTAAGAAATAGTTGGTACCTGATATAAAGCATGGCTTAATTCTTGCCTTGCTGTATGTAACTGCTGCTCCAATGCAAAGTTGGATAGCATTAGAGCATCCCACTCCTGCCAAAAGAATAAAAGCTTATGCAACTTCCCTTACTTGATACTCTCCAAATTAGTTGCTCGAAAGTAAATTTGAACTCCAATTTGAGAACAGATAAATACAAATGCAATAATCAAACAAGGATGGATAAACATCAAGCATCTGGTAGAACTTCACCACAGAATTAAATGACTTTGGCAGCACTTACATTCTGGAACATTGCAAGCAACCCTGGAATACTTGCAGCCTGCAATGGTCTGGGCTTGGCAACCTACATGTAAAATATGCTGTCTGACATAATTGCAAACCATTTTGAGAGAAACATAAATGGAAACAGAACCCATAAGAAAGACATAATTGTAAACCATTTTATCTCCCAAACTCAGATGACACCAAACTAGGAATTGTGCAATAGATGCATCATATTTTCATGAAAGGGATGCAAGTCACAGTAACAACTCAAAAGTATACATTCACTTCCTACTGAAATCATACCTGTAAGGATTGCTTTACAATTATTAGCTTCGGAATTTAGTAGAGGAGAGCAAAACCAGTAAACCATACTGGTTCTACAAAGTTCCAGTTCTTGAAAATCTTAGAACTGGAACTAGACCAATTTGGGTTGAGAAACAGATTTTCTAATCCGATTTTAAAGTGGTTCTAAAACTAGTATACCGATTTCTCAAACTATTAATTTTAAAATCTAAATTTTACATCATAATATTTTAAAAACTAAATATAATTTATACAATAATGTTTTTATGTTATATTTTAAAACTATAATTTTAGTGAAAATTAAGAAAGATACTAAAAAATTATAAATATGAAGTTAAATTTTAATATATATGTAATGTATATATTATACATAAATATGTATATAATATATTCATATACTTATTTAAAATCGAAACCAGTCTTGCAGATCTATAAAAATTAAGAATCGGAACCATACCAGTTTATTTTGAGAACTGGAAAATACAGTTCTCAACTACTATGGTATGGTATATCAATTTTCCAATTTTTTTGCTCGCCCCTAGAATCTAGTGTCTGTGTTAGATTGCAGCAGCACATAGAAAACCTCTACATCAACAAGCCTACTCCCTTGAGTAATCTTCTTGGGTCCAATTTTCTCAGAGATTAGAGTGCTTCATAGTTTAAGACAAAGCCCCAAGATCATGAGCCAGCTCCTCAAAAAGAACATGAAGAATATTTTACAATGCGAATGATTTGTTCAACAAAATTACCTCTCCAAAAAGCATACCGAAACTTAGGAAATTTGCATTTTATAATGATGAAAGAAGCTGCTTCAAGAATTGCTAACTTCAATTCAAATGAGATACCGACAGATAAAACACAAAATGAAGAATCTAGAAGCTGCGGACCTTGTTCGTTTTGACTGGCATGAGATCATCCAATGTGAGATCCTCCTTCGTGATCGGACATTTGCCATACTCCTAAAATCAGAAAAAATCAAAAATCAAAAAACACACACAAAAACCCACAAAAATTAATAAACAACGGAATCCAGATGAATCCCTTTTCTTTCCAGATTTCCATCTTCGAACAACCTCAAACCCTTGAAATCAGCCAAAACTTGGAAAAAAGAAGGGGGAGACTAGACCAATCCAACAGAAAGCTACCTTGATGTGCTGCTCGATCAAACGCCGGCTGAATAGTAAGCCTGACTTCTTCGAGACCACCGGGTCCTCCGGCACCTCGTTGGACACTGCGACAGAATGCGAGCAAATAGATCTAATGCCTCATGAACAACAACAAAAGTGATGAAAAACGATTGGACACTCTAGGGTTTGGGAAGGGGAAGGAGGAGCTTACGTGCACACATCATCTTCGCCGCGAACTAGGGTTGAGGCGACCTCGCGCGGCGGACGACTGACCTAGCGGAGCGGGAGCAGAGGAGGGTTTTGGGGAGCTGGAAAGAAAGAAGCGAGATAGAGTGGAGTCGGGCTTAAAGGATACCCGAAATCTAGATCGGGACCATCATACCGGTGACCAGATCGGGCCGTTTCGGATAATTATTGGGCTGGAATTCGGAACAGAAGACTCAGCCCGGCCAGCTGACAACTAACCCAAGAGTAGCAATCTCTGCGGATTGCGTTTTGGGCCGGAAGTAGATTGGATTGACCCGCAATCTGCTACGACCTAACATGAAATTACCCAAAAAAATAAATAAATGCTTTCTCAATAACATGACATAATCCACCTCTGCAGTTCGAAATTCAGTGCAAGACCTAATTTAATTATGTTTTTATATCTCCGGAGACATTAACTCTATCTGACGTTTGTGAGAAAAATTTAACTCTTGTACAATAGACCACTCGTTTTTTACTCACCATCATCAACAATTAGTTATCCAATCAACTACTTAGATTAGTCTTTCATAAATACAAAGAATAGAAATCCAAGGAAGTCCTTGAAAATGGGATCTTCTTTCTATTTTGAAATCCATGGCCAACCTGGCCTCAAGCCCGTATCCCTTCTTCGGCAGGCAGAGACAATTAAAATTAGGAATAATTACGTATAAATTCCTGTAATTAGTTTTAATTACGTACAACTCCCGTAATTTCTAAAATTACCCACACCCTTCATTTTCGAAAATATTTACTCACACCCCCCTGATTGTTATTTAATCAAAATTTTCCCAAAAAATTCTGATTTTACCCTCGGTTATTTTTACAGATACACCCCTAAAAACTTATTTTTTATGTATAACGCCCCGAAATTCGATCTTTTATAAATAACACTCTGAAATAACTCAACTTTACAAAAACGTCCTCGAAATTCGGATTTTTGCAAATAAATCTCCGAAAATTATTTCGATTTAGAGAAAAGTCCCCGAAATTTGGATTTTTGCAAATAACACCCGGCGCGCGGGCAGGAGCGGAGGAGGAGGCCGGCAGCGGGAACGGAGGCGGAGGCCGAGCAGGCGGGAGCGGAGGCGGAGGCCGGCGAGAGCCAACGGCGGGAGCGGAGACGGAGGCCGGGCGGGCGAGAGTGGAGGCGAAGGCGAGCGGGAGCCGGCGGCGGGAGTGGAGGTGGAGGTCGGGGCGCCCACGTGCGTAGTGACGTCCCGCATGCGGAGTGACGACCCGCCAGCACGCGGGCGCGGACGGCCTCCCCACACGGGACGGAGGCCGAGGCCGGCGCCGCCACGCGGGCGCGAACAGCCAAGGCCGAGGCCGTTCCGTCCCCGCGTGCCGGGGAAGGAGGCCGAGTCCGGTGCGCCGGCACGCGGGCGCTGACTGCCAGGCCGAGGCCGTTCGCGCCCGGCGGCAGCGCGCCGGACTCGGCCTCCGTCCCGCGTGCGGAGGCCGTCTGCGCCCGCGTGCCGGCGGGCCGTCACTCCGCACGCGGGCGCCCCGGCCTCCACCCCCGCTCCCCCACCGGCTCCCGCTCGCCTCCGCCTCCGCTTCCGCCCGCCTGGCCTCCGCCTCCGCTCCCGCCCGCCCGGCCTCAACCGCCGGCTCTCGCAGCCAGCCTCCGCCTCTGCTCACACCCCGGCCTCCGCCTCCACTCTCGCCGGCGCACGGGGGTGTTATTTGCAAAAATTCGAATTTTGGGGACATTTCTGTAAATCAGAATAATTTCCGGGGGTTTATTTGCAAAAATCCGAATTTCGAGGACTTTTCTGTAAATCTGAGTTACTTCGGGGTGTTATTTGCAAAAAACCGAATTTCGGGGCGTTAAAGATAAAAAATAAGTTTTTAGGGGTGTATCTGTAAAAATAACCGAGGGTAAAATCGAAATTTTTTGGAAAAATTTTGATTAAATAACAATCAAGGGGGTGTGGGTAAATATTTTCGAAAATGAGGGCGTGTGGGTAATTCCAGAAATTACGAAGGGTTGTACATAATTAAGGCTAATTACAGGGACTTATACGTAATTATCCCTTAAAATTATATTAATTAGGTGTCCTAATTGAATTCCCAAGCCTCGACTTCCATGGTGTAGTTGTATCGGTCCGATCATTGTAACAGTTCCCTGCAAAAAGTAGAGAGCCATTGTATTTTTTTAAAAAAAATAAATATATTATATATAGAATAATAAAATAAATTTTTAAAAATAATAAAAAATTATAAAGTAATCAAAAGTAGTTTTTTTCATGATTTTACATAAACACGTTTTCCAATAATTTTTTTTAAAAGAAATTTTGAATATTTCATATTCTCAAAATTCCTATAAATACCCTCTACATCACTCATTTCTCCACACAACTCATAATCTTCTTTCTTCTTTTATACTTTCTCAACTCTCAAGTCTTTAATTTCTAATTTAGACTGGAATTTTGATAATTCAACTTTCGACTCTTCAGCTTTTCAAGTTAACATACTTGAAATCAAATTTATTTTTATTTTTTCTCATAATTTTCTTGATAATGGCATGTTACTTCTTCAATCTCCATTTTTCTTTTGAGAATAAATCTCAATTTTCAAATTCTCAACCAGAAGTTAAGATCAATGTCAATCAACCTTCTTCAAAACAAAATAACTAAAAATCTGAAAGAAGAAGAACTAATGATATTTGGATACACTATGGCATAATAGTGGTTGAAGATGAGGAAAAAGCTATTTGTAACAAATGCAGGAATCAACTAGATGCCATAAGCACACGTGAAACCGGTCATTTTTTAATGCACATCCAATCTCATTTAAAAAAGGAGTATGACTTAACTCAAACCCAGGAGCATGACTTAACTCAAACCCAACTTTTTTTGCACTTGATTCTTCTTCCAATTCACTTGGCATCTATAAATTTTCAAAAGAAAAGGCAAGAGAAAAATTGGTTAAAAATATTATTTGGGATGAACAATTATTTTCTTTTACAAAGAATTTCAAAATGGAAGATCTATTGCAAAAATTAAATCTGCTCGTTTAGAAAATATTAAGAAACGCTACTAAGAATGATGAAATGAAGATCTTTACTACCAAAAAAATGAATTAATTTTTTTTGCAAGTTATAATCAGAGAATTACTCTCACATCTGATTGTTAGAGTGTTGATTATGGTGCTTCTTATATTTGCATTACTGCTTATTATATTAATAATTCATGGATATTACATAAACGAATTATTAGTTTTAAATTTTTAGAGTATCCTCATAATACAACTAATATTGTCAATACTATTATTCAAACTATTTTTGAATATAATATTCAAGATAAAATATTTAGTATTACTTTAGATAATGTTAATAATAATAATATTGTTGTTGATTTGTTTAAACATCAATTTCCTATTTTATTATATGGTAGATTATTCCATTTTATTACACATGTCATATATTTAATTTAGTTATTCAAGATGGACTTAAACTTGAAAATGTATATTTTAAAATTTAAAAACTTAGAAATTTAGATAAATATATTAGATAACTCCTAGTCGTGCTCAAGATTTTAAAACTTTATGTAGACAATTTCAAAAATCGCATAAAAAATTTTCTTTTGATATTAAAAATAGATAAAACACTATTTATAAGTTGTTAAAATCTTGTTATAATTATAAAGAGGTACTTACTCTTTTTTGTGCATAATATATGAGTGATTGTTTATTAATTGATATAACTTGGATGATATATAAATTATTTATGTTATTATTAAAATCTTTTTATGTTGCAACTACCACTCTTTCAGATAGTTATTATCCTATAACTTGTTTGATATTTAATAAACTTATACTTATTTCTTCTGTTTGCAAGAAATATAGATCACTTTTTGAACTTATAGAAGTTATTCCTCTAATGGTAGTAAAGTTTGAAAAATATTATGAAACTATCAGTCCTGTATTTTCTCTCGCTATCATATTAGATCCATAAGTTAATCTTTCAGTTTTTGAAATGTTAGTTGATGAGTATTATAATATATGTATTTTTTTTCTAGATATAGTAGGATATAAATGATATATTAAGAAATTATTGTATGATATGTATAATATTTATCAAACATGATATGGTAGCTAATCTTATTCTATTTCATCAAAACATGTCATAGACCATTCCAAATCAAAATCTTACATATTTTTTATTTTATAGAAAAAAATAAAAATCAATCTCAACTTCCTCCTCATATAATGAAGTGGCTTTATATGAAAGCTATAAAGATGCTGAGAAATTTTATATATTATCATGGTGAAAAGTATATGTAAGTAGATATCTAATATTTTTCATCATGGTCTGTGATTTATTAACTGTTCTAGTATCTACAGTTGCATTAGAATTTTGTTTCAATGTAAAAAAAAGAGGATTAAATGACAAGAGAACTCGATTAACATTTGAAGTTTTAGAGGTATGCATATACATGAAAGATTGGTATGATGCTGAAAAATGAATCCAAGAATTTGGCGGAAGTTCAACTGAGGAGGTTATTCAAGAAATTGAAGAAATAGAATATATTAATCCTGAAGGTTGAGCGTAATTTTTGAAGAATTATAATAGTAAGTTAGAAATATACAAGTACGTGTTATTATATTTTAAATTATTTTTTATATTTTTATTGAATTATCTTTCTGACTTAAACGTCAGAATAGAGTTGCCGAGTGCGATCCCTCACCTGGGTGATTTTTTTTTCAGGTTTTAAATAATGATATAGATTTTTCATATCAAGGTTAAGCGTCATTTTTGAAGAATTATAATAGTAAGGTAAAAATATATAAGTACGTATTATTAAATTTCAAATTATATTTTATATTTTTGTTGAAGTTTTTTAATAGTAAGCTAGAAATATATAAGTACATAATTTTATATTTTCATTGAATTATTTTATTGACTTGAGCATCGGAGTTGGGTCGCCAAGTGCGACCCCTCATCTCAGTGATTTTTTTTGTAGGTTTTAAACAATGATGCAGATTTTTCACATCTCAAATATAAGTAAACATAATACTCATAAATTAATTTAAATATACACATTTTTTATTTTTGTCATTTTTTTATTTTCAAATATTTTTTTGGTTTTTATGAATATTATTTTTTTCAATTTTTTAAGTTATTTGCAAAATGTTTCTTTTAAAAAATCTTTATTGTCAAGATATCTCAAATATAAGTAAGTATCATACTCATAAATCAATTTAAATATGAATATTTTTTTATTTTTTTCAGTTTTTTTGTATGTACAAATATTTTTTGATTTTTATGAATATTGTTTTCTATTTCTATTTATTTATTTAAATTTTTTAGGTATTTATTTTTTTAAAAAAAAAATCTTCGTAACCATTATTTAAATCCATGTCATTTAAATGAAAGGTAAGAAACTTAACCAATAAGGTATAATTTATCAATGATTTTTTTATAATTTATATATTTTTATTTATATATTAAAAAAATTGGACCCAAGTATAGCACGGTCCACAGGCTTGTGGGCCATAGGCCATGCCTGATGCTTAGAAAATCTTGTGGGCCATGCCAGGCGTGCCTTGTTACAGTTCGGGCCATGTCAAATACGATCCGAAATAGTTTTGGCAATCCGATCAAACGAGGCTTGTCAGTCTCGTATGGCTCGTTTGACACTCCTAGTATTTTCTATTTTTGTGATTTTAAGACAACCATTGATGTGATGAACAGCTAGGATTGAAACTAACAGCCTCCAACAGTTACTTTTCCTTCTGATTCTTTTTTTCCCTTTTTTTTTTGTTGAAACTATCGTTCGAGCTATTTGCTTGAACCATTTGTTTGGTGCTGGAAAAGATTGGGCTTTAGATAAGACAGAGCTAAAACTCTAGCCCTTATTTGATAATGTATTACGATTAAAATTAGACTAATCTTAATCTAACTAGTAATTAAATATTAAAAAAGTAATTTGACTGAGAATTTAATTATTTTTTGTTAAAAAATAAAAATTAATTATTTTAATTTGTTATTAAATTAAATTATTATAAAAAATTAACTAGTTTTTTAATATTAAATTATTATAGGGTCAATTTTGAAAAAAATAATATTAGTCTTTCATTAGTCTGACTAGCAATCAAATATCAAAAAAATTAATAATCAGACTATTTTTTCACTAATCGAACTATCTTAGATTATTTATTACCAAACACAGTACTGAAATCTTATAAGATTGTAACTTTACGTAACTCTTTAGATAAAAATATCTCATCATTTTTAAAGGAATCTTAATTATATCACCTACTTCCTTGGCATATATCTTGCTCCACGCAGTTTGCTAAATATTATTTCAAAGTTTTCCTTTTCACTTCGACGAAATTCTTTATCTGCCTCTTAATTTTTTTATTTTGGCTTAGTCCAAAAAATTTTTATTTTTCTTTTTAGACCCTCATTTTTCTCTCACTATTGTTGCCCACTCTTGTACTACCTCCGCCATCCTCCCTCACCTCCACCCTTCCTGCTCAAATTATTAGTGTTTTTTAAAGTGCTAATCATTGAACACTATCAAAAAATTTATCTTTTGTAATGATAGGGAGGTCAATGATACCAATAGGAGTGACTAAGTTACCAATGAACTCCAATAGGGAGCCTATAAATGGCTTCAAGATATGATTTTTCACATACATGTAGTGAAAAATCAAGCCAAATAATGTCTGCTAAGCTTCCAATGTTGATCAAGATTCTATCGACTTAATAATTAGCAATGACGGCTTTCACCATGAGGGCACTGTTATATGCAACCAATATTCCTCGTGAGCTTTTGATGGTGAATATTATTCTGCCTTCATCTCCATCAGACTAAGCTATCGTGACTTCATCTATCCTCGGCCTCTTCATCACATTAGCCTCTTCATGTATCACAGCTAGACAAGCATGGTTGTATCAGCTTGACTTCATAATTTCTGAGAGCCCTATGTCTCTCTGGTCATTTATGGTTCGATTTTAATTTTGAGCTATGCAAGGAGCTGGTTCTTAATCTTAATTTGACTAAACTCTTTTTGGTGTCTACATGTACATTGATGGTTCATATGTCTAATTTACAAAGCATGCAAGGTTTCCAAAAAGGTTATAGGAGTCTTCTCACTGGGCACGAAGTATACTCATCTTAGTGACCTTACCTTCAAGTTTACCTACAAATAAAAGAGAAAAAGAAGAAAAATTCATGAGTTTTTTGGATATAACATCCAACTAATGAAAAACAAATGAAATTATAAAAAGAAAATAAGTCTAAAACTTACTCGTTGGCTCAATGGGAGAGGGCCTAAGGGTCCCTCTATACCCTCTTTTCAGAATTAAATATAAATATAATATAATGAAAGAAACTAAAACTCTAATCTAAGTACATTAAATGGAATAAAGGGAAGTGAGAAAGATGAAAAAAAAGGTAAAGAAATATAGCTTATATCATCAAGAGAGGACGGTGGTTGGTTGTCAAGAACTTCTATGTTAGTGAGGATTTTGACTTTGGACTTCAGTAGAACTTCGTGGTTATTGTCAAACTCCTCTTCGTCAAAGCACCGAAAACTTCTCCCATAAAATAATAATTTTTAGTATAATTTTTTGGGTCCTTTTACTAGTGAAAATTGGGTGTTATTTATAGGCAAAGAAGGGAGCTGTTTAGAAGAGACTTTGGCTATCAATTTTTGGTGAATTTTCAATTAATGACTATGTGTGATGAGCATAAAAATCAAACAATGGAGATTATGCCATTGTTTCATACTAAAAAGTACTTAAAATTGAATGTTAGAAGAAATTTCAGGTGCTAGGAATTCTCATCTATTTTTAGTCTATTTTCAGCCTATTTTGTCATAAATTCATGGTCCACATTCCTAGTGTACTTTTTACGAAAAAGCCTAAATTTTTAATTATAGCGTAATTTTATAAATAAATACCTAAAATCTAATTTTTCACAAATAAGTCCGTTTTGAGGTGATTTTGCAGCGAACGATTTAACAATATTAGATTCAAGATATTTTGAAGTAAAAAAATGAATTCTTGCAAATTAATCCTTAAAATATATAATTTTATAAATAGGTCCTTGAAATGTAAAAAATTACGATTAAGTTTGATTTTAAAGATTAAAATATTAGTTTTCTAGAAAAATATAAATCTAAGACATTTGAAAATACGAGAATGCCAATTAGGGCATCATACTTTTACAAATAAAGTTCTAAAAAATAGCGACATCATATAAGGGTTCAAATTATAGGATTTGACACATCGAATCAGTTTGAGACTATATGTTTAGGGTTTAAAGAACTGAAAATGTGAGTATCTATATTTGCCCCTCCCTTAGCAAGATGCTAAAATAAAGTGGGATTTAAGGGTAAATTGATGGCAATTTGTGAGGATTTAAGGGATTTAAGACCTTGACCTAATGCCTGACATAAAGATCTCATATCAAATAAGGCATAAGACTTCAGCCAAATGGTATATACAAAGACCTATATTAGACGAGGTATAAGACGTTGGCCCAATACTAGGCATAAGGGACCTTGGTTTAGACAAGGCAAAGCATTCAACCTCATACTAGGAAAAATGCTCAGGTCCAAACAAAATCTAAGGCAAGTTTCGTGTTGGACAAAAGAAACCTTAATACAAGGTGTCAACCAAACCATCAAAAGGTGAAGTCAAGTTTGTAGTTAGGCCAAGTATATCAGTTGAAATATTCCTATTTAAAAATACTCCTGAAGATAATCATGGTTCATTTGTGGAGACTTCCAAACCATGGAAAAGTAGTGTTAAGAAGTGCTTGTGGGCACCCATCCTAGGACCCACCAGTCAAGCTAACACTTAAAAGGAATTCATCTTGAAGAAAGTCGATATACCTGACCATCATAATTGTTGGGAATATTTGAGTAAGATTGGATAAAGTTAAGAAAGCTGAAAGTATGGCTTGAAAAATACAAAATACAAAGGAGGGAAGGAAAATTTTATTAAAATAGAAAGTGAAATATTGGTATAAAAATTTTGCTATTAAAAAAGAAGTGGTAAAGTTAATCTGAAATATTCATAGTTGCTTGCTTCTCAGGCCTAGGAATGACCTTAACCTCGGCCTTCGCTATCTCCTCCTCCTCCTAACCATCGCCATCCATCTCCATTGTAGCCTCCTTCTCCCTCTAAAGAAGCACCTCATACTTTGACTTGAGGCGATGAACCATCAAGTCATTGTAGAGCTTAACATGGAGATCTTTAGGGTCAAAGTCAGAGTCATGATGGATTTGCTTTACAATATCCCTACAAATGAGGTAACCCTCACTGAAGCCTAGGCAAAAAACTTGGCATAATTCTTGAGATATTCATTACTAGCCTTGAATTCTATGATGACATGCAGCTTTATCATCTTCAGGGTGTTGGTGTGCTCTTTGCCCCAAAGATAGGTGGTGACAGCGGTGATCTTGGCCTCCTCCAAGGTAGTCTGGCATTGGGTTTTCAGCACCTCCATATTGGTCTTCATCACCTCCATATTTGACAAGGTTGAGTCACACTCAATAGTGAGGATGTTCTTCTCTTCCTCCATCTTTCTCTTAGACTCCTCCACACTACTTTGGAAGGATTCAAGTTGAGAGAGAAGTAGGTCCACCTCCTCTTTGGTCTTGCTCTTTTCAGAGCCCATTTCCCTCTAGAATAGTCAGTCAGTCAGTCAGTCAGTATCTAGGCACCCAAGGGATCACCCCGATAAGCAAGTGGCACAGCTTTGAATTAGTGCCTCAAAAAGGAGCAAAACCTAAATAATTGTGCAGGAGGCAACAAAGCGATGACCCACATTCCTAAGCATCATGGTGGCTAGTGACTCACATCCAAGAACATTGAGTTAAACAAAGGCATGATTTTCCAAACCTTGTGGTGGCTAACATTTCACCCCCTTTCCCAAAGAAGGGATTGTAGGTTCGGATCAACTGAGTTGTGATGATCATAGACCGAGCTATCCTGATGAGCAATAAGGGAAAGCTTGAGAACTCATGTCCCTAGAGTGATGGTACGAGGCTTAAAGTTGAGGGCACTGATGATACATCAAGTTACTAAAGAATAGTTCAGGAAGATCATATGAGTCCAAAGCCAAAGTCGTCAGTAGAGATAACTAAAGGAAAATTTTTGAACTAAACTTTCTGAGTCAAAAAGTCAGTGAAGTCAAGATTAAAAGATAGGTTGTGAATAGACATGACCATGCTAGGGACTCATCTAAACACTGAACTATTATGAGCTCGATAACTTCAAATATGGATGAGCTCGCAAGAAAAAAGCGGCCACATCCCAAGCTCAACTATAACCGAATTCATGAGGCTTGGTCTATTAGTATCAGTATACTAGCTTATTAATATGCAATTATGTCCAAAGTCAATCTTGAAGGATTCAGGAATGATCCTTCCTCTACAGGATATTTAGTAAAATGGTTATTCGAGATTATGAAATCAAGATATGCCAAATCTCTAGGAAAATTATAAATAACACCACAACTAGAGAGGATAAATAACACCATAACTAGAGAGGTAAAAGACTAATGTCCAATCTCCCATCCCACCTTCATTATCAGGTATTGGACTAATTTGAGCATCGAAGTGATTATCGTCAGAAAGTTTCCAACAATCTCCTTCATAGTTCTTCATTATGTAGATCAATGAAAAGACAACCTAGTAGATCAAGATATCAAAGAGTCTCCTAAGCCGAAATTGGTGGTGAACCGAGCTCCATCAAAAAGAACCAATAAGAGTCTAATATAGGGTCAAATCTAACCTGAACCAAATTAGACTTGAACTAAAATCAAATTTAAATTTTAAATTAAATCAAATTAGACTTAAACCAAGATCAAATCTTAATATTAAATTGAATTAAATTGAACAAGAAATTTAAGTTTGAATTGAACCAAACTCAAATTAAACAGAGTTAGTTAACAATAAGAATAAAGTCATCAACAACATCTCAAACCCAATTAACAAACTAAAAAGGTTGTCAATTGTTAAAATGGTCAGCATAAACTAAAGTTGCTAACTCTTTCAAACTAAACTAAAGTAGGCTTGTACTCAGTCAGTCAGTCAGTCAGTCAAACACCATGTTCAAAGGATGTTAACCAATAATAAGCATAAATCCATTGATAATATTTTAAATCTTGAGATAAATTGATAACAAGTAAAGAGTCATCAATTATCTTTAAAACTAAATTGAACTTAGGTATACTTGCACTTGGTCAGCTAATTAGTCAAATGCCAAGTTTAAGACTAAACTAAAGGGAGTCAGTTGACTACAAGCACAAAACTACTAGTGACACTTTAAGGCCAAAAAGGATCAGCTAACATATGTTGAAGCCATCAACATTACTACAAAGTCAAGAGAAGTTACTAACTTCCTTTAAGAATCAAACTAAACATCCAATTAAGCCAAACAAGTTCTAGTGAGGTTGTCCATCACATCGCCTCAATCAAGCATACAAGAGTGGGCCAGCGGGTGAATATGAGATTTTCCTTTTTATGTCTTATGTTATAAATAATTTAAGTTGTAAAGTGAGGGTATACCTTTACTTAAGCTATGTACCCCTCTTTATATTAATTAAATCATGCTCTTTTTTATTAGTATCTCTATTTTATTAGATAGATTTTTTTACGTTAGGAGGTTTCTGATAATTATCAAGGTAATCAATAATAGGAGCTTGTACCCATTTGAATATTATATTCTTACAATACCTAATAGCGCACTAAAATAAAAGCTAAAATTTAATTTATTATTTTGAGATTGCTTCTAGAGATCGTCTAGTTATCATGGGTGGTCAATTATGACTCTACAACTCTGAGAGTTTACTATATTTGTCATATGAAAGTAAACTTGATTTGTCATATACAAGTAGACTTAACTTATCTTATAGAAGTGCACTTGATTTGTCACATGAGAATAAACTTAATTTGCCACACGATAGTGGATTTGATTTTTCATATGTAAGTAGATTTGATTTGTTATGTGTCAGTAGATTTGGTTCTCTATATAAAAGCAGACTTGATCACCATATGAATTTCGATTGAAATTGCTATGTGAAAGTGAGCTTGGTCCTCTATATAAAAATAGATCTTGATCTCATGCAAAAGTAGATTAAATTTATCACGTAAAAATGGACTTCACTCTCCACATAAAAGTGAGTCTACTCGCCACACGAAAATGGGTTGAATTTGCCATGCGAAAGTGACTCAGTCCTCCAAATGAAAGCAAGATGATTTGTCATATGGAAGTGAATTGGGCTATCATATAAGAGTGAACTTAATTCTCTATATAAAAGTGGTTTGGATTTGCCATATGAGAGTGGACTTAGTTTTCTATTTAAGTATAGGCTTGATTGTCATACAAAATAGACTTTAATTTATTAGATAGAAGTAGAGTTAATATGCCATGTAGATGCGAACTTAATTCACCATACAACATAGACTTTTAATTACCATATGGGAGTGAACTTTTTTTACCATTTAAATCTTGACTTGATTGCTATACAAAATAGATTTTAATTTGCTATGAAGAAATTGACTTAACTTGTCATTAAAATACATGCTTGATCAACATGCAAATTTACTATATGAAAGTGGACTTAGTTTTCCATTAAAATATGAGGTTGATTAACATGCAAAATGAGCTTTAATTTACCACATGGGAATGAGCTTAGTTTTTCATGTAAATGCGGATTTGATTGCCACATAAAATAAACTTTAGTTTACCATATGAAAGTAAAATTAATTTGTCATATAAAAATATAATCAGCAAGCAAAATGGACTTAAATGTCATATGAAAGTAAAGCTAGTTTTTCATTTAAATATGGATTTGATCACCATGTAAAAAAGACTTTGATTTGCCACATGAAAATAGATTTAATTTATCATTTAAATGTGGGCTTTATTTACTGTGTAATATGGCTTTAATTTGACACATGAAAGTAAAATTAATTCTTCACATAAGAGCAAACTTGATTTGCCATGTAAAAGTGGATCAAATTTAATTTATCACATGGAAGTAGGCATAACTTATCATTTTAATTTACCAAATGGAAGTGGAGTTAACTTGACATTTTAATACAAGCTTAATTATTACAAAAAAAGGATCTTAATTTATCATATGAAAGTGGACTTAATTGACTATTAAAATACTGGGTTGATTATCACACAAAATGGACTTAGTTTTCTACATGAAAACATATTTGATCATCATACAAAGATAAATTTAATTTTTCATTTAAATGCAAACTTAATTGCTATACAAAATGAATTTTAATTGCCACACGTAAGTAGACTTATTTTACCATGTGGATATAAGTTTAATTGCTATGCAAAATAGACCTTAATTTTTTACATAAAATTGGACTTAGTTTGTCATTTAAATATAAACTTGATCATTATTTAAAATGGACTTTAATTTGCTATATGGAAATGGACTTACTTTATCACTTAAATATGGGTTTGATCACCATACAAGATGGAGTTTAATTTACCACATGAAAGTAAACTTAATTTATCATTTAAATATGGGCTTATGCAAAAATAGACTTTAATTTGTCAGATAAAAGTGAACTTAGTTTTTCACATAAAAACAAGCTTGATCAGTATGCAAAATAGACATTAGTTTGACACATAAAAGTAAACTTAATTTGTCATTTAATTATGGATTTAATCATCAAGCAAAATATTTACCATATAAAAATGAGCTTAATTTATCATTTAAATATAAGCTTGATCGCCACAAAATAGATTTTAATTTGTTACATCAAAGTAGGCTTTAAGGACCCATAATTGACTATTCGGGATAGCTAGGGACCCTGAGGAATAATTTTGAAACCACAAATGACAATTTAAGGGTGGTTTGAATGTGTAATTAAAAATTATAGAAATATGACTTTCAATAGGTGCAAGTCCTAGTTGTTAATTACCCTAATAATTATGAGAAACCTTTTAAAATGAGAAATCTACCAAATAAAATAGAGACATAGAGTAAAGAAAGACATATTTAATTAACTTCAAGAAAAGAATACATGACTCAAGTAAAGACATATCCTCACTTTATAATTTAAATAAACTTAAATTTATAATCATGAATGACATGAAATAAGGAAAGAAGTGGGAAAAGTCTTGATGCTCACTACTGTCTTGCTCTTGTGCACTTGATCGAATGAAATCTAACTCAGATGGGTGCTTGATTTGATCCTTAATGAATGTTGATAACTTTACTAGATTTTAGGATGTGATTGACTGCTTTGGATTGTATCAATTGACACTGTTAGGATTTGAAGTATTATTGATGACTTTTTTGCTTATTGTCAGTTGATTTTTTTTATTTTTGATTTGAGAGAATGATTAGTGGTCTTAGCTTATGCTAATTATTTCTAATTTGATAATTGACAACCTCTTGTCCTATTGTCGATTAAGTTTGAAGCATCACCAATAATTTTTGAGTTTGTGTTGAATTAACTTGAAGTGTGGCTGATAATTTTATACATGTTACTAGTTGACTTTTTCTAAATAAGGTATTTGGTTGGCTGACTAAGCGAGTTCAGGACTACCTTGGTTTGGTTCAAAATGAAAGTAGTCTTGGCTTATGCTGATCATCTTTGACTTGATAATCGATGGTAACTTTGACATATTATCAATCAAGTTTGAAGCACTACCAATGGCTTTGAACTTGTATTGTCTTAGCTTGAAGTATGACTGATAGCGTTATATATATTGCCAGTTGACTTTCTTTGAACACAACGTTTAGTTGAGTAGCTAAGCAAGTTTAAATCTATTTTTAGTTTGATTTAATTTGACAAAATGATTAGCAACCTAAGCTTATGCTAATTATCCTTGATTTGATAATTGACAGTCTTTCTTGGCTTATTGTCTATTAGATTTGAAGTGTTGTCGACGGTGTTAAGCTTGTTGTGACTATCCAAACTTGATTTTGGTTTGAGTCCAATTCATTTTAGTTTAAAGTTTAGACTTGATTTTCATTTAAATTTGATTTGATTCAATTTGATGTTCAAAACTTGATTTCAATCAGGTTTGATTTGATTCAACTTGATGTTCAGAACTTAATTTTAATTTAAGTCTGATTTGATTCAATTTAATATTCAAAACTTGATTTTGATCAAGTCTAATTTGATTCAATTCAATGTTCATAACTGGATCTCAATCAAATCTAATTTAATTCAATTTGATATTGATGTGAGATCGAAGTTGACCACTTGGGATAGTAGAGACCTCGAGAAGCAAACTCGAATCACAAATCAAAATTTATTTTAATTTAAAGTGTGAAACATGGCTTTAATAGGCACAAGCTTTTATTGTTAATTACCCTAACTATTATTAGTAACCTTCTAAAGTAAAAAAACTTAGTTAATAAAATAGAGACACCAAAAAGAAAAGAAAAAATATTATTTGATTAATTTAAGAAAGATGGTATATAGTTTAAGTAAGGGCATACCCTCACTTTAGAATAAATTTCAACAAGTAAAATATAAAAGAAATAAAAAAAGAAAAAGATTGGAGAGGAAGCTTTGATGTATACTACTGTCTGCTCCCCCTGCACTAGATCATGTAGCATCCAACCCAAATCATGAAAGGAAATGAGAGAAGTTCAAAGTATTTTCTATAGCTTTAAGCTCGACAATACTTTTATAATTTGAAGTGTTTTTGTTAGGTTTGAGCTTTAACAATAACTTTTTTAGTTTTGTTGAAGTATTTTTATAGCCAATAAAGTATAGGCTATAACTTCATTTGAATTGAAGTATTTCTGTTAGCCTATAAGGCATTGGTGATAACTTCATTTAGTTTGAAATATTTCCATTAGCGAATAAGGTGTTAGTTATAACTCCATTAATCTTGAAATATTTTTGTAACCAATAAGACATAGGCGATAATTTTTTTGATTTTCTTGAAATATTTTCATAGTCAATAAGACATAGGTGATAATTTCATGATTTGGGTAGCATCACCAATGGCTTATGAGATTGGGTATAGCTTGAAGATACGTTGCCAACTATTTCTGGAGTTGGATAACTTAAAAGGTGCATCGTTAATTGCTTGTAGAGTTAACTAGCTTAAAAGGGCTCATCTTCAATTGCTTGTGGGGTTAACTAGCTTGAAAGGGTGAGTTGTCAACTGCTTGTGGGGTTGACTAGGTTGAAGTGTAGCCTATGGTTTTGAGCACATTATTAGTTGGCTTCATTAATTTGGTAGTGTCATTGACGGTTTAGGGGGTCAAATATAGTTTTGAAGTGTGGTTAATAGCTTTAAGCGTATTGGTGATTAAACTCTTTGGATTGATAGTGTCACCAACGGCTTATGGGGTTGGATATACCTTGAAAGATGCTTCGTCAATGGCATCTAGGGTTAACTAGCTTCTAAGTGTGGCCAACGATTTTGAGCATGTTGGCAATTAACTTTTTTATTTTGATAACACCACCAATAGCTTATGAAGTTGGATATACCTTGAAACTATAGCTAACGACTTTGAGCATATTGGCGATTAATATTTTGGATTTGATAGCGTCACCAATAGCTTATAAAGTTGGGTATAGCTTGGAAGATGCGTTATCAACAGCTTCTGATGTTGACTAGTTTTGAAGTGTTACTAAAGGCTTTTGTAGCACACCCAACGAGACTCAATTTGACCTTATCTAATTTTTATTTGAACTAATTCTGGTTTAAGTCAGGGTGGTAACATCATTCATTATTCATAGTTTTGGAGTATTATTGAAGATTCAACACACCTAATAGGACTCAGTTTGACTCTATTTAGTTCGGGTCTAAGTTTAATGTCATTTGGCTTGAGTAAAGTTTGACCTTGTGTTGGAACTTTATCAAGTTTAGGTCTGCTGGACTTTGGATAGGGTTCAAGTCAATTTAGTTCAACCTAATTTCAGTTCAGGCTTAGCCTAACCTAGTTTCAATTTGACTTTGAGTTTGCCTTTTAGTTTGGACTTGATTTAGATCTAATTTGAGCTTAGTTCAATCCTGATTGGATTTGATTTGAACTAATTTTGATTTTAAATTGACTCAACTTGAACCTGATTGGGGTTGAGTCTGAGTTTATTTGGTTAACTTAATTGTATTTTTGGAGTCCAACTCAATTTGAATTTTAGTGCATCTCTTTGACTAATTTAAGTTCATTTAAGCTAGTTAGGCCTTTATCCATTTATTTTAATTAAGTTTAATTTTAATGTAATTAAGTGATTTCACATTTTGAGGGTTCTTAGCTCTTTATGATAATTTTAAATGGATCCATAGCTTAACTTCAAATGTATGAACCCAAATGTTGGCTTAATTCATAAGCCCGAAAGCTGACTTAGTCCGAGCATAAGGGATAGCTAGGTGCTAGTCCAAAGACTGACTTAGATCAAAGTTCAAAAACTGGCCTAGGTGCGAGCTCAAAAGCAAGCTGAGTACAAGTTCGAAGGCTAACTTAGATGTAAACCCGAAGGTTGACAAAGATACATGTTCGAAAGTTTGCTAAGCGCGAACCTGAAGGATGGTTGAGTGCGCGAGCTCAAAAGCTAGTTGAGTGTAAACTCAAAAGCTGGTTGAGTGCGAGTCTGAAAACTGTCTGAGTGCAAGCCCAAAGACTAACTGAGTGCGAGTCTAAAAGCTAGTTTAAATGTGAACCCAAAGGCTGGTTAAGTGTAAACCCAAAGGCTAATTAAATGTAAGTCTGAAAGCAAGCTTAGATGCAAGCTCGAAAGTTGGTTGAGTGCGAGCCCAAAGGCTAGTTGTGTATAAATCTGAAGGCTAGCCGAGTGCGAGTTAAAAGGTTAGTTGAGTACAAGCCCAAAGGCTGGCTGAGTATAAGTTTGAAAACCGACTTAGTGCGAGCCCAAAAACTTGCTTAGTGCGGGCTCGAAGGCTGGTTAAGTGTAAGTCCAAAGGTTAACTTATAGTGATGGGGATTCGCCATCTTCAAAGAGTCGCGAATGGTCATACTAAAGTCATGGGTTTACCGTCTTCATCATTATTTTTGAGGGGCCGCGGGTGGCCATAACAAGGTTATGAATTCACCGTCTCCATCACCGAGGGCCACGGGTGACCGTAGTATTATCGAGAGTTTACCGTTACGTCAAAGATCGTGGGTAGTCATGATATTAAAAGCTTTTTTCTTGTCAAAATTTCCTTTTTCTTCTTTTTATTTTTTTTTTAAAAATCACAATAATTATTTTTTATTTTTATCTTTTTATCTTATCCTCTTCTTCTTCCCAACAAGCCCAAAACATATTCTTCTATTTTTGGTCAATTTTTTTTTACCTAGCAACCTTTTTTATATTATTTTTTTAGGTCATCTGTCCGTCATCCCATGACTCGTGCTTTGCTACTGGTTTTCCCACAACCAGTCCGAGAGCGGCCCAATTTTCTCCTCCTATTGGATTCAGCCAGAGATGGCCATATCCGGCCGGCCTTGGCCGCAGCAGGACCGGAGGCACCCCCACCTTCCCTTCGTCAATTGGATCCAACCGTCTCCCAGTTGGATCTGGCCAGCTTTTCTGCAGCAGAGCAGGAGGCGCCTCATCGTTCCTTTTCTTTGGCCGGATCTGACCATCTTCCAACCAGATCCAGTCGCTCTTTGTGGCAGGGTGAGCTTCTCGAAGGGGTAGAGGAGGTATTGATCGGAGTAGCGAAAGAGAGGAGGCGGTGCTCACGCTGACAACGCTCGGCAATGGAGTGATGGAGGCAGCGCTCAGTGGTGGCGAGGTCCGGCGAGGCGGTCGGTCGATGAGCTTGCAGAGGACAAAGAATAGGTGACAACCATGACATGGATTCAGGTGAAGGGTGGAGGAGAGCAGTGAGCTGCTCAGGCGGGGGCAGATGTTCAAACTCGGGCATAGGCAGGAGCCTGCGGTTGAGGTATTTGACGGGTGAATGTGGTTTGAGCTTCCGGCAATAGGGTTCAGGTGAGGCGATGGTAGGGGAGCGCATGACGACGACCTGGCGGTCCTACATGAGAGTAGAAGAATGAGCAGAAGAAAAGAAAGGAATGAAGCTTAGTTTGAAATTTTACCTCGTTAGTTAGTTTTTTTTTAATGATGGCCTTCTAACACTCTTATGTCATGTTTTCTGTTCACCTTTGATCTCCTTCTGTTGTTGATTTATAGATTTTCATGGATTTTTACATACTCGTGAACAGATAGAGTTAGCCTGAAAGCAGATTTTTTTTTGTTTAAATTTTGAATAATGAGTATGAATATAAACAAATATGGATATGTTTATTCGAAATTTGGATAAACTAGTAAAAAGATACGAATAAGCTTGTTTATTGTGGATAATAAAATTTGAAAATTTATACTTATCTCGGATATTAAAATTACAGTGGGGCTATTTACAATTTTCTCAAAAATTTAGACCAAATTTTAATTTTATAATTTTCAAGAAAATTTTTTGTAAAAAAAGTTGTTTATAAAGTTTTGAAATTTTTAGGATCTTTCTTAAATAAAATTTAGATTTATTTGTAAATAAAATTTTTTGAGAGACTTATTTACAAAAAGTTAAAATTCTAGGGGCTTATTTGTAAATAAAAAATTAAGAGGGATTTATTTATAAATTCTAGATTTCATGAGGACAAAATCATAATTATTGATTATTTAAGGAGTTTATTTACAAATCCTCAATTTTACAAAATTAATTTGTAATTTTAGGATTTTATCAGACTTTTTTACAAAATTTTTATTATAGGGACCTATTTGTAAGAAAAATCCGACTAAGAGCCCATTTATAAAAATTTATTCAATATAGGGGTCTATTTGCAGAATTTTTATATTTTATCATTTTAACCCAAGTTTTAGATGAATTTTGAGCCCAATTCTAATCTAAAAATTTAGCTTACTCAACCCATTTGGATTAGGCCTATCTAAAGCCCAAACTTTCGAATAATTTGAGCTTAATTTTCGATCAAACTCAGACGAAATTTAAGTTTGATCGAGACCCATATTTGAAATATCATTTAGTAGCATACAAGTGTCAATTTTAACCATATTTTAATTGATTTTGATTATAGCAAAAATCACCTCAAACAATTCAGAACTTGTTTTCAATCAAGTTTGGTTTGATTTAATTCGGATCAAGTTTGACCTTATATTGGATCCTTGTTGGATTCTCGATGGATCCTTGATGGATCTTGGATCCAACCATGATCAGGTTCTTATCAGATACTTAATGGTTCTCGATGAATCCTTAATGGATATTGGATCCAACACTTAATAGATTCTTGATAGACCCCTAATGGATCTTGGATCTAATCTTGATTGAATTTTTATTCGATCCTTAATAGCTCTTGCATTGAATCCTTATTAGGTTGTTGTTGAATCTTTAATAGATCTTGAATCCAACTCTTAATGGACTTTTATTAGATCTTTAATGGATTTTAAATTTGACCCTTAATGAATTTTTATTGGATCCTGGTTCAACCCATTAATGAGTTTGGGTTCAACTCATGTCGAACCCTTATTGGGTTTGGGTTCAAACCTTAATGTGTCTAGGTTCAAGTTCAAGTGGGTTTAGATTTAGGTTTCGGTTTAACTTAGTTCAAGTTTAGGTTCAACCTGATTCTCGTTCAAGTTCTACCCGGTTCTAGTTTAGATTTGACCTAATTTTGATTTAAATTTGACTTAATTTTGGTTTAGATTTGACTTGATTTTCGTTTAGGTTTGACCTAATTTTGTTTAGGTTTGGCCCAGTTTTAGTCCAAGTTTAACTTGGCTTTAGTTAGGTTCAAACTTAGTTTAATCCAATTAGGGTTCAATTCGAATTTGGTTGAATCTAATTAAGGTTTGGTTCGAACTTGATCTGAATCGACTGAAATTTGTTTAGAACTAACTTTACCTAATTAGGGTTTAATTCAAATTTTATTTAACTTAATTCAGGTTTAGTTTGAATTTGGTTTGATTTCAAGTTGACCCGATTTGAACTGATTAAGGTTGGGTCTAAATCGATTTGATTCAACTTGACTCAATTTGAACCTGACTAGGGTCAGGTCTGAATTGATATTAAGTTAACCCAATTTTGACCCAATTAGCAATGGATCTGAACCAATTTAACCTAGATTAACTCAATTATAATTTGGATCCAATTCAATTTAAATTTTAGTCTATTTATTTGATTAATTTAGGTTCATTTGATGGTTTGTTTGGGTCAAATTAGTTTAACTTAATCAGTTTATTTAATTTAGTCAAATTGGGTCAGTTTCAATTTGATTAGATCAATTAATTTAATCAATTTATGTTAATTAATTAAATTAATTTATTAGAGAGCCTTTAAGTTGTCTATTGATCAGAATGACTTTTGACAAGCTTATAAGTTAACCTTGAGTCGATTTGACTTTTAGGTAACCTTACAATCTGACTTTAAATCAATTAGACTTTCAGACGAGCTTACAAATTGACCTTGAGCCAAAAATTAATTTTTAAACAAGTGTGCGAGTTGTTCCTAAATTAATTAACTTTCATATTAGTTTGTAAGTTAGTCTTCAATTAGAAATTAGTTTTTGGACGCGTCCGTGGGATATCTCTAAACCGATTAACTTTCAAGTAAGCTCACGAAATAACCCTAAATCAAAATTTAATTTTAGACAAAAATGGACTTTCGAATAAGCCGTGGAGATAGTCCTAAGACAATTAATTTAGACACACAAATCAAGGTTAATTTTTTTTCTTTTTCAGACAAATTACTTTTTCCTTGAGTTTTTTGTTTTTCTTGACAATGGTCGGATTCTTTTTTTAAAGACCAAAAAGAGAGAAATTTTTTTTATTATTTTAAAAGACCTTCTTCTTCTTCTCCAAAGCTGACCTCTTTCTCTTCAACCCCACAGGAGCTGGTTCTCCTTTCGTTGTCGATCCCGATCGTATCCGACCCCTCTTCCCAGCTACAGGGGCAGAGGAGCGCCCCCGCTCCTCATCTCATGGTCGGTTCCGGCCTATAGTGGTGACAGGCCGTCGGTTGGTGTAGGAGAAGTTGGAGGAAGGTGGAGCTCGCGGGGAGAGGAGCTCCAGCGATGGGCCTAGGGTTCTAGTGAGATGCAGACGAGGCCCTCTGGAGAGATAGGTGGGCACAGGGAAGGAGCTCCGACGGTGTGGCGACGCACATGGCGAGGTGTAGGCCGAAGATAGCGGGTCTCTAGCTAGCAGATGGCCACACAGGGCACGGGTCGGGTGGAGCTAGCGAGGCCAGCGAGGAGCGACGCATGGCAGAGGGAGGGGCTCTGGCAAGCGCAACTAAGCATGGATGGTGCAGCAGGGCAATGCGGGAGTGGCTGGCTCGCTGACGGGGGTCCAGTGAGGTACGGGCT
The DNA here is from genome assembly GCA_005019695.1 of Trichopus zeylanicus subsp. travancoricus. NCBI lineage: Eukaryota > Viridiplantae > Streptophyta > Magnoliopsida > Dioscoreales > Dioscoreaceae > Trichopus > Trichopus zeylanicus. The sequence continues at coordinate 404,141 of RXID01014924.1, forward strand.
GGGAGATGGCCATGGCAGCAGTTCAGCATCGGAGGAAACCTCGCAGGTAGCATAAAGGAAAACGCAACAAGAGGAGAAATGCAGAATCGAGATAAGAATAAAGGGAAAAAAAAAACTTACTGTTTCCTTTCTTTGTTATGCAACTCCTCCTTTGACTGTCTTCCTACTTGTCTCAAGTTTTTATGGTTGGTGTATTCTTTTTTTTAAGAGAATTTTTTTACTTATAATTTTTTAAAATTTATTTTATATATTAAAATTTCTCATGATTTTAGTATTTATTTATATATTTTTAAAAAAATTACTACCTACAATCCTCTCTTATTATTATTTAATTAATTTTTTTTTCAAAAATTTTATTTTTTATCTTTTATTATTTTACAATTAAATCCCTTAAAATTATTAACTTCTCACTCTCCGCTCTTTTTTCAAATATTCATAAATAAATCATCAATGAAAATTTAAATTATAATTTTCATATTTATGCATTTACAAATAGACTCATTGAATATTTTTAGTTATAAATAAGTCTAATTTTTAATATTTTTAAAATAAAAATTTACTAAAAAGAACCATAAATGTTAAAAAAAATTTACAAATAAATTTGTTCATAAAAATTTAAATTACAAGTTTAATATTCATACATTTATAAATAGACCCATCAAATATTTTTATTTATAAATAAGTTCAAATTTTACTTTTTTAATAAAAATTTGACAATATTAAAGATTTTAAAATTTAAAATTAAAATTACAAGTTTAATATTTATACATTTATAAATATATTTCTTGAATATTTTTATTTATAAATAAGTACCAATTTTATCATTTTTAAAATAAAATTTTACAAAAAAGACATCGAATGTTTTCAAACTTAAAATGTCAAATTATAATTTAATATTTATATATTTACAAATAGCCCCTTTGAATATTTTTATTTATAAATAAGTCCAAATTTTATCTTTGTTAAGTAAAATTCTACAAAAAAAGACATTGAAGTTTTAAAACTTAAAAGTTTAAATTACAAGTTTAATATTTATATATTTATAAATATACCCCTTCAATATTTTTATTCATAAATAAGTCCAAATTTTATTATTTTTAAATAAAATTTTACAAAAAAGATATTAAAACTTTTGAAACTTAAAATTTTAAATTGCAAGTTTAATATTTATATATTTATGAATAGATTCATTGAATATTTTTATTTATAAATAAGTTCAAATTTATCATTTTTTAAATAAAATTTTTAAAAAATATTGAAGAATTAAAATTTTAAATTACAAGTTTAATATTTTCATATTTTCAAATAGGCCCCTTTAATATTTTTAATTATAACTAAGTCTAAATTTTATCATTTTTTTAAATAAAATTTTATGAAAAAGGCATAAAGGTTATAAAACTTAAAATTTTAAACTATAATTTTAATATTTGTATATTTATAAATAAATCCATTGAATTTTTTTTTTTATAATTTGGATTTATTTGTAAATAATAAATATCTGAGGGCTCTATTTATAAATATATAAATATTGAAATTGACCTCAATAAATAAGTGAGGCTCGAATTAACCCATTTAACATATAATACTAGAAGTTTCTATTCATGAGGATGCCAAATTGATATGGACCCGATGTGATTGGGTTTTGAGATAAGTCCAAGGAAACTCTCCCATCAACTGAAATTATCGAAAGCGAGAATTTTAGAATTTCAACAATTTTCGCTGAAAAGTAAAAAAGTGTATGCGCCAAAACACTCAAATTTGAGATTTCCCTCGATTTCACCCAACGCTAAAATGGGTGGAATTAACCAAATTCAATAATTCCGAAAATTTTGGTATCCGAAGGGCCCGTAGTCAAAAAAAGACGGGGAAGCGATTCATATCGATGTGGATTTGTCCTATTGAATAGTAAATATAGCATGGAAAAGGACAGCGCAGGCAAAGATATTACAGCCTACTGTGTAAATGGTATTACAATATGCCGCTTATCTCTAATCTATTTGGAATAACCAGCGCCTACCGGAGCATATCTCTCTTTTGAGAAGATCTTGCCAGAGCCTGACGAGGGAATAATTTCAACTTAAGAAAAAGGCCTCTCTCATAAATCACGATCAATATATGAAGCTTGCAATTTCCCTACGTAAGCTCGATGATCGGAAATGACTTGGATTTCTCGTTAATCCAAAATTAATTGCGTCTTAACTTGTTTAGCCATCTCGACCGTGATTGGCCGGTCTTGTCCAATGATTGGGGGACATGTACGAAACAAGTTGCACGGTTTGGGATCTCTGGGTCGTGTCAAACTAGCTCCGAATATGAATATATTTTTGGCGATTAGAACATTATCCCCGGGTCCAAAGTCGGTCGGATTTCTTTGTCCCAGCATGACCAGACGCGATGCACGCCTCCTGTGGGCTCGTCCTCGTCCAAATTGGCTAAGGACCGGCTCTCCGCACCCTAATCGGGGCGCAATCCAAAGACGAAGGCAAAAAACGATAATAATATGGCGAAAAAATATTTAACAAAAAATCTCTTAACAAAATTTAATTGCGGGAATGTTTAATGATTAATACGATTAGCAAGAAATCAAATGATTATTTAATTATTTAATTGTCGATTATTATTTTTTTTTTTTAATATTTAAGCATTGGTCAAAATAAGGATAACTAACGACTGGGAGGAGAGCAGACAGAGGAAAAAGGAAGGCTCAAATCATGAAATGAAAATGGGGCGAAGGGATTCCAGTGTAGGAGTAAAGAGGCGGCAGCGCAATTGATTGGGATAAGCTTTTTTAGGGTTCTTTTGGGCGGCATTTCTTTTTCCTGTTTGCTTTGGAAGGAGAGACGAGGGCTCGCTCACACACGTCGGTGGACTCGGGATTCTCGTTTAACTGGTTGGTGTAGCTGATGCACACTCCAAGCGACTGATGGGCATTAGTTCCCTCCATGGTGGGTGACTTGCCCATTTCTCGCATGTACCTCATGGTACCCCCCCCTTAAATATGTTTAAATAATGATTATTTATTTTCAGTGGTTGATCACATCACAAATTATTGTTTAAGCCTTTATTTATTTTTTTCTCTCCCCTACATCTCCAGTTTGTATATATATATATATATGAACTAGTTATATTTCATTTATTTACTATTTTTTGTTGTACCGATGATTCAAACCCTCGTCGTCGAAAATTCTTGTGTGCTCGATTTACTCAGATAGACATTTATCGCGAGAGAACCGCAAATAACTTTTGCTTCGAGTGCGGTAAATAATTTTCGGATAAAAATTCAGAGTCAATCAAAACCGACAGAATCGGATCCATTTGCAGCAAAGATTATAAGATCGTGTCTAAAATATTCATATCGCTCCCCCTCCTAAAAAAAATATATTATCCGTAGTAAAATTTCACTAGCACAAAACAACAAGCCGGCAACTCCATGTGACATGCATGCACATGCATGCATGCCATGCAAATGCGACTTGAGTTATCCGAAGAACATGAGAATATTCTACACCACCGGTCTCCAGATAACCTCTTCAATGTAAATTACTATTTGACTTTATCGAACCTGCACGGCCCATTCGAATTTTAGCTCAATTGGATCCAATTTTAATTAAAAACTCGTCGTAATATTCGAATCACGAACCAGGAAACCAGATGCGTTATTGACTCGCATGTCTTTGATTGGAGAATCTCGAGCCTTTGTTCCTCGCTAAACAGTCATTAATCTCCAATTTTTTTATACTAATCTGGGAATCTATACGTAACTCCTATGCTTTATTTATTTATTGCTTTTTATCCGATATATCACGATGCTTATCCGCGTCTAGTTTAATAATGAATTATCTGAGGAAAATTATAAATAAACGATATTTTTTACTTCGATTTTGGTGTCTGAATGGAAGAGTTCAATGCGTTTATAGCCTAAAGTTGGTTCTCTCTTGCAATTGGCTTATCCAACCATAAATAAAAAAAAAAATATATATATATATATTTCTATGGATAAATCTTAGATAAAATAGTTTTCAGATAAATTGCTTATAAAATAAACCAGCTTAATCGTCTACCACGAGCCAATTTCTTACCATGTTGACCCTTGAGACCCCGCTTAAGCTGGTGATCACCCGGGAGACGCGGGTCTCAACGTCTGCAACAGCGGACGGCGATCTCCGCACGGAACATAGACCGTTAGCGGTCCGTTTCCCCGTCGGCCATTAATAGAATTACCGCGCGTTTCCCTCCCGGATAGTCCCTTGTTTCTCTCTCTTTTCTCTCTCTATTCCGCCCTGTATATATACCGGATGGAGGTCTCGGCCTTTTATTAGGGTTCTCTCCTCTCCTTTTCTTTCCCTTTCTATTCCTTTCGGCAAATAGTTATTACCGATCCCAAATAACAATAACAAGAGGGGTTGGGAGTACAAGTAAAGGATCTTAGTTTACGTGGAGTTTCTACTTGTTTTCGGAGATTATCGAGCTCGTGTTCGAGCGGAAGAAATGTTGCAGGACGTTGTCCATCTTGTGGAGCTTCGTCCCGCTGTAATTCTCCAACCTCATCTCGTTTTTCTCTCGACTTAATTCTTCTTCTATGTTGCCATGCAAACATTATGGAGGAATAGATATGAATGTTGTTCTATTGTGAATGATTTATGCTTTTTTATTCAGCTCGAGGATGCAAAATTTTAGTTTTTTTTTAACAAAAAAAGTCACTCATATAGTTTATCGGTGTTTTGTGATTTTTACGTAAATATTTTGATTAACGCCCTCGAAAAAAAAAGCATTTTGCATTGCATATTTTAGGGTTCTTATCACGAGCTTTGTCGCTCGGGATGATAAGAGGTTGTACGAAGATGTATAAAGCCATATTTAACCTTTTTTTTTATCATTATTGTTGTCATTAAGAATAAGAGAAGGTTCCATGGAGTAGCCAAATTATCCTAATATCAAACTTTATTGCAAGATGGCATTTTATAATTATAAGCTTTTCGCGCTCAGAATGAAAGAGTCTCAATAAGACACATAAAGCCGTCTAACCTTCCTTTTTTTATTGTTTTCATTAAGAATAAGAGAAGATTTCGGGCTACAGACAAATTATCCTAACACTAAGCTAGTTTACGTTACAAGACAGCATCTTGCTTTTCCATCGATCTCTATTATTCTCTGTAAGACCCCTCCCATTTCTTCAAATAATTAATATTCGTCTTCGAGATCTTCTTCTGTCTCGATTCCGACGTACTTCATATCATCGAATGATCTGCTTGCTCTTCATAATAATATAGGCTAAAAAACCGCCAGTAAGTGGGACCGAAAAATTTTACTTATGGTTAAGGCAGAGGCCGACAGGGCGACAGGATCTATGTTGAGACGAAGGAAAGCCCAAGCTTCTCTGAAACTCAAAGAACCTTTCTTTCCCTCACATGGAGCCCAACACTTGGGCTGCAAGAGGGTACGGCAAAGCACTTGTGCATGGGTCTGTAGGATCCTTCCTGTTTTCGACACGACTAGAACGCCAGTTCTTCTGCGTGGAGAATCCTTAGCGCTTAATTGGTCTTGCTTTTTTTGCCTAGTACACGAGCATAGGTTCCCTGTTTGGATCATATTTAGCTTTCTTCCTTGCTTTTTACCTCACCAGCAAAGCTTGAGAATATTTCGCACTTTTAACTGTTCATTATTTGATTTTGAGCCTCTTTTTTTTTTTGGAATCATGAAAATTTTATATATGTCGGCTCTTTGCGCCTTTTAACCCGCTTTCGTGCTTTTTAGTAGTGGCGTTTCGATCAGTTTTGGCTGCTGTTTGCAGCGGAAATCCAAACGTTGCCGAGATTTGTGGTAGGCCCAGACAAATAGGCCTACCTTATGGTGCCACCCTCCATTACTGGAGAGAGGTCAAAACGCGGCAGAGACCAACGCAACATAAACTCGGACCTCATGAACACGCACGGGTTTGACTGACCGCTAAAAAAGATCAGGAGGTCGACCACATACACAGCAAGTTGACTAATAGAACATACACCCCCCCGCCCCCCTCTTCCCCTTGTCTTCTGCTGAGTAATAGAACATAAATAAGTTCGAACCTAAACCAGCAACATAGGAACCAAGGTTTCGCTATGAATTGATATATTTCCCTATATATGTGAGCTGCATGAAATGAAAACTATATGCAACACCATGATCAGCTCGTTTATTCTTGAGAGCTTTTTCTGCAACCAGGAAGGCATCCCCAGCCTCATAGCAGCCGAGATCACTGGCTTGTGCGACCAGAGCGAGCTCTTTCCAGAGGCGCTTGGGAACTCAGATGTTTCCTCTTGCTCCGGCAGTGCTGACTGCAGAGCTAGTGCAGCTGGGAATGGACACGCCGACACTGCCGGTCTCTGTTACTTTGATGATGGCTTCGCCGCCACCTTCTCATCATTCACTTTTGCGAATCCATCCTCACTGTCCACATTGCTGGAAACCGAGTCGCCACCAGAACGTGAGCCAAATATTGCTTCACTACCAGTGCTCTCATACATTGCCAACCAGCAGGACCAGATGGATCAGATCATGCTTTCAGATGCCATCACGAGTGGCTATCCTTCATCATACTGCTCAGATGCAGTTGTCCCACCGATGCAGCTCCAGCCTCTGCCTTCGGTTGTATATGAAGAGGAATGCCTGCCACCGCTGCCGCTGAGCTATGCAGGGCCAGATGCAGCAGCGTCTTGTCCATTCTTGGAGCCCAGGATTAGTTCCTTATATGCAGCCAGCACTGGCATGCAGCTCTCCGCCGATGCACAGGGCTTGTGCTCAGGAGGTTCAGTGTTAGCAAGGTCGTCTTCACTGGAGGTACCAGAGTGTCAGATGGCAGAGATTGCATCTGTGGGAGTCTATGGACCAGAAGCAGTCCAGCCAGTTTACAAGTCTGGCAACATCCAGGTACCTAGCCATGTTTTCACTGATTTGTTAAATTTTAAGCAAATTTCTGTCTAAAGATAGAGCTGGATCTCATGATGCAAATCGTAGATAGATATTTGAAAAAGATATCACAGAAGAAAAGAAGACTAGTTGAAGGAATAAAGTAAGCTTTATCGTTGATGAGCGAAGAAAAAGCACAATTATAGTTTAGTTGCTGTCAACTCCTTTTCCATGAAAAAGAAATTAGCACTTTACATGGTACTACCAGTCAACCTGTCATAAATCTCGGTTACATATCCAATACATTAGCTATATTCCAGCATCATTAACTAGGAAAGCTTGGGAATTCAAGAACCTAAGTTCCTTCAGATTTTGTCAAGTACTATATGTAGAAGCCGTTTGCATCAATTTCGATTTGAAATTAAAAAAATTATCAATTCGGCTAATTCCGAAAAATTAGAAGAATTAGCTGAATTGGTAAATTTCGGTATTTGAATATACTTTGAAGTAAAATTAAAGAATTATCAATTTTGTCAATTTCATGAATTTTGGTATTTGGATTAAAAATAAAAATCAATTATTTTCATATAAGTAAATTTACTTTTTTTTATTTTATTCGTATTTATTTTTTAAAAAATATAAATATTTAATAAATAAATTAATAAAATATATTTTGGTGGTTAAAAATATATATAAATATTAAAAATACAATTACGTTAAAAAAATTAAAATATTTATTCAATCAATAAAAAATATTTTAAATTAGAAATTAATAATCTATGGATATTGATATTTACAAAAATATGTAAAAAAATTAATGAGTAGAGGAAAAATTTTTCATATGATTTTAAATAAAAATTTAGTTTATTTCTTTCAAAATAATGTTAATGGTTGAATTAAAAAAATATATAAAAATTTCCTATTTAACCACCCAAATAAATGTGAGCCCCACACAATTCTGAACCGAACCGAAATTGTGAATTCCACTTTTTTGAAAGAGGAATATAAATATCACTGTTTGAAATTATTCGAAATTTCAATTCCAATAATTTCAAATAATGTTATTGTAATCAAACAATGAAATTGGAAAAATTAGATTTTCAATTCCCCCAATTCAAATTGTTTGAAATTTATCCAAATAGCCCCATAGTTCAATTAAAATACAGCTATTGTTGCATTATAAAAGAGTCCCTTGATTCTTCAATTAAAATACAGATATTATTGCATTATGAAAGAGTCCCTTGATTCTTACCTGTATGTGCTATATTATTGTAAAGGTGATCGCCGATAACCACCACCCAACACTGCCGACATCAGAAATAGCAGTCCTGGACGAGGCCACCTTCAAGGTCCGACGCCTATCTGTTGAAGAGAGGAAGGAGAAGATTCACAGATACATGAAGAAGAGGAATGAGAGGAATTTCAGCAAGAAGATCAAGGTAAATTTCAGATACCCTAAGACAAACCTTATCTGCATATCAGAAGTAAATAGATACAGATAGTCAGCTTTAGTGGACAACATTATATTATTGCAGTATGCCTGTCGCAAAACACTAGCAGACAGCAGACCTCGGGTCCGGGGAAGGTTTGCAAAGAATGATGAATTAGGAGATGTAACGAGACACACTTCTGTTCATCATGACTATGAAGAGGATGAAGATGTAAGCTCTGTACTCCAATTTCTTCTTCCATAAAATGCATTATTGTGACAATTTTGGAGGTTTTGTTTTATGAGCCACATAACCTACATACTGAAAAGAACAGCTATAGCTACTGCAAATTATCATTGTAAGGAATCAAATACAAAGACAGGATCCACATTAAAAAACACTGAAACTGTTATAGACATATATACAATATGAACAGAAAATGATTCAAATTTAATATCCAAATTCCAACTTTCGATGCAGTTCCAAGTTGTAACCCTCGTATACATGTATTGAAAAAAGGAGCACTTCATCTGGTTCTTGGTGAGTGACCAACAAACAAAACAGATGTGGCCACAAGATAGACCAGCAAAACACAGTATGTTCATTCTTAGAAAAAAATTATGTTCATGATTTAATATAAGTTAGCATGCGTGACTATCAGTTTGTACCTCCATGCCATCCAATATTCGGAACACTGTGCAAGTTATAAACCATAACACTGTCCAGAAACATAGAGAATTCGTGGCATACTTACAAAATAGGACAGGACATACGAAAATCATCTTTCCTTCACATCTTGAAACACATGTAACATCCCTGAATCTTCTTCAACACAGACTGCAAAGATGATTTTGTAACAAAAAAGCTTTATAGCATGCAAAATGTAGAATCCACAACTAAATAAGTAGCATAGTTTTTAGTGTGAAAAATTGCAGCATAGAAATTTCTGAGTGCTAACACTTCTTACTTAAATGTGTAGGTCATGGTGAAGGAAGAAGACATGTTCGACTCTGACATATTTGCTCATATCAGTGGTGTGAATTCCTTTAAATACAACTACACCATAGAGTCTTGGATATGACTAGCTACACAATAACCTTATGTCTGTAAAAGCATTTCCAGTGGCACCATTAGTCACCAGATGAGATTTTTGTCCCATTCGACAAAATTGATGGCTTGGAGATTGCTATCTAATGCTTTGTAAGACATGTTATAGAAATGTTGACCATGAATTTCTCTCTCACTGTGCAGATATAATTGTTTGCATGTCCAGGCTTATAACTGAATTCTATCATTAAATTACGTTAGACATCAATGAAAAGAGAAACAAACTAAAGCTTGAAGCTAAGATACTAAGACAGTGTGGTGAAAAACATTGGATGAAGAATTAGTTTGTCATACAAACAAAGCTTTCCAAAGGGCACTGTAGGAAATGAGACATAGTGGTGGAAATTGAATGCCAAGTCCACGGCATGCACTGAAATCTATATAGCCCACAAACCAAAGAAAAAAAAATGCAACCACTCCAAATAGGAAAGTTTACTGTAAAAGAAGACAAAAAATATCAGCAATTCATACATTATATAATTCATATCATTACAAATTCAGTGGAACTTCATCATGAACAGGGAACAAGAACGGATGACATTTCTGAGTGCACTGGAATAGACAACGCGAGCAATTAAGAAATTATTTCATGGCAATGGTTTTCAAAAAAAATCAAAACTGCTCCCATATAATAACACTACAACGTCTATAGGAAAACCTCCCCCGTAGGCAAAAGCAAATTCTTTTGAGTTCAAACGAACCCCGTACCTCAATTGTCCGGCGCACCCAAACCAGCATCGTTTCTTCTTCCATCGTCTGATTGCTATCAGAAGCTCGATCTCTTCACCAACGATTGCAGCCTTGACCATCAACAGCACCGATTACAGTCCAGTCCTGACCACGGAATCCAACTCCAACCCCAACCACACACCCCACCACCACCAAAAACCCTTCGACGACCTTGATTCACCAAATTCTTCGACGCCTTGTACCCGCGATTCAGAATCCCTAACTCTAGAAACCCATCGCAGGCGTAGCGGAACAAATTGGCTCCGCCGAGATAAGCATTGATCCACATCGAAGCGATCGGCGGGGCGTATCTGGAGAACTTTCTGGGGGTTGAAGCAGGGCGAGATCTGGCAGGCTTTGATGGCGGCTTTAGATGCGGCGACGAGGTAGCGAGGCGACGATGGGGATTGGAGCTCCGGGAAGGTCTTGGACCCCTTGAGAACAACATCGGCGAGCTTGATGGCGGCGGAGAGGGGTCGAGATCGGGAGAGGAGCAGAAACCCTAACCCTAATCCGAAGACGAGGGAGGGTGGTGGAGAGGAATTACGGTTTTTCGGAAGTGGTGGCCGTCGTCTTCTTTTTCGTCTGCCAGTGAGATGGAGAATGCATCCCGCTGAGAACCATGACTTAATTGGACAAAAGCTCTCCCTGAAAATAGCAAATAAGGGGCCTTAAACGTGTAATTTGGTGGGCCAAAGTTTGAATTCAGATGCGTCTAAGGTTGTCTTGTGCCCCCCAAATCGGCCTGTAATTTGGCGGGCCAAAATTTGAATCCAGGCAAGTCCGAGACACGGTTTCAAGTTTCGGCCGAAAATCAAAATAAAACGGTTCAAATGTTTGTACTTGCGATTTTGGTTTTTAAAAATATATTTTTTATATTTATACATTATAATTATTTTTTAAGTCATACTTATTCCAATAGTTAAGGATTTAATTTGGATCACATTTGACTTAAATTCAAATCCTAGCTCCTATGTATGATTTTTTTATTTTTAATCTATTTTTTGCCAAAAAAATTTAAATTAATAATGTTAATATATATATAGACTAATTCTTTTCTTATTTTTTTAAATTTTTTTTAAAAAAATTTTAATTTAAAATTAAATTTTAGTCAAAGAAAATTAAAAATTATTTGACCGAGATTGAAACGACCGAAACGAATCGATTTTTGTGGGTATTGAAACCAATTTCAAAATCAAAACTTAAAACCTTAATATGAGGTAGTCAAAATGGTTAGCCTATTTTAAGAGACATATATTCAAAATGCTTAGACAATTTTTGCATCCAGCCAAAAACCTACCCAATTTTATTTTTTAAATATAAATTTATGTTTTGTATTATACGATTGAGATACTAATGATAATACTAGTGAAACTACTTATATTATTGCAAACTTTTGCGACTGGATGAGTGTTTATTTACTATAGATAACAATAATTTAAAATTTATACTTTTCATGGATATTGAGTTTGTAAGGGGGCTATTTGTAATTTTTCAAAAAACTTGAACTAAATTATAATTTTATAAATTCTAGGGGCATTTTATAAGAATAAGTTATTTATAAAATTTTGAAACTTTCAAAATCTCTTTTGAATAAAATTTAGATTTATTTATAAATAAAAATTATTGAGAAATTTATTTGAGAAAAAAATTAAAATTTGAGAAATTTATTTGTAAATACGGAGTTATTGAAGAGTTTATTTGCAAACCCTAGATCTCGTAAGGATCAAATTGTAATTATCGATCTTTTGAGGGGTTTATTTATAAACCCTAAATTTTACAGGATTGGTTCATAATTTTAGGCTTTATGAGACTTTTTTTCACAAAATTTCCATCTCAAGAACCTATTTATAAAAAAAATTCGACTAGTGGCCCATTTGTAAGAACTTATTTAGTCTAGGAACTTGCTCATTATTTTTTTAATTTTTTTCATTGTAGTCCAAATTTTGGATAAAATTTGGGCAGAAATATTACTTGAATCCAAATTTCTTAATGATTCAGGTCCGAATTAATCTCAATTTTTAGTTAAATTTGGTCACGATTTAGATTCAATTGAGACCCACACTTAAACCAAATTTAGTGGTATACAAGTTTTAATTATAATTATATTTTAATTAATTTAAGTTATGGCAAAAATTACCTCAAACACCTCCATAGTTGATAAAATAGTTGTAGTCTATTTTGTACTGAGATATGAAATAATATCCTCTATCAAGGTAAACACATAAACAGAGATAGACTTCAAAGTGTCCTCAAATCATTTTCAATCAGAGATTGTGCATCCAAAAATATTTAATAGTTTATAACCATCAAATAGAAGCATATAATTTTGAATTTTCTTTAAATAGTGAAGAACCTTCTTAACTGCTCTCCAATAAGTCATTTCTGGATTACTCTGAAATCTCTCAAAAAATCCTATAACAAATGTAATATCTGGATAAGTACAGATTATTAAGTACATCAAACTTCTAACAACTAATGTATAAGAAATTTTTTGCATCTCTCATTTTTCAAGCTCATTTTGAGGATCTTATTAAAAATTAAGTTTGTCACCTTTGACTATGAGCGATTCTCCAAAATTGTAATTATTTCTACCATATCTTTGTAAAATTTTAACAATATATGTCTTTCGAGAAAACCCAAACAATCGACGCTTTCTATCTTTATAGATTTTAATACCTAAGATATATGAAGCATTAACAAAATTTTTCATCTTAAAAATTGTATATAGCATCTTTTTAATCTCTTTGAGTGAATTTAGTTAATTACTAGCCAATAAGATATCATCAATATAAAACATCAATATTTGAATTTTACCTCCACTGACCTTCAAGTATATATAATAATCAACTATATTCTGTTAGAAGTTGAACTTTATAATTGTTTCATGAAATTTGAAATATCCTCATTGAGATACTTGTTTCAAATCATAAATGGATTTATGTAATCTACAAACTTTTGTTTCATCACCTTTTCTAATGAATCCTTTTGTCTAAATCATATATATTTTTTCTTTAATAATTTTATTTAGAAAATCTATTTTAATATCCATCTGAATAATTTTATAATCATAATATGTAACTAATGTTATAAAGATTCTAAATAAATCTTTCTTAGAGACTAGAGAAAAAATTTCATCAATCAATCTCTTCTCTTTGAGTATAATATTTAGTAACTAATCTTGCTTTGTACTTGTCTACATCACCATAGACTTTCAATTTTGTCTTATAAACCTATTTACAACCAATTGATTTACAATATTTAGGAGTTTAGACAAGGGACCAAACTTCACTTTTTTTATATTGACTCAATTTCTTCAATCATTGTATCTATCCAAAATATTATATTTTCACTACTCATGGCCTCTAAAAAACTCAGTAGATCATCATTCTTTATAATTGATGATACAAGTAACTTCTCCATATCATCTAGACTCTTAGTATGCAAATCTCCAATTTTTTCTAAATATATAATATAATTATATGATATAACTGACTTACAAACTCTTTTGAGTTTTATTCAACTGACTTTATGTAGCCATTAGTGCTTTACTTTGCTCAACCTTATCTGACTCATCCTCGAACTCAATTTTTTTTCCTCTTGTTTCCTATAATAGATGCTCCCCATTCATTAAATTTGACATTTCTACTTTCAAATTTAGAACCGTAAACTGAATTATATAACATAAAAATTTTAAATATTTAGGAAAACCAACAAATTTATAACTCAAACTTCGAGTTATAGTTTTTTGCATACTAAGTTCAGCAATTTTGGTTTCTATATTATAACCCCAAATTCTAAGATAATTAAGACTAGATTTTCTATGAAGCCACAATTCAAAAGAAATTTTAAGAACAGATCTGGATGATACTCTATTCAAAATATATGTAGCCGTTTTTAGTGTTTCACCCATAAGGAATTTGATATTCAGTACAAACTAACATATAATGTACCATATTTATCAAAGTTTTATTTCTCCTTTTTGCTATTATATTTTTCTTATATATTTTGGAATAGTTATATTTGCAATGATCCTATGTTCTTATAACAAATTTGCAATGACCATGATCTTTCTACCCAGTTGATTTTCAACTTCAGTTTTGTATACTTTAAATATTTCAAATACATTTGATTTTTTGTATAGCAAATACACATATCTATAATGTGAATAATCATTAATAAATGTCACAAAATATTTTTGGTCATTTCAAACCCCATTCACACCACACATATCTATATGGATCAAGTCCAATAAATTATTAGACCTTGATAAATTTGGAAATGATGATCTCATCATCTTATCCTTAAAGCATCCACACATACATTAAAGTCATCAAAATTTATGCTTTGTAAGATTCTATTACAATAGTCTATTTGTTTAAATAGATTTTGTAACCCAAGCCCAACTTCGAGTTTGATAAGAATTAGAATTGAATTTTGAGTCTAACGGGCTGAACCCAATTTGAAATATACATAGACTAAAATTTCAAACCCTAACACTAAATCAGACTGCACCAATCGATTGCTTGGTGAATTGGTCAATTAGTTCTCATGAATCAGATTTGGAAAACTTTGCCGGCTAACCAATTCTTTAACCAGTTGACTAGTTCTGATAAACTGGGACCAATGCAACCTCTTCCAATTGATTGGTTTCTCAACTGGTTGTCTAGTTTGGGTTGTAACTTGCAAATCTAGAGTTCTCTCTGAATTTATCAGCAATCAACAGGATTTTTGGTTGAGGGGATTGCAATCTAGAAATATATCAATCAAAGATTCAAATTTGAGATTTAATTACTAAAAAAATAATTAAATTAAATATTAAATTCAAATCAATCAATGATTCAATTTGGAGATCCTCTCAATCCTATAAAAGCATGCAAAGACTAACATAAAGATACGAAATCAGAGAGGGAACTAAGCAAGAAAATTGGAAAAAAATAGCACAAAAATTAGCATAAAGGAGGTCTGGAAGACATCATCAAGAAGGAGATTAAGAAAGCATTGTCAAGAAAGCAAGGATATGTAAGGCCCCATCCTTTTCTTTGTCTCCTTTTTATTTTATTTCGTCTCTTCCTTTATCTCATGTGAGGTCTTTGCTTCCATTTTCCTATGCTCCTGTTGCTCCCTCGCTCTATCATTACCACAGCCACATGTAGCTCTATCTCTTCTCGCGTACCATAGATGACCATACCCCTTCTGGCCGATCGATTAGGAGCCCAACTAGTCATCTATTTCAATCAAAAAATTGATAATTTGAGCTTTAGACTCAACCATAATTGGGTTAGGCCATGATCAGTACAAACCTGAATTAAGTTAGGTTAAAATCAAGACAATCTAAATCAAAATAAGTTTGAATAGAATTCTAAATTGAGTTAAATCATATTAGAACTAAACCATCACAGGTTTGAATTGAACTCTAAACCATATTCATTCTAAACAATAACAAGTCAAAATATAACTATAAATTGAGTCAAACCACATTCAAATTAAACCTCAAAAAAGTTCAAATAAAATTCTAGATTAAGTCAAACAACATTGAATCAAATCAAAATAAATTCAAATTGAATTGTAGTTAAGTCAAGCCAAATTGGAATCAAATTTGAACCTAAGTCCCAATCGGATCAAGCCAAGTTTGACCTAAACCCTAATCATGTCAAATCAAACTCAAATTCAAATTTAAATCAAGTTTAAACCAAACTCAAACTGGGTCAAGTCGAATTCAAACCTAAACCAGAATAGGTCAAACCTGAACTAAAATCAAGTTAAATCAAACCAACTTGAACTTAAACTTAAGTCCATTTAAGCTCAAGTCCACACCCAATAAGGGTTCAATGTGGGTTGAATCTAAGCCCATTAATGTATTGAACCTAGATCCATCAAGAATCCAGCCAAGGTAGAATCTAAGATCATTAAGATTAGTCAATAACAAGCTTAAATTCATCCATGACACTTCAAAACTAATTGATAATAAGCCTAGAAAAGCCATCAATTATCAAATCAAAGATGATTAGCATAAACTAAGATTGCTAATTATTCTTTCAAATTAAATTGAACTAAGGTAAGCTTGAACTCACTTAGTTACTCAGTCAAACACCTTATTCAAATAAAGTTAATCAATAACATACTCAAAGTTGCCAGTTACCTTTCAAAACTAGCCAAATCCAAAAGCTATTGGTGGCACTCCCTTCAAAGCTAGTCAACCCCCAAAATTATTGATGGGGCTCCTTTCAAAGCTAGTCAACTCCAAAGATCATTGATGATGTTTCTTCAAAGCTAGCCAAACCCAAAAGTCATTAGTGACACTTTTTTCAAAACTAGCCAAACCCAAAAACTATTGATGATACTCTCTTTAAAGCTAGTCAATTTCAAAAGCCGTTGATGATGCTCCTTTCAAAGTTAGTCAATCCCAAAAGTCGTTAATGACACACTCTTCAAAACTAGCCAAACCCAAAAGCTATTGATGATGCTCCCTTCAAAGCTAGTCAACCCCAACAATCACTGATCATGCTCCCTTCAAAGCTAGCCAACCCCAACAATCATTGATCACGCTCCCTTCAAAGCTAGCCAACCTAAAAGTCATTGATGACGCTCTCTTCAAAACTAGTCAACCCTAAAAGTTATTGATGATGCTCTCTTTAAAGCTAGTCAACCCCAAAAAGCCATTAATGATGCTTCCTTCAAAGCTAGCCAAACTAAGAAGTCATTAGTGATACTCCTTTAAAAGCTAGTCAACCCCAAAGGTTATTGATGACTCTCCCTTCAAAGCTAGCCAAACCCAAAAGCCATTGGTGATATTTTCTTCAAAGCTAGCCAACCTCAAAAGTCATTGGTGGCATTCTCTTCAAAGTTAGCCAATCATAAAAGTTATTGGTGACACTCCCTTCAAAACTAGCCAACCTCAAAGTCATTGGTAACACGCCCTTCAAAGCTACCCAACCTCAAAATTTGTTGGTGATGTTACAAGCCAAGGCAGTTAGCCATATCTATTAGCATGTTGTCAATATCTATCAAAGATCAACTCAAGACCTATTCAAGTCAAATTCCACTCAGTTAATTACAAGGGAGTGGGCAAAGGCAAGAATTAAGTTTTTTTGCCCACTTCCTCTTTCTTATTTTCATGCTTTTTATGATTATAAATTTGTGGGATCGATTCTAATAATCTGGAGTGGTAGAGACCTTAGGGAGTGATCTCGAATCATAAATTAGAGTATGTTTTAATTTGAGTCTACTTTTAAGTATTGTGAAAATATCGACTTCCAATATACACAAACCCTTGTTATTAATTACCCCGACAATTGTCAAAAATTTTCTAAAATAAGAAACCTAGCTAATAAAATAGAAATATATAAAAAAGAAAGTATCATTTGATTAATTTGAGAGAGAGAATACATGACTTAAGAAAAGACAAACCCACATTTCACAATGAATTTCAACATGAAATTATGGAAAACATGAAAGAAATAAAGAGAAAAAAAAGTGGAGAAGAAGCTCTGATTTGTATTGCTTCCCCACTCTCCTCTGCTAGAACGTGTGGAGTCTAACTCGAACAAATATTTAGTTTATAGTATCACCTACGGCTTATCAGATTGGGTGTAGCTTCAAAATATGGCTAACAACTTTAGGCATGTTGGGTTAATTTCTTAATTTGGTAGCATCACCAACTGCTCATGGGATTGAATGTAGCTTTAAAGTGTGGCCAACAATTTTGAGCGTATTGATAATTAACTTCTTTAGATTTGGTAGTATCACCATCTACTTATAAGGTTAAATATAGCTTTGAAGTGTGGTTGGTAGCTTTGAACATATTTATGATTAACTTTTTTTAATTTGGTAATGTCACTAACTGCTTATGGGGTTAGATATAGCTTTGAAGTATGACTGTCAGCTCTAAGTTTGTTGGTGATTAACTTCTCTTGATTTGATAGTATCACCAAATGCTTATGAGATTGGGTATAATTTTGAAATGTGGCCGATAGTTTTGAGTATGTTAGTGATTAACTTTTTTGATTTAATAGCATCACCAACTGCTTAAAGTTCAGGGTGTAACTTTGAAGTGTGGCCGATAACTTTAAGAGTATTGACAATTAACTTCTTTAATTTGATAGTATCGCTAACTGCTTATAGGGTTGGATATTATTTTGAAGTGTGACTGATAATTTTGGATATATTGGCAATTAACTTCTTTGATTTAGTAATGTTACCAATGACTTATGGGGTTTGGTATAGCTTCAAAGTATGGCTGATAGTTTTGGGTATATGGACAATTAATTTTTTTGATTTGGTAGCATCATTAACGGCTTATGAAGTTGGGTATAGCTTCAAAGTATGGCCGATAGGTTTGAGTATACTAGTAGTTAATTTTTTGATTTAATAGCCCCACCAATAGCTTATGAGGTTGGGTGTAACTTCAAAGTATGATTGACAACTTTGAGCGTGTTAGCAGTTAACGTTTTTGATTTAGTAGCATTACTAATTTCTTATAGGGTTGGGTATAGCTTTGACATATGGCTGACAACTTTGAGGGTGTTGGTAATTAACTTTAACAAGGCATACTGGCTAATTAGCTAAGCGAGTTCAAGCCAACCTTTTATCTTATTTGATTTGAAGGAATAATCAGCAGTATTGGCTTATGATAATCATCTTTTAATTTAGTAATTGAGGGCCAATCTTGACTTGTTATTAATTAAATTTGAGGTATTGTCAACAGCCTTAGACTTATTGTCTTGTTGGCTGGCCCTATTTGGATAAGGTATTCTAGCTAATTGACTAAGTGGGTGCAAGCCTACCTTTTTCCTAGATTTAATTTGAAAGAATAGTTAATAATCTTGGCTTATGCTATCATCTTTGATTTGGTGATCGACAACCTATGTTGGCTTGTTGTCGATTGAATTTAAGATATTGTCGATAGACTTGTGCTTATTATCGACTGACCTTATTTGGATGAGATATTCTAGCTAACTGACTGAGCGAGTGCAGGCTTAATTTTTGTCCAAATTTAATTTAAAAGAATGATTAGTGGTCTTAGTTTATACTGATCATCTTTGATTTAATAATCGGTGGCCTATGTTGGTTTATTGTCAATTAAATTCAAGATATTGTCGATGGCCTTGAGCTTGTTATCGACTGATCTTATTTGGATGAGGTATTTTGATTGACTGACTAAGTGAATACAAGCCTATCTTTTATCCAAAATTTGATTTGAAAGGATGATTAGTGGACTTGATTTATGCTAATCATCTTTGATTTGATTATCAATGGCCTATATTGACTTATTGTCAATTGGGTCTGAAGTGTCATTGATAGTTTTGGTGGCACACCTAGTGGGACTCGATATGATCCTATTTAATTATATTCAAACTAATTTTGGTTCAGGTCAGGATGACAATATCATCTATTATTCATAATCTTATAGTGCTACAAAAGGTTTAACATACCCAGTGAGACTCGATTTAATCTTTTTTAGTTCTATTTGAACTAGTTTTGGTTTGGGTTAGGATGGCAATATCGTCCGTTGTTCATAACCTTAGAGTGCTACCGAGGGTTTATTACAACCAGTGAGACTTAGTTTGACTCTGTACAATTCTATCTGAATGATTCTAGGTCGAGTTCGAGTTAGGTTTAATATTCATAACTCAATTTCAATTCAAGTCTGATTTGATTCACTTTGATATTCAAACTTGATTGAATTATAATTTACTAACTCCTTCCTAAAAGATAATAATATGTTCTGTTTATTTTTTCTTCCCAAAACTTGTGTAGAAATCAATCAGTAGCTCTTTCCATATCATTCTCCTTTACTGACTTAAACAGTGGATCAACATTTGGTGATTAGGTTTGCACTAACGCTCAAAGGCCACTATCGTGAACCAACCACCGCAACTATAGAAGGACATCAGATTGACTAGGAGAACCGCATGAAATATTCATTCCCAAAAAATCATTGTTGGGATTTTTGAAACCAAGGGTATTGACCGTGAATGTTCAACTTGCAATAATAAATTCAAATTTACCAAACTTGGCATTGATTTTTAGAAGAATATTTGTCAACTACTAATCATTTACTCTATTCAGAGTAATACTAATTTTGATCTAGGTCTGATTTGATCCAGTTCAAAGCTCAGAACTCAATTTTGACTTGATTATGGCTTTATTTAATTCGGGTCGAGACTAACCTCATGTTAGACCCTTATCAGTTTGTTAACGGATCCTTAACAAATCTTAAATCTGAGCCCTTGGTGAGTTCTTATTGGATATTGTCTCGACCTATTAATAGATTTGAGTTTGACCCATGTTGAACCTTCATTAGGTTCAAGTTTGCATTTTAATGGACTTTGGTTCAAGTTCAAGTCAATTCAATTTAACTTTATTTCAGTTTAGGCTTGGCTTGGTTCTAATTTGGCTTTAGGTTTGATTCAATTTAATTAGCTTTCAGTTTGAACTTGATATAACCCAATTAGTGTGACCTTAATTCAACCCAAATAGGGTTTAATTTGAATTTGATTTGATTTTAAATTGACCTAACATAAACCTGATTAGAATTAGATTTTGAGCTAATTTGGTTTGGATTAACTCAATTTAGATTTTAGGTCCAGTACAATTTAAGTTTTAGTCCATTTATTGATCAATTTTATGTCCATTTAATAATCTATTTAAGTTAATTTAGTTTTATTTATTCATTTTAGTTCGGTCCAATGTAATTAAATCATTTTTATTTAATCAATTTGTATTAATCGATTGTTTGAGAGTCTACAAGCTGTCCTGATAACTTTGGACAAACCTGCGGGTAGGCCTTAGTTCAAATAGATAATTGACAAGCTTGCAGACTGGCATTAGTTTAAATAAATGTTTGGCAAATCTGTAAGCTAGTCTTAGTCTAAATAGATATTCAGTAAGCTCATAAGATAGTTTTAGTCTGAATAGATATTTGGTGAGCTCATGAGTTAGTCTTAATTCGATTAGATATTCAACAATCTCGCAAGCTGAACTTAATCCAAATAGACATTTGGCGAGCTCGCAAATTGGTCTTAATCCGAATAAATGTTCGGTAAGTCTACAGGATGGCCTTAATCTGAATAAATATTCAGCAAGCTCGCAAGTTGGTCTTAATCCAATTAAATAATCACCGAACTTGCAAGTTGGTCTTAATCCGAATAGATATTCAGTGAGCTCTCAAGTTAGCCTTAGTATGAATAGATAATCGGCAAGCTCACAAGCTGGCCTTAACCTGAATAGACAATCAGTATGCTTACAAATTAGCCTTAGTTTGAATAAATATTTGATGAGCTCACAAACTGGCCTTAGTCCAAATAGATATTCGGCGAACTCATAAATTAACCTTGGTCTAATTAGATGTTTGACAAGTTCACAAGTTGGTTTTAGTCTGATTAGACATTCAATGAGATCACAAGCTGACTTTAGTCCAAAATTGATTTTCGAATGAGCTCAAGAATTGGCCCAAAGTCGATGGTGATGGTGGTCTGTTAATGCACAGAAGACCACGAAGTGGCTATGGTGTTGGTGAAGTTTCACTAATACATAAAGCTGTGAGTGGTCATAGTAATAATAGAGCTTATTGATGTGTAAAGGATTGTGATCTTAGTGTTAATGAAGTGTCGTTAATATGTCAAAAATCATAGATAGTGATTGTATGAAAATCGAGATAAGAAAACCTTTTTTTACAGCAAATTTTTTTTCTATTTTTTTTCTTTCTTCTCCTTTCTCCCCATCCCGCAGCCCTTCTCTTATTTTCTCCTAAACCATAACCTCCCTTTCTTCTCTCTCAAGACATGGCCGGCCACCCCTTCTCCTCTTCAAGTTCATGGTTCGATCTAGTTAGTCCCGAGATATGGCTATGGTGGGCGACGGGCTCCAAGAGGCAGAGGAGACATAAGAGATTGTTGGAGATGGATGGGGCCAATGGGTTCGGAGTTTGGGACACCATTGCAGCAGTGAGTAGTGGCTTGCATCTTCCTCAGGCGCACACCATTAGGATAGCATTGGGGGCAGCTTGGAGGTGAGGGAGAGGATCTCTGACAAAGAGGAGAGGAGCTCCAGCAGCGGGAGCTTGATAAGGTGGCTATGGTGGGGCCGGAAAACATGTGGCGAAGTTGTGTTGGTGGGAGCGCATGGTGTGACACCCTCGACCCAACACGACCTCAGGGTTTTGTTTTTCCCAATTTTCCAAGAAAAGGCCTCGTCTATGTGATGCCCCCGACCTAGCACGATATTGTCCCTGGGTGTCTGCAGCCCACGACCCACCCGACCTTAGGATTTAATTTTTCCCAGTTCCCCGGGAAAAGACCTCATTGTTGGGTCTATGGTAGTCATCATATTTAGCTCAGTCTCAACTTTAACACTTTGTTGATGTGGGACTAAAGAGAATTGCTGCCAGTTATAGGCCTATTGCCTGCCTACTGGTCCACTGGTCCCACCGGGGCTTACAATCTCCCCCCTCAAGGGTTCAACATCCTCGTTGAGCTAACCCACATCGATCAAAAGGTGCGGAGTGGCTCTGATACCACTATATCTATGTGACAACCCTGACCCAACACGATATTATCCCTGGATGTCACATAGACGCCCATAACCCACAGGTCCCAGGATATTATGTGACACCCCCGACCTAGCACGATATTATTCCTGGGTGTCACATAGTGGTATTAGAGCCACTCCGCACCTCTTGATCGATGTGGGCTAGCTCAGCGAGGATGTTGAACTCTTGAGGGGGGGAGATTGTAAGGCCCGGTGAGGCCAGTAGGCCTGTAACTGGTAGCAGTTACGTTTAATCCCATATTGATAAAGTGTCGGAGTTCAGACTGAGCTAAATATGATGACTGTCATAGGCCAAACAACGAGGCTTTTTCCAGAAAACTGGAAAAAATAAAATCCTGGGGTCGGGTGGGCCGCAGGCCACAGACGCCCAGAGACAATATCATGCTGGGTCGGGGGCGTCACACATGGACAAGCCGCGTAGGGGTGAAGTCAGAGGCAAAGTCGGGGAGAGGCCGAAGGGCGATAGGACGGTCGAGGTTTGGCTGGAGGTGGTGCGGGTAGCTCAAGGGAGAAGACATGGCTTCAGCGCGATGAGGAAGTGTGACTCCAACATGGAGCTCCAGCATGTTGGGCGATGCGAGACTCGAAGCGCTGCTAGCGCTAGGAAGAGGGTAGCTAGGGCGGCAACAACAAGGTTAGGGTTCTAGCAAGGCTTGGGAGACTCCAGCAGGGTTCAGCTGTAGTGGTTGCAGGTGATCAGATGATTGCGGGCTGGGCGGCGTCAAGGTGTGGGAGGATCCAACAGCTGCCCTAGCGATGCTCCGGCCGGACCCGGCCTTTTTTCGTCTCCAACGACAGGCAACCCCAGGGCTTGGTTGCTAGGCAATGCAAGGCTTGGAGTGATGTTGTTGCTAGGAATGCTTGGCAAGCAGGGCCACAAGAGCATGAATCAAAAGTTGTGGCCTGGTGCAGGTGTAGGGGCAGAGCAACAGACGAGGCCATTCCTTCCAAGGAAGAGGAGGGGAAAACAGGAGGAAGATTAGTAAAAGAAAGAGAAAAAAATAAGTAGAAGATTACCATGTTTTTTCTCCAAATTTTCGGTCTCTAATTTTTTTTATTTCTCACGCTCTCTGTGTCTTTCTGCTCATAGGCTCTCATCAATTTATAAGTCTTTAAAAAAATTAAAATTAAATCATGAGTAAATTAATTTTGTAAACATATTGGATTGTAATTATAATTGAATTTTATTTTCAAAATTTCTATTTGGTATATAATTCATTTATTGGGATTTTTTTATGAAGAGATTGAAATATGCACTATTTTTTAATGTTGAATTTTCAGCGGTGATATTTGTAAATTTTTTGAAAATGTTTTTACCAAAAAGTGATTTGGTGATTTTCATGGGTCTTTTTACAAAAAAATATATTTATAAAAGTTTACAATTCTTAGGGTTCTTTTTTTATAAAATTTGAATTTATTTACAAATAAAAACTTTTAAGGAGATTATTTATAAAAATTAGAAATTTTAGGAGTTTATTTACAAATATAAAATTTTAAAGAGGTTTATTCACAAACCTTAGATTTTGATAGAATTGATTTGAAATTTCAGAATATTCAAGTATTTTTTTGCAAAACTTCTATTCTAGGGACTTATTTATAAAAAAAAATTCAGTTAAAAACCACTTGTAGAATATATTTGGCCTAGGGACTTATTTATAATGATTTTATGTTTTTCATTTTGGTTTAGATATTTGATGAATTTTAGACCTGATTTTGATCCGAATATTCGGCCGACTCAATTCAATTTAATTTGAACCCAAATTTCTTATTAATTCAAGGTCTAAATTGAACTCAATTTTTGATCAAATTTGATTACAATTTAGATCCAAAAGAAATCCACATTTGGGCACTAATTTAATGACATTTAATCTCATATTATGATTGAATTTTGATTAAATCAAATTTTTTTGGCCAAAATCAACTCAAACAAAATTTAAAAGTAAGGGTATACCATTACTTAAGACATATACCCTTTCTTCAAATCAATCAAATCAATGTTTTTTTCTTTTTGTATTTCTATTTCATTAGATAGAGTTCTCACTTTATAAGGCTTCTGATAGTCGTCAAGGTAATTAATAATAGAGACTTATACCTATTGAAAGTTATATTTTTACAACACCTAATTGTGCACTTAAACTACCATCAATTTTAATTTGTTATTTTGATATTACTCTCCGGCATCTTTGCCATTCCAAATAACTGATTTTGATCCCACACTCTCTAATTTATTTTTACCAATATGACCTAACTAATAGTACCTTAAATGAGAAATTTTTTTATCCAATTGTATATTTAGATCACAAGAAGACATTCTTGGAATCAACATTATAACATTGAATTATAGAGACAAGTTCTAATTTCACATATAATTTGTACAAATAATCAAATACAATACCAATAGTAAGTAGTAACAATAATATTCTCATACATTAGAAATACACAATATTTTTAAAAAATAAAAGAGTAACCAACTTCTATAAGTCAAGAGATTAATAGCAAATTTTGCCTAATAGCTGATATAAAAATTATATTTATCAATAAAACTGTATGTTCACCATGAAGAATCAGAGAGTATATCCTAACATTAATGACTTAAGCTCATTCATTGTTCTCCATGAACACATACCTCTTCTAATCATTTGGTTTCTTTAAGTTCAGAAACTCCTGCATAATAGTTAAAATATTGACCGATGATACCGAGTCCACAACCCATGCATCAAGAGAGATATCAATATAATTTGATCCAAAATAAATCAAACTCTTTAATTTACCTTTTTTTCCTACAAAAATTTTAAATTATAACAGTCTTTTATGAAATGTCTTCTCTTTCTACAGTAAAAATAAATATTTTCCTCTAATCGAGTAGGTATCTTTCCTTTCACATCATCTTTATTCTTCATAAATTTTCTTTTTCAAGTCTGTTTCTTGAAAGGCTTTCTGGACTTAAATTTCTACTTCTTCTTAGTCAGATTTGCTGATTCAATCTTTACAAGTTCAGCTTTAACAAATTTTCTTCTCTCGTTCTTTGAGATACACTGATTCAGTAATTCATCCATCATTCAATGACAATCATGTTAATAATAAAATTATCAAAGGATTAAGATAATGAGTCCAATATGTAGCATGTGACACTCTCGTCATCAAGATTCAAACCCAAACCTTTCAACTTATTTGTAATTGAAAATATTGTTAAGATATGTCATATATTTCATTATTCAGATAATTTAGTATTGTGGAATTTGTGAGTCCAGGACAATTTATTGGCTTTGGAGGACCCAACAAAGTTATCACGAATACTCTGAAAACAACTATTTGGCATAATAAATATCTAGTAGATTAATATGAATAGTTTCAAAAATTATTCTTCTAATTATTAGTTTTTCTAATTTATATATTATGCTGAGATCTCTCAAATTAGTTAGATCTAATTGGAGTTTAGGAGTGTCAAAAGCAATGTGAAAAGCTTGAAATACCAAATGAGCTTCTAGGTTACTTCTCCAAATCAAATAATTTTACCTATTCAATATCTCAACCTTGAAAAGTTGACTACTAAATTTTTATCCTGCAAATTATGCAATGGACAGCTTAAACATATAACAAATATATTTTAATAACAAATAATCTACTATCCTATTAAATTTAAATAAGAATTATATTATGATTTTACATCAACTCATTTGAGAGACTAACACAAACCACAACATCCCACAAATAACTATTAAAATTTAAATTTAAATTTTATTGTGATATTATATTACCTCCTTTGAGATACTAATACAAATCATGACATCCCATTAAAAATATCTACAAGAATCGTAACAAATAATAAACATTCACTTTAGTTTCTATTTAGTATCACAAATAAATTTTTATAACATTCTATATTTATTTCTTTCTTTTACTAACTTAACCTTTGGGTTAAATTGATTAGAGTCAAAATAAAAATAAAACAATGCTTTTTATTGATTAAAATAGCCTCAAAATCTTTTGTAGAATATTTAGCTATTTTAATTCATAAATACCTAAGATCATTATGCTTTAGTTCTCACAATTAAGATTTTGATTAGCATAAAACATGCTCAGGGAATTCTGTGCAAACAATGTAAATTGAATTCAATTTTACACAAAATTCCAAAATTCCAAAAGTAAAAATGGATTCATTCAAAACTATCAAAAATTGAAGTTTTGGAATTCAATCTTAAATTTCACATCACCAATAATATCATTCATACCAATAGACTACTTATAATAATTTTGAGCTAAAATTGAAATAAAAACTTGATTTTCTCAAATTAGGGCTATGAAAAATAAACTAAAATCAAATCATATCATAATTTCTCATGAACAAGATATCAGATGTAAACTTTGATACCAATTGTGAGTTCAAATTTCACATTTTGATATAAGGCTCATTAGTAAAATTGATATAAAATTACATAAAATGAATTTATATACCTAATCCACCTTGAATTTTTGCTTCTTTTTTATGGAGAGAAGTCAAAGATTTAAGTCATTTTGTAAAATAACCCTTAAATTCTTAAAATTTACAACCAAGGCCAAACCTTTTACAAAAAATCCAATTAAAAATTAGTCCAACTAAATCAATTTAAATATAATTTTGAAATTGAATTTAAACTCATAAAATTTATTCTTCTTTAATTAGGTAATTTTAAGGTGAGATCAAATATTGAGTATATAATAAATTATTTTGACTTATCACAAAATACTCAATTAAGCACATTAATAAAATTTTAATTTCGTCTATATTATTATTCATTATCATTTAAATATTTAATTAAATTAAATTACTAACTACGTTTTTAAACTATTTGATATAAATTACAAAATCAAATTTATCTAAAAATAAAATCATAAATAATCTATCGCGTCACAAAGACGTCTCAAGTTGTTTCTCCCACTTATAGCTCGAAATTTGCATGTCAGATGTGCTAGGTTATGGAAATGCATGAGTTGACTTTACGGAGCAGACTCATGATCTTCAAAAAGCGATGCTCAATGAGCGAAGGACCAATACTTTCACATACAAGGAACCACCCGCGAGGAACTAGAGATTTCACAACGAACAATGAATCACGTCAATGGCTACTCTTGTTTCTATAATCAAGAGATCGTTGATCAGATCTCTATCTGTCACACTACATTACTCTCAATGTACCAGCTGGATTGTCAAGTATCTGAATTCGCTTTTGAAGGAAATCATTTGCAAAAGTAGTAAAGAAGAGATTAAGCGTAATCTTTCGAATGTGAATGAGTTCCTTTAGGCCTTGTTCGTTTTAAGATCAGGATCATGATCAGCTCATTTCAGAATTATTTTTTTCTTTATAAAATTAATATTTATTATTTTATATTATTATTAAATTAAATTATTATAAAAAATTAGATAGTTTTTTGAGCTTTAAATTATTGAAGACTTAATTTTAATAAAAAGATATTAATTTACAAAAGTAATTCACTAATCTTGTCTTTGATTTTGACCTTGACCCCAACCAAACGACCCTTTAGGACTTCATTTATCCAGAATTTTATCTAAAGTAGAAAGAAATGAAGTCATAAAAACTAAGGAGCCAGATACACCCGATAATACAATATCCCAAATCCTTCAACTGGTCCATCTTTAGTCCATCTGTTACAGCATAATATTAAGTTAAATTAAAAGTATGGTCAATAAACTGTCAACAAAACAAAAAAAGTTTTTCGTATTAATAAAAAAATAAAAAAAAATATATATAAATATAATAAAGACAATGATTTATATGTAATTTGACATATTTTTGAAAAGCCGTATATAATTTTGTATGCTCACGAGGAGACACGTACCAACCACCCAAACTTATTTTGAACATATCAGACGGTAATAAACCTATGCGAGCCAAGATTCTGACGGATTGCAAAATCTCCGTTTCTTTTCCGCAAGTGAGCATACGGCTGGTGGTTCCGGCGCAGCTATGAAAGCAAGGAAGTGGCCGTGAAAGCCAACGAGAACAGATGTAAGTGCGGGTGGTGCACCAGCGGTGGTGCGGTAGTGGGCGGCGACAGCAACACACGTCCGTGTCCGTTCCGCAACTTGGCCGCGGGCATCAGATTCCCCCACTTCCAACCTCATTCCCACTTTTCCCCACTCCCTGAAGTCCACTTCCCCCCTCTTCCACATCTTCCTCCGCAAGCGGACGCAGCTCTCCAACGCATCCTTTGTTCTTTTTCCTGTCTCTTTTTTTAATCCATCAATCCCTTATCTTCTTCCTCAAAGACGGCGCCGAACCGTAGTTGAAGAAAGGAGCAGAAAAGGTGAGAAATTGATCTCAATTTAATAAAAAAATTGATTTTTTTTTTTTTTTAATGAACAAGTCCATGATTTCGTTCTACTTCTCCATCTCACTCTGAGCACATGGGTGATGGTTGACGGGAAGTTAGGCATCTCCCCACGCAAATGCGACGCGTTTTCTTGCTTTCCTTGTATAACTAAGCTTTTAGTGGCGGAAAAGATGGTGGCTTGTGGGGTCATTCTCATCTTTTTTCTGTTTGGGTCGCTGTTATGGAGGAATTTGGGAATATTTTGATTTTGTTATTGTGGCTTTGTTTGGGAGAAAATTCCACTTGGTAGCTCAGTGTTCACTAGAAAAAAGAGTGTTTTTCCGGGACTATTTTACTTTCCTGCTGGATTCTCTTGCCAAAGAAGTCGCTTTTGCCGTGTTTTCTTATTTGTTGGCATTAATGGAAGAAAGGCAGTGTTGGTAGCGTGGGGCGGTTGTTGAATAAGATGCCCCTTTAGCTTCGTTAAGGAAGGTTCAAGAGAGCTGTTCCACTGTTTTCAGTGTTTCCCTTCTCAAGAAAAAATTTTGCTCATTCTTTTGTTTTTTTAATCTGCAGTAACTGTTTTAAAATTGGTTTTGTGAGGTAAGGGAAGGAGGAAGGAAGGAAGTAGTTCCCCTTGTATCTTTTTCTCTGGACTTCTGTTGGTGTTGGTATAAAGTCGAAAAGCTGTGGCTTTGTTGAAGAGCTTGAAGAACTCAAATCTTTTGTAATTTAATAGAGGGTTTTGGTTGCAAGAATTGGAGGGATTTGATCTACGAGGTAAAGAATCTTGTGTTTTTTGTTGTCCTGTTTCTTCAGTTTTATCTGCTCTTTTTTCTATCTATGCATTTTGTAAAGGGTGTGTATGCTTTACCCTTCTGATCAAGATCAATAGTCCTTCTAGATTTTCTTGTTCATCTGAATGAATGGAGACAAGTTTTCAACAATTCTTATTTTTTCAGTAAGAGCTTCAATTTTGCATTTGAGAGCTAGTGAACCATCTGTAGTTGAATGTTCATCACTCATTGTGAATGAACAGCACTTTTTGTTGTTTCCTCCCTTGGTTTCCAATAGATCAGTTGTTTTGTCTTGTTTTTCCATGTGTGGTTATTCACCTTGCTAAAACATGAACCTTTCCACTTGGTGGAAGATAAATTAATCACTGAGGAGAAAAATATATGATTCCTTCTCACAAAGAATGACACAAACTGTGCAATACATACTTTGATTAATGTGTTAGATGGGCCACCTAAAATTTGGCTGATGGTTATATGAATCTATCATGCTGCAACATAAAACTATCCAAAGTAATAGTTTCCAATGTCAAGCTATTTATCAAATTGGATTAGTAGAGAAGTTCAGCATGATCCATTGAACTTGGGACATGGTCATTTATTTATGTTACACATCTTTACTTGTTGGCTACTTCCTTGTTGTATTGTTTATGCTTGGACTAGCCATGTTTGCCTAAATGCAAAGAAACAATAATGAATTGTTCCAGCAGTTGTTTAACTGAAGCAATTTTTAGTCATTAACTGCCAGTGTGCCTGGTGTTATGTAAAACATTAAGTACAGAACAAGAATTAGGCCACAACATGTGCAGAAGCATGTTGTCTATTGAAGAAACATTAGATTCTGGTCACAGAATCCCTGCCCAAATAGCCTTTTTGCTGTTTGCTTTGGGCTTTTGAAACCTTTGTGTTTGGCATTGTTCCGGAAGCAAGCTATTCATGGATTTGCTTCATTTGTATTCTGTTGATTGCTTCTGCATCTACAAGGTCAGAATACTGCTTGTGTCCTTAAAACATTGGTATTCTAGAGTTCTTTATGCCTGATCATATCTGATCTTTTTTCACTTGTGGAATGCAGCACTTTTGGATAATCTCCATTCTGTCTTGTCAATTTTGACCTTTTGAAATTTCTTGCTTGGAATATAAAACTGTATTTTAACATTTTTTGCCTATTAGTCATGTATCATCTTATTGCTTTGCAGATACATCGCAAAGAACACCTGCATTTCGTTGTTCAAAGCTGTGACTAAGGCTATTGGGATTCGAGGAAAGAATTTGACAGATCTACTTCGATGAATCAGAAGCACCCAAAAATTAAAAGGCGAGTTCTCTTAGGCTGAGAAACATGGTTGGATTTCAACAAGATGCAGGGCTTACCCCATCAGAGCTGAAAGTGGATCTTCACAATATGAGTAGCAAACTGTCTTTATATCTGGAAGCCATCCACGGGACAAAAGGTCAACACTGCAGGAAGAAATCATGCCCATGCAGCAAAAAATTTGGTTTCTCAGATAATTTCTACCTCGCAAGTCCCACTGAGCCTATTAAACATCACGCTTCTAATCTGCCAGAATCAAAAGCATGCAGTACACCACCCTTGTTTCAGATCCCACTGAATTTGAGGTCCTTGGAGTTTTCCTTTGAAAGATTAAAGTCCCACAAGACTGAAAGCATGCACGATCTTGGTGACTTCATTTTTGAATATTTCATGGCACTAGGTTCAGGGGATGCAGGTTTTAGTCCTTTTAAGCGAAGGACAAATGATTTTATAGAGAATGCGTTAAAGGCAATGATTGTTACAAATAATTCATTATTTCTCAATTTACGTGCTTTAGATGATGATCTTCGTCAATTTAAGGTGAGGTCAGCCTGCCCCAAAGGCACAGAAATCTCGGAGTTGACTTGTTCTCCATCTCAGATAGGTGATTCTTCATTGAATGAACTCAAAGTGGAATTGAACACATATGGAAAACAAGTACCTGAGCTGGAGACTCATGAAAATTTGCTTGTGCCGTGTCCAAGAACAAGCTCAACAAGCTCATTCCAATCGGATTTGTCTTCGCATGGTGCTGTTTCCAGCGGACTGCTTCAATGCACATGGAAGAGTGGTGTTCCTTGTTTTGTCTTCATGATGAATGATGATCAAGGCAAGGTCTTTACTTCCTATCCTCATAAGATTGAATCTTCTGAAGATAATACGTTGGACTACATCTACTTCTTCCATTCAAGAGTACGTAGTAAAAAGAGCCCCAAAGATTATGCAAACTATGACCCACAGCTTGTTGGTAGAATGAAGGCAAGAAGTTCCTTTGTTTTCGATCTGAACAACTCCAAACACATAGAGACTGAGTTCGTTTTGTGTGATACTACCAAAGATCATTCGAGGCAGATGCAGACATCGTCTTCTTCTTCTATAAGTAAGGTCTTGTCTAAGAAGGTGAGTGAGATTTTTAAACCAAGCCATTCAGTCAAGAACAAGTCTACCTGTAATGTTGGTGGACCAAGCTTTCCGTATGAGGAACTTCCCCAGGAGCCTTTTTGCTGTGGATTATGTGATTTTGATGGACCAAATTCAAAGAAATACCTTGAAGATAAGTTTCCTCCTAATCTTGAGTTGGCAGCTATTGTTGTAAACAACTATCAATGTGATAGCAAGAAAACACCAGCAAAAGGTGGTTGGGGCCTTAAGTTTCTTGAGAATTTTGAAACTTGTGAAGAAAGTTACCAGGAAAGTAGTAGGCAGATCAACAGGATTATGAATGTCATAATTCCAGCTGGTTTACATGGTGGTCCAAATAGCAGACCTGGTGGCCCGTCAAGCCTTACTGAAAGATGGAGGTCAGGTGGGCATTGTGAATGTGGCGGATGGGATATTGGGTGCCCTCTCAAAATCCTTCAGAGCACTCTCCCATGCATTAAATCTTTGCCTCCAGAGAAGTTGTTAGATAGTTCCAAGTCCCTTGATTTATCAATAGAGGTTTGTCTTGAGCATCCAAATAACTGCTTCATTTTCATTTGCACCCTGATGCTTACTACTGCCGATATTTGTATAGATGGATTACTAGTATCATTTACAGTCTAAGATCTCAAAACATGATATTATCATTGCTTACTAACAATTTTTGCATTTATCTTTGATTGACATGATCTGATATGCTGAGCATGTGGTTTCTGTCATTTTATAGAAGTGGACAGACAAATAGCAAGAATACCTTGTAGTTTACTTTTTGCATGGCGAATGCTACTCAAATTTCTCAAATCTAGATAGTCCTACTATAAGGCTACTTTTGGACTCTAGCTGTCTAGCCACTGATATGAATCCTGGACTGTGTTGGATAGCTTTCAAAGGAAAATCATAGAATAGCTTTTATCTCTACTCCTATAATTGGAACATTGACTGTTATAGTGTTCTCTGACTAGGTTTCCATCTTTAGTTTGACCTAATGACCGTTTCAATTTTGGTTATATTCGTACCATTTAAAATTTCTTGCCTCTTTTTGATATATGTGGCTTTCTTGTTTACATAAGGATTTTTGTTTTGGAAGGAATTGTAAGTTTAAATTTGACAACTTATGTATGCATCTCCAAATATGGTTTTTGAACAAGTATTTCTTGGCATAATTTGGAATGCATTTTAGCATTATCCAGTTCCTATTGTGACAATCAAGTAAATCCTAAATCATTACATTGTTTAATGAGGTAGTTGTGATGAATCATGATAAAGCTTAGTGCAAGCTAAAATTATGTGAAGATAGTAGATACCAATACAAATATTTGGACCTCGAACACACAGTTATCAATTTTAAGATCTATCCTTCATAGACTATGTAGCTTGCAATAATTTTCTAGCTCCTAGAAGCATTTTCCATATGGAAAGGGATTGATGTGTTCAAAGTTTATGTTGATTCATAGACATTTCTGCAGCTCAATTGCGCACCGCTTACAACCAAACTATTTAGTTCGGGAATAACATCTTGACTTGTGTAATGTGAAATAGTAGTCAGTTTATGATGATGAATGAAAGTTTATGGTCTTCTCTGTTCTAAAGCAAGCTGTGGTAACTCCAGCATTTACACAAGATCCCTTTTTGGTAGATGAAACCAGTTTATATATCTCAAAAAAAGAAAGGAATTGTCATATCATGTGTAGCTTGGAAGCCAAACAAAGTTAAAGTTATCCCATTGAGAAAACCTTTTGGCTTAGTTTGGTAAAAAGTTAGAAGTTTGGTTATCTAGGGTGTAAAAGTGTAGTCATTGCATTTTCATCTAATTTCAAAAAAAAAAACAAAAAAAATAATGATTACATTAAATAACTGACTTTAACATTTTACCAAACTAAGCCTTTATTCATTGTTGTCAAATTCTCCCATGCATGACCTAATACTTGGGGATCTGATTCCAAAAACTAAGCTAATAGTTAACAATTTAGTATGGCAAGGTGGCAAAATAGAACAACAATACTGATCCAAATATGAAATACCTTTCTCAAAACTGTTCAGTTTATCTAGTGATTTCCACTTGACATTTTAGATGTCTCTGATTTCAAACTCTTGTCAACTAGCAATCATGGATTTTGTGTTAGCCAGTGCACCATGGTCATTTGTTTGTCATTGATGTGAGCGAAAAAACTAACATGATTCAGTCTAATTATAATTTCCAGGGACTGGCAAATGGTGAACCCCTACTAAAAATGGTGAGCATTGATGAGGGATTCTACTGCATCTGCTTCAGTCCAGCTCTTTCAGCTTTGCAATCTTTCTCAGTAGGAGTTGCAATGATTCACTCCCAGACTCCATCTTTGTATCCAAAGTTGTAGGTTAAGCGACAATGTTGTTTCATTTTTCAGCAAGTCTACCTCTTTTTGCTGGGTCTCAACATAAGAAGATGAGACTGAACACCATACAGTGATATAGACTTGTATAGTTCTTCATCATGCTGTTATACTTGCCCCCCTGCCCATGTTGTATAAATTGATACGTAATGTTAATTTTTCTAGATTAAATCTTTTATTTTTGGCATTATTAGATTTGTTGCCCATGAATTTTGGGATGCTGCCAGTTTATTATTTCTTGTCCATATTATGATTTCCCAACTTTATTGGCACAGGTTCAATCTATGTTACACAACATGCATCTCTCATTTTTTTATCAATTTAATGTTAAAGTGTGGAAAACAAAATCTCCTCTATTAGTAATGGGGAATTCATGTCTGATTAATTATGATTTCTGGAGAAAAATTTCAATTAGAATTTTCTATTTTTTTCATTCTCACTAGCAAAACACTCAAACAGTCCACTATATATAGTCAATTTTTTATTCTCACAAAAGCGAAAACTCAAATGGTTATGTACATGATATTATTTACAACATAAAATTACTTACAATATAAAACGAGCTTGTAGCTTGCTCTAATTTATTTATTATCATTGTCCATGTTATGATTCTTAAATTTTATTATGGTTTTAATATATATTAGATGAACATTCATACCTTCTGATGCATCAATCTAATGTTAAAAATGCGAAAAATAAAATTTTCTCCATTAATAGTGATATATTTATCACTTATTAGTTAATAAATATTTGAAAAGAATATTAATTAGAATTTTTTTTTTTCTTGTTCCCTTCAATGAGAAGATTCGAACGATTAAATATGTAATTTTATTCACAAATAAAATATGTCTGTACTTTAGTCCAACGAGTATTCAAAATTTGAATTCATGAACTCTAGAAAGTAAGAGTAGGGACAACCTGAATCAGTCCTTGTTGTGTGAGGAAATTCAAGTAGATCTGATCGCCGCGGTTCGCAAAAAATCGCAATTTACGGCAAATAAATTAATTTTGAAATACGGAGTTGGCTCCGCTTAATGATGATCGGAATTAAAATATATCATAACCGACCCGATCCGTTAGTTACTTATAATACTCCGCCGGAATATCATTAATGTCCTATACTCAATCGCTCCGTCCGACCGCCGATCTCTCCCTCGTTGGTTCAGACTATTGAATATTAAACGGGTACGCGAGACACCGGAACCAGCCCCTTCATGTTCTTCGTCGAGGCCGCTTTCCCTCCTCCTCTGTTGCGTTTCCTCTTCAGCAAAAGACTCCCGATTCTGCACAGCAAAAAAAGGAAATCAAGAATTTTTGGAAATCCAAACCCTAACCCTAATGCCCGCATAAACGAGCCCTAGATCACCGCAAGATATCCGTTTGCCGGTCTGGATCCGATTCTCTCGGGGCGTTGTAGTCTAGCTGAGGTTTTTGAAGGCGTTTTGCCGGGGATTAGAAAGGTGAGGGTTTTCTCGTTTGTAGGACTTCATGTGGTTTTGCATTTCGTGTGGTCTGAGATGATGAGGTTTATAATGTCCGTCAGGATCGAGGCTTTTGTTATCTTCGTTATGATTTTTTTGGTTGGTTCTTTGCATGCTTCAGTGAATCTAGGTTGCAGGTTTGTTGCTTTTTTTATTCGAAGAAAGAGAAAAGAAACGATCTTTGTTGTTTTTCTGTGCGAATAATAGTCTCTGTTTTAGATATTTTTTTTCCCTGTCTGAGTGGAAAATAAGATACGAATGGCGTTTTGTGTTAGGGTTTTTTCTCGTGTTCGGCTCCCGTGATCTCAGGGTTTTCAATTATTCTAGGGATCTCTCCTCTTACTCTACCAGATATTTCCCACTACTTAGTTATGGCTTCACTGATTTGTAAATAAAGAAAAATTTTTTGGGTCATTTTAGCTATGTTGTTTAGAAGTTTCCATGGTTTTTCTTTTGAACTGTGTGTGTTGATATGTGATATGTTTATTCATTTTGAGTGATTTGATGAACAAGAAAATAGCTAAATTGTGAAAAATTGATAATTTGGCATTTGGGTCAAGATTATCTTGTATCCGTAGATATGTTTTCATTTTTGTACCAACAGAACTCTTTGAGATAGAGTGCTAGTTCTTGTTTTGCTCAACCTACACGTTTCTCTGGAGTAGATTTTGATTATTCTTTTTACTATGTTTTTCTTGAGGCATTGTCATTTATCTTTATGTGATTTGAGTAAAGATGCTCTGTAGAGGCTGTTCGCTGTGATCGGGTTTTTCACAATTGTCCCTTTTCCAAGTTTTTTTTTGCAGTAATTTGTTCTATTCAACTTTTCATTTCAGACCTACAATTGATGGTTATTTATTGATGAAACAGTCTTTTCTGGTGCTTTCTTCTAAATCATTCTTCTTCGCATGTTTTGAAGAGAGAAGTCTTTATGGTGGTTTCCACGATTGTCACTTGCTTCCGTTCCCTCTTAAAATAGCATTACTTCTAGGCCACTGTCTCACTATTGTCCAAGGGATGGCGCCTGCTGCTTCAAAAATACAAGCGCAATGAGTGAGATTAGCTTTCCCTCAAGTGTTGTGAAGCCTGTGTTTTAAAAATTGCTCAAAACCTATTACTACAGTTGGGTGCATATAGAGGCCAATAACTACCAGGTCCTCTTGGATGCA
Organism: Trichopus zeylanicus subsp. travancoricus; assembly: GCA_005019695.1. Lineage (NCBI taxonomy): Eukaryota > Viridiplantae > Streptophyta > Magnoliopsida > Dioscoreales > Dioscoreaceae > Trichopus > Trichopus zeylanicus. Next base: position 441,427 of record RXID01014924.1, read on the forward strand.
TTACTTGACAGCCAGGATAGCAAGGTAATGTCAATCCCTGACATAAGTTGGGAATTGTTTTTGTGCTTCTTTATTTTCTTTTTCTTTCCCGTCTGGTCCGCATTTCAGTATCTTGGATTTTCATAGCTGTTTTGTACTGCTGCTTGTTTCTTTTAAAAATCTGTACCCTTGAATAGGCCACAGGCGACAGGATGGAGGAAGCAGCAGCAAGTGAAGAACCCGATATTTCTAGAAAGAAATATCAAAGGAAACAAGGCGAACAACCTTACTCACCTTCTTCACAAAAATACAAAAAGCTGGGAGAAACATCACACAATTCTGAGTCACAATGCGGAACTTCTCAGAAGAAGGCAAATTTAGAAGATACTGCTTCGCTGAGATTGCATTCTAGAGATTTGATAGTTGATCGATGTTCACAGCAGGCGGATATCTTTGGCAAAAGGATTGAGAAGGCATCATCTTGGGCTTCACTGGATGAGGAGATTTGTGTCACATGGAATTTCTCCAAGAACTAGGGTAGAGAAGCCAAGGTCACCCCAAAACGAACACAGAGAAAGAATTTCGTTGACCATTACGCAAGTGATGAGTCCTGTTCAGGGTAATGCTCAACCCTGTTCACTCGTTGCATTTCAGAGACTGAAACAGCCTGCGAGTGTAGTATCTGTCAATGAAACACTATTAAGAGAACCCAAAGAGACTGTTCTTGCTGATTATTCTGGTGCTGCTATTGGACCTCTAGTTGAGTCATTCAATGAAGTTCCCACTACAGGAATTGAGTGTTCTCAGTCAAATGCTGCAGCAAGCAAAGGTAGATATCCATGATATTCACAATTTCTCAATAATCAGTTCCTTTTCATTCTCGGAGTTGGAGTTATGACGTACATGTTAACCTATATTTAATTATGTGTTTTGTCATCTCCCAACATAGTCTTCCAATGCAAGATGTAGCATGTTGTTTCCTGCTTGGAAGTTTGCAAGGAAGGTGAAACAGTTCCTCCAGTTTTTGAGAATAGAAGTACACTTACTAAGTCCAAAGACAGAAATAACAGTGCCTTGAAATTTTACTATATTACTAAGTCTAGAGAGGAGAGGAACAATAGTACCATGAAAAATTTTAGAAAATTCCTAAGAGAAATAGAGAAAAAAGAAGGTTAGTTACCAATTGAGAGTGTGGTTACACAACCATATCCATGCACATAAAGTTGCTATTTTCGTTTCAAAATAGTTGCTAATCATGTTATTAATTGGGTTGGAACAATGTTATCCAATATGGGCTGAAATTAAATAACTATTACTACATTGGGGCCAAATTGCCATCATACATTTATTATCATAATTATATATTGGGTCTGAACTTTGGTTGGGGTTTTTGTTTCTTATAGTCTAAACCAAGTTAATATCTAGAGCATTAATTAAATGCCCAAGAAGTTTTGGTTTTTCTTGATTTTTAACAAATCTACAGAGATAAGATTTCACAAACACAAAAAAATTCGTAAGAGGAGGGACTGTATTCACGTGCATTGCATGTGTTTGATGTCTAATTAGTAACTATAATATATCATTATCAGATAATAATTAGGTAAATAACTTAGCTTAAGAGGATCAACTTTTCAATAGATCATCTTGGAAAGCTAAACAAAATTGGTTCATTGTTCCTTGTGTAGCACTCTTGTTTCACTAAGTTATTTTATTCCTTGATACTAACCTTTATGAGTCTGCAGTGCGGTTAACAAATTTTTTCTAACATGTATTGACTCTACTGCTGTTGCATGTCTGATGAGATTTTTTGTCTGACATATTTTGCTCATCTAGGTCAGTCAAGCCACACCAATCCTTAACTTGAAAAGGTTCTGCATATAGGGGAAGCACCTCTTACACCACAGCGATAGTACCTACAGTTCAGAGCACTAATAAAGAATGTCCTGAAGGATCATGCAATAATGGGGATACCTGTCACCTTATGAATATTCAGGAAGGGTTGGCAAGTAGTATTCGTATTGCTTCTTCAGCCTCTGGTGAAGTGAAGCTTTCGTTCTTCTTCAACACTGTTGCAGGTGATCATCCAGTTACCCACATGCCGAACACTGATGCTTTTATTAAAATGGTTGAGGACAGATGTTTAGGGCCTTGCAAAATTCTTCAACCTGACTTATCTCTGAAGAATCTCATGAAAGAATTTTGCGAGTGCTTTTCTGAGTTAGTCTCAAAACGCCAAGTAGAGAATCAGGAAAATATCATGCATGTAGTCCCCTCGTTGGAGCCACTCAAAGAATCAGGTTTGCGAAATAGTTTGGGTGGCATGCCCATATGTATTTCTGGTGTTCAAGATGAGGGAAGAAAGAGAAAAAAAGAACCTAACCCAGGATCTTCAGTAGTGGTTGTTAGGCAGCCACAAAATGCTCTAGGTGAGCCAAGACAAGTTCATGATGCCACCGATGTTTCTAAAGGCAAAGAAATAAAGTGGATACCGCTAGTTAATAACGTCAACAATGAGAAACTGCCACCATCATTCTCCTACATTCCCAATAATATTGTGTATCAGAATGCTTATGTCAATTTTTCACTGGCTAGACTTGGAGAGGAAAATTGCTGTACAGACTGTTCTGGGGATTGCCTTCGGCACCAGTTCCTTGTGCATGTGCAAGGGAAACTGGTGGTGTGTATGCCTACACAGCAGACAATCTTTTGAGACAGGAATTCCTTGATGATTGCATTTCCAGGAAATTGAGTCCACAAGGGCATCACTACTATTACTGTCTGGATTGTCCACTTGAAAGGTCAAAAAATGAAGTTAAGCCTGATCCATGCAAAGGACATCTTATCCGCAAATTCATCAAAGAATGTTGGATCAAGTGTGGCTGTCATAGACGCTGTGGAAATCGAGTGGTGCAGAGAGGGATTAGACATAATTTGCAGGTGAGGCTTCTCTTCAAGCATTAATCTGATACTCCAAATAGACTTTTTTTTTTTCTTTTGAAATAGCAGCAAGCATTAATTTCATGTTTGGCATGGTCTGAAATTTAGATTATATTTAATGCTAATCATTAGTTTTCAGCCCATCATGGATATAGTTGCTCAAAGTTTGCACTTACTTTAAGCAAATCATTTTCCTCCTTAACTGCAACTAGATGTTCTCTTTTCCTTTCTTGTACTCCAGGTGTTTTTTACAGACAATGGAAAAGGCTGGGGTGTTCAAACTCTTGATGAACTTCCAAAAGGGGCCTTTGTATGTGAATATGTTGGGGAGGTTCTGACCAATATGGAATTGTATGATCGAATTATTCAGTTCATGGGTAATGCAAAACATACTTATCCAGTACTTTTAGATGCGGATTGGGGTGCTGAGGGAATCTTGAAGGATGAAGAGGCCTTATGTTTAGACGCTACATTTTATGGGAATGTGGCAAGATTTATTAATCATAGGTAATTAATTCATCATCACAAATTACTTATTAGAAGTTTATGGTCCAGTTAACATGGATCCTGTCTTTTTCTTAGATCTTGTGGTGAGAAATGCATGGGTGCCTTAATCTCTTTGTAAATCTCTTCATTTTGTGGTACAAATGAGAACACTTTGAATTACATGAAAATCTCTTGACACCGTCAATCTCTTTTTTTCTGCATAGCTCTGCTGAATAAATCGTGGAAAGACTTCTTTCTCACTTTATCTTTTTCGCACCTCTTTTGAAATTTTCTGGACAGGTGTTCTTTGTCTTTTATCCATGTTCTGTTTCTTTCAAAACGTTTTAAAGGGTGGATTTATTGTCCATCTCTTCAGAATTTCTTACTGAGCAAAAAATATACAAAATCCACATAGTAGCATGTACAAACGCATGTTTGGATCCCTTTGAATACATTGGTAGTAGTCGTCATAGCACATTGAGCAGCAGAGGGTCTGAATTCCTGGATGCAGTTTGGTTCGCAGTATTTCTGATGAACAGGGTGAAAGCGTTGCATTTAGTTCCATTATTTTCTGATAATTTTTACTTTTCCTAATTTTAGCAGATTGCATACCTATGATCTCATGTAAAAATGTTCTCTCAAAAAGGAAATTTCATATGAGTGTGGGTGGTTATTTGGAGATTTCACATGTGGGTTCTGTTCTATTCTCATATGTTTGCAGCGATGTTCTGTGTGGTCTAATTTTTTTTTTAGTAGACAAAAAACTCTCTGTGGTCTATTTCTATATCTGCTGCAACATGGTAGATCTTTTCTATTTTTTATGTTAAATTTATTGAAGATACTTAAAGAATATCTATGTCAGTTACTTTGCTGCTGATGCCACTTCTTATGCTTCTAACACCACTCTTTCATGCTGCAATTGTTTACCTAGTTTTTTTCCTTTTCTTTCAATTGTTCTACTTCCAGAAATTTTTATGTATCTATAATCTACTACTGCAACACTTGCACTGTATTACCTGAATTTCTCTGTAATCCTAGTATTGAACTTCTTATAGATGTTTTGATGCAAATTTGATCGAGATTCCAGTTGAAATCGAGACCCCAGACCATCATTATTATCATGTATGCAACATGAACCTCTCTCTGTCTCATGTTTTTACCTGACAAATTTCGTTCTGGTGGGGCTTAACTCTTCTTCTCTTTGCAGATTGCCTTCTTCACAACTAGGAGAGTAGAAGCTTTTGAAGAACTAACTTGGGTAAGTAGCATTGATTTATGTCCATTCAAACTTCTGTTTTTCATGATGGTCACTGTCACACCCGTTGTGAGTGGTAGGTGCCACCACAACGAGATTATGTAACGGATCTCATGATCTCAGAGGCAAGGGAGTGCCTCCAACGTATATGTGCATGGGCAGCACACATACGAGCGAACAACTAGCTGTGGTGGTCGGTGCCACTACGAGGAACATCATGTGTGGGAACGCATGATCAAACGAGGTGACGGACTGCCTCGAACATATGTGTGCGCGGGCAGCACACATAGCAGCAAGTGACAGTCACGACATGTTTGGATGGAGACCCAAACAGCCCAAACCGTCCTGCAGACCGAGCAGCAGGACAAGATGGCTAAAGGGAGCTGCAGAAAGTTGCAGTTGAACTGCAGGGCAGCAGTTGAACTGCAGGAAGCAGTTGCTGAACTGCTGGGCAGCAGTTGAACTGCAGGACAGCAGTTGAACTGCAGGGCAGCAGTTGAACTGCAGGAGGCAGTTGATGAATTGCAGGGCAGCAGTCGAAACTGCAGGAAGCAGTTGAGGAACTGCAAGGCAACAGTTGAAACTGCAGGGAGAATATTGTGGAATATGTTCTCCATGATCTCCAGCAGTTGCTCACAGCCAAATATGTGTACTATAAATAGACTAGGGGGTCTATTGAGTTGGATACACACAGGTAGAGAGACTTGTAGTGTCACTCCGTGTTAAGAGTTGTATTTCCTTTTATGTGAGCAATAAAAGGTTGGCAAGATTGTTGTACTTCTCTTCTCCTCTATACTCTTGTGGGCTTGTGCGAGTTTGGCGGGCTAAGGTGGGCGAACCTTGGCGCCATCACGGGCAAAATTTCAGGGTAGAAATTCGCCGGTGTGACAAGTGGTATCAGAGCCCAGTTTGGTGAGAAACCGGTTCAGCGAAAGCCAAAGCCATGGTGATGCAAGTAGAGCTTTGGGATCGGTTGATTCGCATCGAGGAGATGTTGGGAAATCCTCCAACCGAAGATGCGGGCGGCATATGGGCGCGGTTGGCTTGGCAAGAGAGCCAGAATGCTGCTCTCAAGGAGGCCCTTGCGAGTGAGGTGAAGGATGCGGAGGAAAGGTATGCTCCGATCATGGACTCCATGAGATCAAGTCTAAAGTCCTTGGAGCAGGACTTGATGGTGGTGAAGAGAGCAGTGGCTAACTCCATTGTTGAAGACGGAGTTCCTTTAAAGGTAAGAGTTTCGGAGCCCCATTCCTTTAATGGCTGTAGGAATGCAAAGGAGTTGGAGAACTTTTTATGGGATATGGAGCAGTACTTCAAGGCTGCTCACATTTCGGAACGGGAGAAAGTCACCATCACCAGCATGTACTTGAGTGGAGATGCCAAATTATGGTGGCGTACCAGAGCATCGGAGAATGCTCAAGCTGGGAGAGCTCCGCTGGAGGATTGGGAGATCCTCAAGAAGGAACTAAAGGAGCAGTTCCTTCCGTGCAACACAGGGTGGATTGCGCGGGAATCCCTGAAGAAGCTGCGTCATTCGGGGACTATAAGGGAGTATGTGAGGGAATTCAGCTCCCTCATGCTCGACATCAACAACATGTCCGAGGAGGACAAGTTGTACAACTTTCTTTCTGGCTTGCAGCAGTGGGCTCAAGCTGAACTCCGACGGCAAGGAGTGAAGGATCTTTCTTCGGCCATTACTTCTGCGGAAGGTTTGGTGGATTTCAAGCTGCCGGCAACCACCAAAACGGCCATGGAAGGAAGGAAGATGGGGCGTGCACATAAGGATGGCAAGAAGCCCGAGGGAAAGGGCAAGAAGGTTGCGGAACCAAGCCAGTCCAAACTGCAGCCCACCAACAGAGAGAAGGGCTGTTTCATATGCAATGGTCCTCATCGGGCAAGGGAGTGTCCAAGGAGGGAAAAGCTATCTGCTCTAACTCTTAGGGAATCTGAGGACGAAGGACGTGGTGCGGCCACACCACGCATGAATCCATTGCAGCTACTCAACTCAATGACGGCAGAAAGGCAGCCGCCTTGCAAAGGGTTGATGTATGCATCGGTACTACTAAATGGGAGGCCTGTTTTGGCTATGCTGGACACAGGAGCGACCAGCAACTTCTTCTCCCATAAAATGGTAAGTGAATTTGGTTTGCAGGTGCAACCAAGTTCATGGAAAGTGAAGGCGGTAAACTCTGGGCCAACTCCGATTCATGGAATGGCCAGCGCAACCCTCCAAGTTGGAGCTTGGGAGGGAGAGATCAGTGTGACAGTCTCGGCGCTCGATGAGTTTGAGTTTATCCTGGGGATAGACTTCTTTGTCCAAGCTAAGGCTAGCTTGGCGCCTCACCTATCAGGTATGCTGATTTCTGCGGAGGAATCACCATGCTTTATACATGCAGCGTATGGAGGGAAAACTGAAGCAGCGGGTATGCAGTCTCCCCAACAGCTGAAAGCTGGTCTCAAGAGGGGCGAGACCACATATGTTGCAGCACTGATCGAGATACAACCGGATCAGGTCGTGGAGGTACCTGATGTTGTTGCAACTATCCTGGTGGATTACGCGGACGTGATGCCACCAAAACTGCCCAATGAACTTCCCCCTCGGAGGACAGTTGACCACAAGATCGAGCTGGAGCCAGGTGCGAAGCCTCCTGCTCAGGCCCCTTATCGATTGGCGAATGCGGAGCTTCTGGAGCTGAGGAAGCAGCTCAATGAACTGTTGGAGGCGGGACTGATCCAACCGTCGAAAGCCTCGTATGGTGCCCCGGTGTTGTTTCAGCGGAAACAAGATGGTTCACTTCGGATGTGCGTGGACTATCGGGCACTAAACAAGGTGACCATCAAGAACAAGTACCCAGTGCCAAATGCAGGTGACTTGTTTGATCGATTGGCCAAGGCAACATACTTCATCAAGTTGGACTTGCGATCAGGGTATTGGCAAGTCCGGATTGCTGAGGGAGATGAGTCAAAAACGACATGTGTCACGAGGTATGGCTCATTTGAGTTTCTAGTCATGCCTTTTGGATTGACAAATGCTCCAGCAATCTTTTGTAACTTGATGAATGAAGTATTGTATGAGTTCTTGGATCGATTTGTGGTGGTGTACTTGGATGACATTGTCATCTACTCGGAGACGTTGGCGGACCACGTCGACCACCTCAGAAGGGTATTCTCTCGGCTTAAAGAATACAAGCTCTTCGTCAAGAATGAGAAGTGTGAGTTCTGTCGAAAGGAAATCAGGTTCTTTGGGCACAGGGTGAGCAAGGGATAGATACAAATGGATGAGAGGAAGATTCGGGCAATCATCGATTGGGCGGCCCCAACAAAGGTATTGGATCTTCGTTCTTTCCTCGGTTTGGCTAACTACTATAGAAAATTCATTCAGGGTTATTCAAGGAAAGTGAATCCCCTGATTGACTTGCTGAGGAAGGATCGAAAATGGGCATAGACGGACTCATGCCAAGCGGCGTTTGACCAACTGAAGGCAGCAGTGTCAACAGAACCGGTGCTACGATTGCCTGACTTCGAGCTTTCATTTGAGGTACATACGGATGCCTCAGATCGTGTTCTTGGGGGAGTTCTTATTCAGGAAGGACACCCAGTGGCGTTTGAAAGCCGCAAGCTTAAGGATGCGGAGCAGCGCTACACCACACATGAAAAGGAAATGACAGCAGTGGTGCACTGCTTGGACACCTGAAGGCATTATCTCTTGGGAACGAAGTTCAGGATTGTAACGGATAATGTTGCAAACACCTACTTCAAAACCCAAAAGAAATTGACCCCCAAACAAGCTCGGTGGCAGGAGTTCTTGGCTGAGTTTGATTTCATGTGGGAGCACAAGCCTGGACGACAGAACCAAGTAGCGGATGCACTGAGCAGAAAGGAAGTGCGATGCTACGTAACTGCGCTATCCACAGTGCAGTCAACCCTGTTAGAGAGGGTTAAAGAACAAGCCGACGCGGACCCAGAATACGTCCAACTCAGGGGAGAGGTACGTGAAGGGGTAATTAAGCGTTATTGCTTTGAAGATAACTTGTTGTATGCTAGAGGCAACAGGTTGTACATCCCAAAGGCGGGAGGGCTGAGGCGTGAGCTGCTGCGAGAGATTCACGATCCTCAATGGGCAGGACATCCTGGAGGGCAAAGGATGATGACATTCTTGTCCAGGTCATATTATTGGCCAAAAATGGGGGAAGACGTCGAGATGTACGTCAAGACTTGTCTTGTGTGCCAGCTTGACAAGACGGAGAGGAAGAAACAGGCAGGGCTGCTGCAACCCCTGCCTATTCCGGAGAAGCCGAGGCAGTCCATTTCCATGGACTTTGTTTCGGGCTTTCCTAAAGTAGATGGGATGAGCTCAGTGCTGGTCGTCGTCGATCGATTCTCGAAGTATGCGGTGTTCATACCAACACCACACACATGTCCAGCAGAGGTAGCAGCTGGGCTGTTCTTCAAGAATGTGGTGAAGCACTTCGGTGTCCCGAAAGACATCGTGAGTGATCGAGATGCTCGATTCACGGGCAGATTCTGGACAGCACTCTTCAACTCGATGGGTTCAGAGTTGAAGTTCTCTACGGCTAATCACCTGCAGACGGATGGCCAAACGGAGCGCATCAATGCCTTGGTGGAGGAATACTTAAGGCATTATGTGACGGCCAGCCAGCAGAATTGGCTGAAGCTGTTGGACACAGCCCAATTTTGTTATAACATCCACAGATCGTCGGCTACAGGAATGAGTCCTGCAGAGCTTGTCATGGGATAGCAGCCTCTCACTCCTCTCGAGTTGGCTCAATCGACGGACCAAGGAAAGTACCCTGCTGCATATCGCTTCGCCAAGGAGAAGGAGGAGCTGATAGAACAAGCTCGAGACAGCTTGCGCAAGGCAACAAAACGCATGAAGAGGCATGCGGATGAACGAAGGCGTTCATTGGAGTTCCAAGTTAGAGATATGGTGCTGCTAAAGCTCACTCCACAGATATGGAAGAAAATCAGCAGTAAAACTGTACATCGAGGGTTGGTACCAAGATATGACGGCCCTTTCGAGGTGATGAAGAGAGTCGGGCAGGTTGCTTACCGGTTGAAGCTACCCGACAGGCTGAAGGTGCACCCAACATTCCATGTAAGTTTTCTCAAACCTTTCAACAGGGACTTGCTTGGAGATAAACAGCAAGTAAAGAGAGCTCCACCAGTAGTTCGGAAGCAGTTCGACAAGGAGGTCGAGAAGATCCTTGCACACCGGACTATGGGGCAAAGCAAGAAGAATCGACGGACTGATTTTCTTGTGAAGTGGAAAGGCGGCAGCGAGGCCGATGCTATGTGGGAACAGGACTCTACACTATGGCAATTTGAGAAACAAATTAAGGAATACATGGACTCTACTCCGACGAGGACGTCGGACTCTCTTGGTGGGGGAGGTTTGTCACACCCGTTGTGAGTGGTAGGTGCCACCACAACGAGATCATGTAACGGATTTCATGATCTCAAAGGCAAGGGAGTGCCTTCAACGTATATGTGCATGGGCAACACACATACGAGCGAACAACCAGCTGTGGTGGTCGGTGCCACTACGAGGAACATCATGTGTGGGAACGCATGATCAAACGAGGCGACGGACTGCCTCGAACATATGTGTGCGCGGGCAGCACACATAGCAGCAAATGACGGTCACGACATGTTTGGATGGAAACCCAAACAGCCCAAATCGTCCTGCAGACCGAGCAGTAGGACAAGATGGCTAAAGGGAGCTGCAGAAAGCTGCAGTTGAACTGCAGGGCAGCAGTTGAACTGCAGGAAGCAGTTGCTGAACTGCTGGGCAGCAGTTGAACTGCAGGAGGCAGTTGATGAACTGCAGGGCAGCAGTCGAAACTGCAGGAAGCAGTTGAGGAATTGCAAGGCAGCAGTTGAAACTGCAGGGAGAATATTGTGGAACATGTTCTCCATGATCTCCAGCAGTTGCTCACAGCCAAATATGTGTACTATAAATAAATTAGGGGGTCTATTGAGTTGGATACACACAGGTAGAGAGACTTGTAGTGTCACTCCGTGTTAAGAGTTGTATTTCCTTTTATGTGAGCAATAAAAGGTTGGCAAGATTGTTGTACTTCTCTTCTCCTCTATACTCTTGTGGGCTTGTGCGAGTTTGGCGGGCTGAAGTGGGCGAACCTTGGCGCCATCACAGGCAAAATTTCAGGGTAGAAATTCGCCGGTGTGACAGTCACCATCATCGCTGTTAACAGCCAGTCTCTACTCTTATGAATTCAAATCAGCCAGAGCTACTGGATCAATCAAAATGAGTGTTGTGATTCAGTCAGGGCTGAGCTCCTGGATTTTCATGGAATGATTCATCAATATTTTGGTTCTACCTCTGGGCGATTGGGTTCCAGGCTTCACAAGTGACTCTGCTAACTAGTGGGAGGAATGGTCTATTCCGTAGTTTCTTAGTAGACACTCTCTAGAACTAATTGACTTCGAAAAGCTTAAAGCAGACTGCATCCTTCACATTGTTCACAGTGTGGCTCATGAGGATAATAATGGGAAATTTCCAGCCTACATCCATCTAGAGAAGTAGGCACTCTTTTATATATGATCATGGATGAATAGTGCACATCCAACTTAATAACAAATGGGCTAATACTCGTCTCTAGATGGCAACTATTTTACTACGATTCTGATAGGGATCGCAGCACTCATAATTTAACAATCTATGGTAATTAGTTTTCTGTTGGTTCTTGAACTTGTGCTGCCTAAATTATTTTCAAGACTAACTTGGTACTTGTCCTGCTTCTGATGTGAGAACTAATAAATTTGCTGTGGCCTGCTCAACCCGGAACCCGAGCCCAGCTTCTGTACTTCACCCTAGTCTTTGAATAGTTATTCTCGAGTGCTTCCTTTTACTGGAAGCTATTTATGCATGGCTTGAATTGCAGGATTACGGTATTGATTTTGCTGATAAGGATCACCCTGTCAAGGCATTCGGATGTTCCTGTGGAAGCAAATTCTGCCGAGATGCAAAGCGCACAACTAGTATGTCATTTCTATCTCTGCAGCAAGAGTTCAATCTTTACATATTTGTATCAGCTTCCTGACATAATGATCTTGATCTGCAATGGCTGGGACCTAGCCGATCCTTCCGTATTGTGTTTGCAGTAGTTTAGCATGTAGCATGTATTTTCTTTCATTGCAAGTGTCCTGTTCTTGTGGCAGGAACTAGATCGAGTTGAGTGGTTGGGGACGATTCAAACAAGTGAAAGCGCTGGGGGACACGGGGATTCTTCTCTCTGGAGGCTAACCCTAATTATTATAACTATACCACTAGATTGGTTCGCTATGTGTTGATGCTAATTTAAGCTGCAATGGGGATTAGGCCAGACCCAAATGCCCCAGTTTTGGAGGGCTTCTGTGCACCGTTTAGTTTATGGACACCAAAAAAATAATTCCATTTGTCCTAACACTTCTCTAAAGGTGGTGGGTGAGAGAGAAGGATTACGTATCATGTCGACATGTCGCGCCAGCTTTCAAAAATTGAGGATTAAGGAGTTTTTTTGTATTCACGGAACTAATTTGCCATTTGTGTATTATACTGGGTAAAGTGTTTTTCATTATTTGAAACCGATCAAAGCAATGACGTTATGCTCTTCTTTTCCAAGCGTCATTTCAACGAACCGTATTATTGTCTGGCAGCCTAAAATCTTTGCTACATTCTATTTCATTCTTCATTAAAATCTGGTGATCTGAAGCCAGTAGATGATGAACTGGAAACGGAAGTTTTCTGCGCTGAACTCTATTTGATGATATGTATGCCTGGAAACTATTGCTAATTGCCAGACAAAATACCGGCAAATTATTCACGTGGCCCTTCTCTATGCTGAGTCCAGACCCACAGCTTTTTATACAAAATCCTTTACAGCTCTTCTTCATCCAGGTTTGAAGCTTTAGAAAACGCTGCAATTAACGAGGTCAACAGAGAGACTGTTTGTCGGGTTAATCGCGAATTGAAAATGGCGAAGAACGTAGTCCATCTGGATTTGGCCCCATCCGACATGTTCTTTTGTGATCCACCCTGGTTCGATATGGACATGAACCAAGTTTGTTTGTCCAGATGCCGAATTGTTCGGTTTCTGCCAATGTCAAGAAAATAGGGATCGTGTTCCTCGCCGCTCTCAGACCTTTCCCATCATTTTTCTCAACAAAAGCAAACCTTCAACTTGGAGTGAACTTAGACGAAGTTTTCAGCCAAAAATATTTATTTGATTGAGAAAACTCGAATTGCAAACCTTTTCTTTCATATCATAATAGTCCCCCGATACAATCAAATTGAAATAAGAATTTTAATCTACTTTCCAGAATTTACATCGAATTCTTTCACGGTCATTATATAAACCATAATAATCCCGAAATCCGTCCTTTTTTTTTCCCATTGCTAGCGATAGCGAGAAGGGGACTGGGCCCAGGATGCGTCACAGCCAGACATTTCTCTATAAACAAGCTATTTCGCCATTGCCTGCTCACCTGCTCTCTCAAACAAACTCTCAGTAAACAATGTTTCCTGCCTACGGGAGGAGAAGAAGAAGGATCCATGCCTGGGCCAAGAGGTTTCACAAGGAGAGTGAAGCTCCTCTTGCGAGAGCTGAAAGAAATGCTCTGATCAATCAGCTATGGCGCTCCCTTTCGGCGAGCCAACTGGTTCTGAAGGTGAAGTCGCAGTGGAAGCAGCGCAGGAGTTGCAGGCCAAGTGGGATGCAGTTCCGGTATGATCCGGAGAGTTACTCTCAAAACTTCGATGATGGCTTTCTGATCTCTTCATGACCATTTCTACGTGAAATCCTTCTGGGTTTAGTAGTTATGTGTCTTCTGTTTCATTTTTCTCTCTCCAAGAAGTTTCAACTTCTTCAGCTCAAACTTGCTCACTTGCACTTTCATGTTATGAAGAAATTACAATTTGCTGCGAATAGTAGTTTAAAAGCCGAGACAAGTAAACCGAATATCTGCAAAAATCCTGAAGCAGAGTCCACAAAACCTGTTTACATATCACGTAGCTTGTTGATAAACTACAAGGTCTATATTGTCTTATCGTCGTAGTAGGCCACCTGCTGCTTCTCGCAGTACTCGAACAAGCTCCCGTCGAAGCAGCGGCGCATCGCCTCTCGCGGCAGGAAGCCGTTCTGGTCTCTGGACAGCACATACAGCAGCAGCCACTCGAGCTTCGCTGTAATCCTACACCATTTACCGATGCCTGTTTTTAGTCATGGCTCCATTGTGTTAAACTTTATTCCTGCTCTAAATTAACAAGGAAGCTCACCAGCCGAAAAAGTCGTAGGCGAAGAGCTGGCCCTCGGTCATCTGCCAGAGCTCGGAGAACGTGAGCTTGTCAGGCACGGTGCGAGAGTACATGCTGAATAGGTTCTCAAAATGAACAGGCACATGACTGTTCCAATTATAGATTAGTATAAAGAAGTATATGAGCTCCAATTCAGGATCATATTGAAGTAGAAGATACCGGCCCTCGGTGTCTTAGCTTCCAGAGTCACTGCCATGCTGCATTTGTGAATGTTGTGGGTGTGGATTGGAAAAAATGGAGATGGGATCCAACTCTGTTCAACAGTAACATTAAAATTTCAAGTTACAGGATGCGGACCCTGAGCGTTTTTTACCTCCTGAAAATGCAGGAAAAATGAACTAACTAGAAGCGTTGCGTAGCTCAAAGCTCCATTAATGACGACAGCCATCACCAAAGACTTTGAGCTCCTGAAATCGCACCTCATAACCCAGTTTCAAAATCCCAGTCAGAGGGAGCGAAGGATCAATTAATCACCCGCATAAGTCTCCCAAGGGAAAATGATGCCATTGCCATCTCTGTCAAAAAAGGCAACATGCTGCTGAAGCATACTGAGGTGGCGATGGCTATGGTCCCTGCTTCCCTCTGGGTGATACATATCTGGCGCCGCCACTCCTCGCGCCATGTCTGCCGCCAGAGTTCACAGTTAAATCCGCGCTAAAAAATCTTGAAATCAAAGAATGGGTGAGGCAGGAGTTCTGACAGGGCTTGGGGATGAAGGTCTCGAGGTCGGCACGGACGGGGCGCTCGATGGAGACTGACGCCTGCAGCGCCACCGGCTCCAACGCATCCTTGGAGTCTGTCATCTTCTTCTTATTCTTGCCTTTGCTCAAAAACTCTGCTTTCCTGTGTCTGTATGGAGACGAATGCGAAGAGATTTGCTTCTTGTTGATACAGAGGGAGGAAAAGGAAAGAAGAGATGGCTTGGCTGAGTGACACGAGAGCAGCGCAGGATAAACCACGTGCGCGTTTGCATGGGATTCTTGCGCCATCTTCTTTGTGTCCTGGCCTAAATCTGAAAGAATAAAATTTCTATAAATTACAATTTTTTATTTGTTTATAACCACAATGGTGAGCTGTCAATAGGCTTGTGAATCCGGACCGTCCGCCAGTGGTCCGACCTGACATGGTCCACTTTAGGTCATATTTAATATGACACAAATCTATAGTTGTTTAATTCAAAATTAGGATTAACATTAAAATTAATAAATTATTTTTATATATTAATATTTTTTTATCAAATTTAATTTTATCATAATTTAAAATTCGAAAAATTATTTAATTTTTTATAATAATTTAATTTAATAACGATATAAAATAAGTAATATTAATTTTATTAAAAAATAATTACAAAAAAGGATAATTATCTATGACCCCTGTAATTAGCTTTAATTACCTATAATCCTTCGTAATTTTCGGAATTATCCACCCCTCTATTTTCGAAAATATTTACCCACATCCTCTGATTGTAATTTAATCAAAATTTTCCCAAAAAATTCCGATTTTACCGTCGGTTATTTTTACAATTAAACCCTTAAAAACTTATTTTTTAGTATTTAACGCCCCGAAATTCGGATTTTTGCAAATAACACCCCCGAAATTACTTCAATTTACAGAAAAGTCTCCGAAAATCAGATTTTTGCAAATAACACCCCGAAATTATTTCAATTTACAGAAAAGTCCCCGAAATTCGGATTTTTGCAAATAACGTCTCAAAATTATTCCGAATTATAAAAAAGTCCCCGAAATTTTCTTATAAAACCCTCTCCTTCCTTCACTGTAGCCTTAATCAGTTAGGGAAATTGTACAAAAAAGATAGGTAAAGGCGTGGAATAAGGTAAAATTCAAATGACAAGTTTAATATTTTTACATTTCACTAGATCACCTTTAATATTTTATTTATAAATACGTCCAAATTTTATTATTTTATAAGTAAATTTTTACCAATAAATCATTGACGGTTTCAAAACTTAAAATTTAAAATTACAAGTTCATATTGTACCGTTAACATAGGATCCCTGCTGTTTTTCTTCTAAATAAGTCAAGATGTTAAGCATTTTTAATATTAAATTTCACAAAAAAAAAATAGTGAAATTTTTAAAATTTAAAATTCTAAATTACAAATTTAATATTTTTACATTTAAAAATAGACCACCTTTAATTTTTTTATTTATAAATAAGTCCAAATTTTATTTATTTTATAAGTAAATTTTACAAATAAGTCCTTGAAGGTTTGAAAACTTAAAATTTAAAATTACAACTTTCATGTTGTACATTTACAAATAGATCCATTCAATATTTTTATTTATAAATAAGTCTATATTTTTTTATCATATTTTACATAAAATTTTACAAAAAAGACGTTAAAGATTTTTACATTTAAAAATACAAAGTTAATATTTATACATTAAAAAATAGACCCCTTGAATATTTTTTTTAAAAAATAAGTCTAAATTTTATTTATTTTAAAACTAATTTTTATAAATAAATCCCTCGCCGGATCATCGCCGGCTAGCGTCTGCGCCTACGCGCCGGGGATGGAGGCCGAGGCCGGACAACTCGCCAGCACACGGGTGCGGACGGCCTCGGCCTCGGGCTCGGCACGGGAGTGTTATTTATAAAAATCCGAATTTCGGTGCGTTAAATAATAAAAAATAAGTTTTAGCTGTTTAATTATAAAAATAACTGAGGGTAAAATCGGAATTTTTTGAAAAAATTTTGATTAAATAGCAATCAGGAGGATGTGGATAAATATTTTCGAAAATGGGAATGTGGGTAATTCCGAAAATTACTAAAGATTATAGATAATTAAGACTAATTATAAAAAATTATAGGTAATTATCCCTTATAAAAAATATTTATTTTAATTTTAACCTCAAATCAAATGAGGTGCCCTAATTAAACACGATCCCTGATATGAATGGGTCAAATTGTGCTCGCCAGCTCCTATTTTTTATTGTTTATTTTTACCTCCCTACCTGTCCCTGCTGTCTCCCTTTCCGATCAAAAAGCAGCCAACCATGTTTCCCTACCAAGTGGCAGGGAGTGATTGGTGTTTTCATTTTTAAATTTAAATTTAAAATTTTAAAATTATATAAAACTGATAAAAATATAAAAAATCAGGTAAATGTTTTAAATAAAATATTGGTATATATTTTATACATATTGTCATTTTCTAAAATAGGGTCCTTTCCGTGCGATTTTCTAAAATTTATTTTATTTACGAAAAATTTTTTCAATAATTTTAGTATTTACTTACAATCCCTCTTTTTAAAATTTAGGGCTAACTAGGTACACCCCCAAAATATCCCTTAATTATGAAAATTCCTATGAAATTTTCGTAATTACCTGCACCACACCTTTTCAAAATATTTACCTACACTTCCTTAATTATTATTTAATCAAATTTTTCTCCAAAAATTTTGCTTTCACTCTCCATAATTTTACAATTAAATCCTTATAAAATTTATTTTCTTACTCTCCACTCTTTCTCCCAAAATATTTACAAATAAACTCTTTAAATATTTTTATTTATAAAAAAGTCATAAAAAAGTCCAAATGTTAATATTTTTTTAAAAAATATTTATAAAGGAGATGAAATATTTTAAATATTTTATAAATAAACCCTAATATTTTTAGATTTACAAATAAACCCCTTGAATTTTTTTATTTATAAAAAAGTCTAAATTTTAATATTTTTTAAATAAAAAATTATAAAAAGAACCTTAAATATTTTAAATATTTAAAAAATAAACCCTATATAAGAAATTTAATTACAAATTTTATATTTGCGAATTTACAAATAAGTTCCTTCAATTTTTTATTTATAAATAAGTCAAAAATTTATAAGTTTTAAAAAAATTTAACAAAAAAGAGTTGAAGGTATTAAAACTTAAAATTTCAAAATACAAGTTCAATATTT
>RXID01014925.1:0-48204 GCA_005019695.1 Trichopus zeylanicus subsp. travancoricus
TTGGAACTCCAATGAATGCCTTCATTCATCCGCATATTTCTTCATACGTTTTGCTACCTTATGCAAGTTGTCCCGAGCTTGTTCTATCAGCTCCTCCTTCTCCTTGGCGAAGCGATAAGTAGCAGGGCACTTTCCTTGGTCCGTCAATTGAGTCAACTAGAGAGGAGTGAGAGGCTGTTGTCCCATGACAAGCCCTGTAGGACTCATTCCTGTAGCTGATGACCTATGGATGTTGTAACAAAATTGGGTTGTGTCCAACAGCTCCAACCAATTCTTCTTCCTCTCTGTCTTGTCAAGCTGGCACACAAGACAAGTCTTGACGTCCATCACGATGTCTTCACCCATTTTTGGCCAATAGTATGACCTGGACAAAAGTGTCATCATCCTTTGCCCTCCAGGATGTCCTGCCCATTGAGAATCGTGAGTCTCTCACAGCAGCTCACGCCTCAGCCCTCCTGCCTTCGGGATGTATAACCTATTGCCTCTAGCATACAACAAGTTATCTTCAAGCCAATAACGCTTAATTACCTCTTCACGTACCTCTCCTCTGAGTTGGCCGTATGCTGGGTTCGCGTCGGCTTACTCTTTAACCCTCTCCAGCAGGGTTGACTGCACTGTCTGCAACGCAGCTAAATAGCATTGCACCTCCCTTCGACTAAATGCATCCGCCATTTGGTTCTGTCACGCCCGATAGAACTCGCATTTTTCTTCCTCTATGAAGAGATTGTATTTTCTAAGCCGAGAGAACACATTGTTTGGCGCTTGATAGTCCATGCACCCCTGAAATGAGCCACCTTGTTTCCACTGAAACAACACCGGAGCGCCATATGGGGCTTTCGACAGTTGGATCAATCCCACATCCAACAGTCCGTTGAGCTGTTTCCTCAACTCCAAAGGCTCTGTATTAGCCAATTGATCCTTGGCCGTCCGCGCCCATGTGTTGGCTCGCCTGCGTGCCGGCCTCGGCCTCCGCTCTCGCCGCTGGCCTCTAGTGTCGCCGCTCGCGCGTCGCCACCCTCGCCGCCGTCACAATAATTTCGGGGACTTTTTTGTAAATCGAAATAATTTCGGGGTGGTATTTGCAAAAATCCGAACTTCAAAACTTTTCTGTAAATCGAAATAATTTCGGAGTGTTATTTACAAAAAATCGAATTTCATAGTGTTAAATAATAAAAAATAAATTTTTAAGGGTTTAGTTGTAAAATAATCGAGAGTAAAAGGAAAGTGCCAATGAAAATTACAAAAAATTATAGGTAATTAAGACTAATTATAGGATAGAGGTAATTATTCCAAACATTTATTAGAAAGCAACCTTCGGAGTGCGTAGGATAGAGCGTTTCGGAGGTGCGAACACAATTAGTCAAGTCTTGAAGGGTGTAGCGCAAAAAATTCCTATTCCAAAAGGTCGACAAGACTGAGTCAAAGCCTTGCCTTTTCATTTATCTTAGATTAATGGAGATTTGATAGCGATTTCCCTCGCTTGTGCATGTCATTATCACCGTTGGCCTATCGATTTTTTCTTGGCCTGGATTGAAACGCAATGGTTCGAAGAAGAGAAGTCCGTGTCAATATCTTTGTAGTTCTCACTTCTCATTAATATATTTTCTGAAAATCTAAAATCTACTGCTATAAATACTGATAATAATAATAATTATTATTATTGACAACAACAAAACGGCGAAAGCATAGCTCGAATCAACGGAGGGTTGACTTTTGAAAAGGAAAGCAATAACATAGTCAAGAAAGTTATTTTGACTAAATAAGAAAGTGAACGATGATGATCTCATTTGGCTTCAGATGATGATTAAAAACAAAAAAGAATTAAATGGATGTTCACGCTGCCTGTTGACTTGCAAGCTGCGACTCAAACCACTCCTCGTGCTCGCGCTCCCGCTCGCAAGCCACAAAGTCTGAAAATGTCAAGGGCCAACGAAGGAGATGGTTTTGAAAGCAATTATCGAGAACGACAACTAAAGTTGCCTTCTTTATTACATATATACAGAGAGAAACACAGAGAGGTTAACATTAACAAGAATTTCTATATTGTGTTGCTGTAAAAAAAAAATTCAATTAAAAAGACAAAAAATAAACAATAATAAACAGTAATCTTAACCGAAATTCAAAATAGGGTTTCGGTTCGGGACCGACCAAAACGACTTGATTTCGGCCGAAACGTAAAACTATGATATTAACTACTTTAAAAGTGAGATTTGGGATAAGACAAATTTAATTAATTCCAATAAGAATCATTTTTACATTCTTGTCGTGTCCTCAAAAGGATTTTATTAACTGGCATGTCCCTCGTGCCACGCTTGCTTAGGTCATGTCATTAATATAACATCCTTTGCTTATGATAATTATTGTAGTTGGAATCCAATGCGACACATTGGCTTTACAACCATCTACAATAAAAGAATTTTCTCGTAATATAAAAAACATATAATCACTAAATTAATATTTTTTCCTAGGAAAAAATAAATAAAAATAATCAAACAAAACACTTTTCGTTCCGGATATTTTATGAGACAAAATAATAATGTCATTCAGCATGCGCAAGATTTCAGTGGGAAAATAAAACTTGGTTAATTTAACAAAAAAAAAAATGCATTATTTCATAAAATCATTTAACTATTAAGATTTTCTAAAATAATCATTAGAATCTAATTTAATACTGAAAAATCGAAAAGATCCACGTCATTTTAATTTCAAAATTTAAAAATATCAATTGACAAAATATGTTATTATTAATATATAGGGAATCAGATATTAAATTATTTTTTAAAATTAATGTTAACAATCTAAAATCACAGGAGGCAAGATCTTCAGTTTCCGAAACGAAGCACCGCGGGGTAAGGATCGATTTACCCCTGATTTACCCTGACTTATCCACTTCAGTCAGATTGACCCTGTGTTCGTTGTGAGAGAAATAAGAAGTATTTATCTCAAAGAAAAATTATATGCATTTTGAAAAGGAAAAAACGAAGGTTCAAAGAATTCGTCAAAACTAATTTTTTTGGACGTAGGTCTGTCCGTTCCTCTTTGCAGGCAAATCCCTCGCCGAAGAAATAAACAAAAATTTACGCATACGTCCCTCGACAATTTCACACTAAATTTTTTTTAATAAAACAGGTAGTTTTTAAGTTAAAAAACTTTTTTTATCGACTTTATTTGGTGCATTTTTCTTTGGCTGACACGAGTTATCTGAGAATTACTGATGTCTTGGTTTTGGGAAAAATAATAATAATGTATGATAGTGGAGCAAGTGATGTTAAGAATTGACCCCATCACACACGAAGCGAGGTCAGAGAGATTTAGGTCCACACGAATCAGGATTAACTTGCGCCGAAAGGGCCGGATCGCGCTCACATTATCCGTCTGAGTTGAATATATAATTTTGGCCATCTGCCATACATAGGCCCTTTCAAATATGTGTAGTTGTATATGTGCCTCTGTACGAGATAGATCCCCAGACCACGGTTGGAACTATATAACCAATTTTAAGTGTTTTTCCTTTCATATTTTTTGCAGTTTCATATTAAGCTACGGACTCATTTCCTGGATGAAAATAAGACGAATTTCATCCATTCAACTACCTCAATGCCAACTTTAGGGCATCTAAACCCACTCGTCAGTTGTTTTGAACCAAGCTTTATACTTCTCGCTTACAACCATTCTATTTGCGCCCATGTGTATTCACAGCCCAAACTCGAGGACGGCTCATTTCCGGCCCAAGGAGTCTGGACCAAGCTTTTCATAGAAAACAAAATAGAAATTAGATTAATCAATAAAGCAACTGAAATCAGCATTAAAAAAAATTGTCAGCAAAATAACTTAATAAAATCGTATTTAGAACTGAGATTAACAATACCTTTGCCTGAAAAGCCAAACACCCCATTCCACGCACCAAGCAAGCAACCAGATTTCACAAATCTATTTCAATTGCAACACCAAGCATGAGCAGATGGATGATACAAGGATGCCAAAGTATCACTAGCAAAACAATTTTTCGTTCACAGATCAATCCATAATGAGCATGAGTGCACTCCCAGAAGTTAGTATATGGGTAAACTACAATAAGGCTAACGTTAGTTCAGTGATCCTTGTTTCCTGCCATCTGGGATTGCAAAGAGCACTATGGGCTTCGAACCCCTGATGAAGGGGATGTGGCACCCGTAATGGCCCTCTCACTCAAGCTGTATTACCTCCCCACGCTTCAAATTTCGCATGTTGGAGTCCCCAAGGGCAGGGGTTTCTATTCTTGTGCATTCATTGAGATTGTCTATGAAGTCCTCATTTTCCTCCAGCTGCAAGTTCAATAGCAAAGAGTGAGAAGAGAGTTCCATTAAAACCGAAAAAGAAGCAAGATAGTTATCAGGACAAGGATTATAAAAGGCAGGAAAGTCCAGCGCTTAGATTTCCAAAGTTGCTTCAACAAGATAAAACCATCAAACCACTCCATTCTTACTTTATCTCATCTTCTTTTGGCATGATTTTTCTGGTTTTCTAATATAAGAGTATGTTCTCTCTCATCTATACTGAAC
The DNA here is from genome assembly GCA_005019695.1 of Trichopus zeylanicus subsp. travancoricus. Lineage (NCBI taxonomy): Eukaryota > Viridiplantae > Streptophyta > Magnoliopsida > Dioscoreales > Dioscoreaceae > Trichopus > Trichopus zeylanicus. The sequence continues at coordinate 4,542 of RXID01014925.1, forward strand.
ATTGTATTACAAGCCAAAAACTCAAGTCCCATCCAAAGCATGATGCAGTAAAATAGGAAAAAGACAAAAATAAGAACAAGTTCTTATAAGATTCTAAGATAGAAGTTTCCAATGAATTATTAATAGCAGGAAGGCAAATGATATAGAAGTTTCCAATGAATTATTAATAGCAGGGAGTTAAGTGATATCATAAGGTTTGCATCATGATTACATTCCCATGACATAACTTGAGAAATATTTGCAGAAGAAGAGCCTGAAAACTAAAAACTAGTTTGCACAATGCAATAGTAGTAGCAGCAAATGCAACAAAGCACAAAGGAAAATTTTTAAAGAACTGGTTATGGTGTATGTACCTTCTTCTTTATCAAGTAGTCAAACTCAACCAGTGACATATTTACCAGCTCATCGGTATCAGGAAGCCAAGTAAGTTTCAACTTTGTGGTCTTAACAGAGCCTTCAAGGTGCAGAACTCCAAGAAGCTGAGTAACAACCCCATTTTCTTTCTTAATTTCTTCTATTATAGCATTCCCCCAATCCATTAATGTCACCTCCTCACCCTCTGAGATGGATGATGCATCAGGATAGTCTAACCAGGTCTCTTGGTGTATGTAGTGGCTTTACTTCCAGCACCCTCATATTTCTTATGCCGGGGTATGATCTGGACAAAAGGCTCCTCAGGACCATTAGTAAGAAGTAGAATCACATGGAGCTCTTCCAGAACAGCAGTATGTCTTGGACATATAGGGTCAGTGATCTTCTTATTGATAGTCCACAGCTTGTCCCACTCCATGAGCTTGAGATTTTTTGAAGCACCATGAAAGTGAAAAAGAGAATGTTAACGATTGTAAATCTCAGGCTTTCTGAATCACCATGAAAGCATTCCCTCAAGTTCAAGTTCACATTTTACTCAAATTAATGATGTAGGACACTCAAAGGAAGTTCAAGAATATCAAAAGAAGCTAATTCAGAAGTCAAGGGGCCATGACAAATGATTTGATTCACTCTTCTATTTAAACTTAGGATTTACCTTACTTAGTACCTTTCTATGTTTAAAATTCTCTTTATTATGATGTCTTAGGTCTTATTCCCGGATTCCACCAACCCAAGACCAATTTTGGACTGAATCCTATTCAGTTTAGGACTTGGGAAGGATGAATCTTTATTTAGGATTTTATTTTCGTAGGTTAACTTATTTAGAACTTCTACCAACCCAATTAATGGGTTTAAACTGAGTTATATTCAGTTTAGGACTTGGGAACCAGAAACTTACTCATTGGAATTTTCTGTATTTGTTATAAATAGGCCTTCAGTCCTATGGAACGGGAGACAACTTTTATTCTCAATAAAGTTCTACTTTAGTGAATTTTCTCTCTTCCTTGTGGATTCAAGGAGTTCTTAACAGAGGCAACGGTGTTTTCCTCGTCTACCACGCTTGTTGCTACGTCATATTTGTATAAATAAGCCTTCAGTCCTATGGATGGGAGACAGCTTTTATTCTCAATAAAGTTCTACTTTAGTGAATTTTCTCTCTCCCTTGTGGATTCAAGGAGTTCTTAACAGAGGCAACAGTGTTTTCCTCGTCTACCACGCTTGTTGCTACGTCAGCAACAAGGGTGGCTAATCTATTCTTTCAAGAGATTTTAAGGCTACATGGAGTGCCAAAGACTATCACTTCTGATCGTGACACAAAATTTCTAAGTCACTTTTGGAAGACATTGTGGAAAGCGATTTGATACGTCTCTTCTACAATTTAGTAGTGCTGATGCATTCCACAAACAGAATTGACAAACGGAGTTGCTAAGATATTTTAGTGTGTGGTTCTTTGGATCATAACACTTATAACCCTTACGTGTTCTACAATACCTTAGGAATACACATTTAATTGTTTTAGGTTGGGGTTTGTCTCTATTTGTACTTAAGTCTTGAACGAAACAGATACATCCAAATACTTTGAGATTCATGTGAAATGTCTCATTGTTAGGGCATAGGACTTGTAAAGGACTCTTATTTTGAAATAGTTCGGAAGGAGCTTTGTTGATTAAATAGCAAGTTGTTTGAACTACATCCCCCCAAAAGCTATATGGCAAGTTTTGCTGGATCATAGTGGATTTAGCAACATCTAAAAGGTATCTGTTTTTTTTTAGCCACACCATTTTGTTGTAGTGTTGCAAGACATTAAGCTTCAAAATAATTCTATTGTCTTGGAGATATTCTTGGAACTCTCTTGAGCTGTATTCTTCTCCATTATCAATTCTGAAAGTTTTAATAGATGCATTATACTGATTCTATACTTCTTTGTGAAACAATTTGAATATAAGAGTGACATTAGATTTGTTTTTCATTAGGTACATCATCCATCAATAAAACTTATAAAGTACTTGTATCCAGCTAAAGAACTATTTCTGGATGTCCATACATTACTGTGGACCAAAAAAAAGAATGACTGTAAACTTTTCTCATTAACTCTAAAAGTGTATGTACTTCTGCGATACTTGACAAACTCACAGGTTTTACAAAAAGACTTTAAATAAAAGCTAAGCTTATGGAACATAATTTTCAGCTTAGAAAAGGATAAATGACCTACTCTATAATATTAAGAGTATCTTTTCTTGCTAGCTTACATAGACTTGAGATTTCTTTCCACCAGATTCCAGAAGGTATAAGCCTCCATCTTCAATCTCTTTAATTGTTTTTCTTGCTTGAAGGTCCTGAAAAATACAATGAGATATTGATAGCTTACATAGACTTGAGGGCTTTTGTGAGCTGGTTTACTAAGAGTAAATTACAAGCAAACTTGTCAACTAAGAGAGCAGGGATGAAATTCAGTGTTTCAACTTACATACTACGCCTAAAACATGTTCTCCATTCCAAGATTACATGCTTTGATTGTACTAGGTTTGACAAGGATGATAACAGTCTAGGATTGTCAGTCATATAAATTTGTTGCTCTTGAGTCAATAATCCATGGCTTGCTATGAGCTTGATTTACCTGCTCCTGCTGCAGTTAAGGCAAATAGAGCTTTTCTAGTTTAGATGACATTGTCATACTCCTATTTACTGAGTTTTAATCTCATTGTATTTGGGATTGGGGCCTGTTCTGATATATTAAGGGCCTCATTAAAAACTCCTGATAGGAATTGGATGCTTGTGAGATGGTTGCAGTGAAGATTTTCCATACAGAATCCAACACTTTTACATTGTGTGATTAGTCCTTTTACAATGAGTGTACTTAAGGTTGGTTCTATCTCGTCGTCCTCCTCATCCTCGTCCGCTTCCTGATTGTTCTCCTAGTGGAATGAATTTTCCTCTTCCAAGGCTTTTGCTGCCATTAGTAACTTGGTTTTGCTTCCCAATGCTTGTTGTTGAAAGCTGGTACAAGTCTAGTTCGTTCTAGTGGCACTTCATATTTGCAAAGTTCTCTTCTGGAATTTCACCAGCTTGTTTAGTTTTGACCATGACTTCTGTAATTTTAAACGTTCTTGAAATATTATCTCTATCTGAATAGAGTCTTCTACCTTCTTGCTGTATCTGTTTTGTTGTATCACATGGTGTTCTAGAGCGTGGTCATTAACCATCTTCTCTGAACCGGTCTTCTGTTGGCTTCTCTGATGGGTCTCCTTTAATGTACAATCTCTTTTCTCCTGCTCTGAAAAAGACATACAGTTTTGACCCATTGGAAGTAATTTATGTATTCTACCAAACATATTGATGTCATCTGAAGTCCCAGGTTATCTCCAAGGATCATTAATGCCTTGTCTTCTCTAATGCTTCTACTTCTCCTTCTTTTTCTCCTTCTCCTTCTCCTTCTCCTTCTGTTTGTCCTTCTCATTCTTCTTCTTCTTCTTCTTCTTCTGCTTCTTCTTCATCTGCTTCTACTTCTTCTGCTTCATTTTCTCCATCTTCTCCTCCTTCTCCTTCTCCTTCACCTTCTCCTTCTGCTACTTCTTCTACTACTTCTTCTTCTGCTTCTTCTCCTTCTCCTTGTCCTTCTGCTTCTCCTTCTGCTTCTGCTTCTCCCTCTACTTCTCCTTCTGCTTCTCCTTCTTCTTCTCCATCTTCTTCTCCGTCTACTTCTCCTACTCCTCCCACTCCTTCTTCTTCTTCTTCTTCTTCTTCTTCTTCACCCTATTTGCTATGGGTCGGCATTAACTCAGTGGTATAGTGAAAGTTCAATTAATTTAAGTGGATATTAAACTTGTGCATAAGCAAGGCCATTGCTTGATATGAGTTTCCCTAGATGGGCTCCAAATCTTAGTATGGAATGCGCCTCTCTGACAGGGATCAGATATTTTGATAATCATTGTACAGAATATACGCAAACATCACATTCCTTCTCTAAGCTTGTGGGTTTTGAAATTCCCAAGCAATAAATGTTCACTTCTCTTCTATCATCCAATTCATGCCATTATGATTTATACATGTTTTACCATAAAAAGTTGTTGGTCACTTCTTATTCCAGCACGATAGATGCACAACTTGGTATTGACCACAACTTCTCCATTGTTTACTTCAATATAGTACCCACCTTTTTAGATCTTATTCACATAGTTCCAGTTATCATAATTGGGGAATGCTGATGTGGACATCCTTTGTCATGTAATTTTATGATACCATGATTTTCAATATTGTTTTCACATAATTTGATTAGCACTAGGGATTTAGTGTTAGGATTAAGTTAGTTTGTTCTAGTATTTTTTTTCTTCAGTGTAAATTTGTATTTACATAGTTATAACCAATTGTCAATCTTTTTGGACTGCCTCTTTTTTAACAGATTCTCTCTATTATTCTTCATTGTTGCATGTTGCAATAACTTGACATTTACATCATTGGTTAGATTGGTTACTATGTTTTTTTTGTGTCTTGCAGGCACTGGACTAGCTGCAATTTTCATGAACCTAGCTGTTGAAAACTTTTCTGGATGGAAATATGCTGCAACTTTCTCTGTTATAAAGCATTCATATTTTGATGGTTTCTTGGTATATGCAATACTTAATTTGGGATTGGTATTTTCTTCTGTATTTATCGTCACTCAATTTGCTCCAGCAGCAGCAGGGTCTGGTATATCCTTGAGATCAAAGGCTATTTAAATGGTAGGGAGTAATTAACTACAACACCTATCACATTTTCTCCATACTTATGACGGAAATATTATTTATATCCGCCCAGGGGTTGATACACATGGAATCCTTCTGTTCAGAACATTGATTGGAAAGATTCATCTTCAACCTTCTGAATTAGTGTTAATATTAATTGCTATGATCTTTGTTCACAACCTTTCCTTTGTTCTCGCTCATCTTTAGATATTTGGAAGCATTGGCTCTGTTGGAGGTGAGCTTGCACTTGGGAAAGAAGGCCCTCTTGTTCATATTGGTGCTTGTATAGCTTCCCTAGTTAGACGAGTACAACTTTTCTGCCTGCTAAACTCTTTATATATAAGGATTTCCTTAACATTGCTGACTTCCATGAGATTGCTGTGTAATGACATATATATATATATATATAAGGATGCTTACCACTTCTTGTGTAATGTTCGCCATGTCTTATTTGATTAATTTTTGTAATGAGTTAATATTGGCTGACCTTACATGAGAAGTAAAGACTATGGCTACCTGATAATAGATGAATTTGTTCCCATGAAAGGAACTGGTCAACCTTGTCTAGAGTTGTTTGATGCAATTTATGGTAGGAAACCAGGAGCTAATAAACAGCTTTTTTGTCGAAAAAAGAAAACTTCTACCTAATAGTTAGCAGAATGAAATAAATCTTTTCTTTTCTAATTCTAAACTCTTAACGTGTTATTTTTATCAAAAGATAAATTTGGCAACTAAAGTTATCTGACAATAAATGGGCTGTTTGACCCACAATAAAATGGCATAGGTTTGTTGGTTTGTTGGATAACTTTGTATGTCTTTTTCTTGTAGATGGCTATTCCCCGAAACTTCTATTTCTTTGTTAGGTAACTTAAGTGTACTATTTCGAAGATTGGTGATTTTGCTTGAAAAGCAGGTCTATTTGAACTCATTGATAGAAGATATCTATTTCAAAGGATAAAAAATAAACAGTAACCTTGCCACTTTTCTTTTAAGAAGACTTGCTGATTATCAACCAAAATTCATTCAAGACATTATAGTGCTAAATTATACAGGACCATTATAGCGATTTGCAGATGCCAAATGGTCATTTAAAGAAACATGACAAGAATTGGGAGAAACTTAGTTTGTTAACTAGGCTTTCTACCTAGGAAATCACGTTGATTTGGATACTTGGTTCTGATTCTTGCTTAAGTTTTCATGTAGAACATCTTTTTTTTCATGTCTGAAGGCATGTGGTGAACTGGTAATTCAGAACAAGAATTTGTTATTCATTTTATTGCGAGATTATTCCAAGCAATACCTATTGGAAGGAATTCTGCCATCCTCATTGCATTGTCAAGGGCTCTTTCACTATTGTGCTTTCTCTCTAGCCATTATCTGCCATCCTCATTGCATTGTCAAGGGCTCTTTCACTATCTCAAGCTTGTGCTTTCTCTCTAGCCGTTATCGATTGTCCTCATCACATGGTGGGATATCTATAAAGGATTTATTTGTTTGTGTAATTATTTGTTCTTGCACTTCTGGACATCACAGGGTGGATCAATGAAGCATCATTTAAATTCTAAGTGGCTGCACATTTTTGAGAGTGATCGGGATTGCCGAGACCTTGTGAGTATTCGAACCTCTTGTGAATTTGTTGGTGCTGGACTTGCTTATGTTTAAGAGATATTGCACCTTGCTCACATGAAATGTTCTAAAGTGTTCTTTCCTCTGAAAATGTTGAACTTATGTTGAAAATCTGAAAAAAAGCTATTTTCCCAGAATTTTAGCTAAGAACTGATGTTTCTTCATTATAATATTTTTTTATAAAAAAGAAAAATAAATAAAAGAAGCATCCATGTTGAATCTACTGCAGTCAAAAATTGTGACACGACAAATCCATATTTTGTCTGCCATGCAACATTGACAAATCCAGTCTGCCTAAATTTTATAATTCTCAGATCTTGCTCTTGGTTTTTATTGACTCTCTCCAATATTTAAAAGGTCACGTGTGGATGTGCTGCTGGGGTTTCTGCTGCTTTCAGCTCCTGTTGGGGGTGTACTATTTTCTCTTGAAGAAGTCACATCTTGGTTCGAAAAACTCTCTACTTTTTACTTCGTGATGGTATCAAAGTACATCTTGCTGCATAATTTGGAAGTCCTTTTGTTGCTAAGCTTATTAGGTTTATTTTTTTCTTAAGAAATTAAAGATTAGGTGAAATGCTAGTCCATTTAATTAGTTTACGTCATCCGATATTCCTTCTTGTGCCTTCTCAGAATGATAGCCACAAGCTGTTTTTTTTACTTTGACTTCTGATGATTATGTATATAAGTTGCTGACTTGTTTTTTCTTTGTCTAATTCAAGGTGGAGAAGCCATCTTATGTGGAGAGTATTTTTTTACTTCTGCCATTGTGGCTATTGTGGTATTTGCTGCAATGGGTTGATGCAAGAGTGGGAAGTGTGGGCATTTTGGCTCTGGTGGATTCATAATTTGGGACATATCAGGGTTTGAATACTAGAGATTTTGGTTTTAAACATTGTTTTCATTATCCAACAAGTATTGTATCTAGAATTACTATTGTGTTTGATAAAGTCATTAGGAGGACTACTCATTCCAGGAATTATTGCCCAAGGCCATAATTGGTGTTATTGGCAGCCTTCTTGGTATCATGTGACCCTTGAAGTTTTATTTTTCTCACCAATATTCTGTAAATTTCTTTTTTTAATTATTGCTTTTTGTTATCTTTGATATTTTCAGGAGCCTTGTTTAATCAACTTACTCTTTACGTGACTTCATGGCATCAGAAATATCTGCATAAAAGGAGAGTCAAAGTATGCTTTTCAAATATAATATGCCAGGTTTGTTGATACTCTGAATACTGGCTTTGCTGCTCTAATGTCTTATCCTCTCTTATTGCAGATTTTGGAGGCATGCATAGTGTCATTGGTAACATCAATTATCTCCTTTGGTACCACTTCTTAGGAAATGCAGCTGATGCCCTGATTCAGATGCTAATCCTGATATTGAATGTCCTCGTCCTCCTGGAACATATGGGAACTTTGTGAATGCCAGTGAATGCATCCATCAATGCCAGCTTATGTTTAGCATAATCACATCCATTTTTTTTCAGTAGTGAACTATCACCAAAATCCACCAGTCATCTGTACTCTTTTTGTTATTGCAGTTTTACTGTACCAAGAACATGGAATACAATGATCTCGTAACTATATCCTTCAATACCCAGGTTTCCTTAATTATCATCAGCCTATGATATCTCCGCTTGTAGTACTTGCTTCTTTAGATAATTATTTTCTTGCAAACTGATAAACTTGTCATCTCTTTTTCAGGATGATGCAAAAACATTTCATGAGTATAGTACTCAGAGCCTTATAACTCTTTTGGTGTGTGTTTCACCTCATTTGACAGCATTCTGCTTTTGCCAGGGATTTTCATTATGTGACCTTATATCTGTTTGATTTAACTCTGTGTTGTTCTGTTGTTCCTTGCGCTCATTAGTCTGCAACTACTGCCTGTAACTTGTTCCAACGAAATGATGTTATCCTTTTGTGTCCTGTTGTTGTCAACTAGGGAATGGAAGCATTATTCTGCAATAGTAATGGTAAACCCACCTCATAAAAACTGCTAACAATGTGTCAATCTATCTTTTTCCATGGTGAACCGTTAAACATTTAATATTTAAATCATCCAACATTCTTCAACAACTTCACTACAGTTTGTGCTGCAAATTGTCCAATCAGGAAAAATTAATTTCCTTTGATTGGCTTGAGTGCTTTCACTAATGTACTTTTAATTTCCTTTTCCTTGCTAAATGTATGCATCTAATATGCAGTTTGTTGAGAAAATGACAGAAGATTCAAAGCTCAAAAAAATAGAAAAGTTAAGGCTCAGAATACTCATATGGAATTTAGGTTCATTTCAAATATGGTTGCACTAAAGTACTCTCCAAATACTTGAGTAAATATAGAAATCACCTAATAAAGCCAAAATCAACTTGAAAAAAAATAGCCAACAAAAGAAATAAATGGTCTGCAAAAAGAGTTCAAGTATGAATTATATTAGAACTCCCATCTATTTAAAGATGAGGATACTGCAGTTTATGTCAGACTGTAAGCCTATTTTCTCTCAAAATAATAAGAATCTCTCTCTCTTTTTTTCTGCATGGAGAATAAACCCTAGTTCAAGATTAGCAAACCCTCGAATTTTGTAACGTAGTATCATAGTTTTGGGAACCTGATTATTCTCAAACCAATAGAGCCTGAAACCCACAAACATCATGACAAGCATTAGAGAAGGCAAGGCATCAATGATCCTTGGAGATAACCTGGGACTTCAGATGACATCAATATGTTCGGTAGAATACATAAATAAATTCCAATGGGTCAAAACTGTATGTCTATTTCAGAGCAGGAGAAAAGAGATTGTACATTAAAGGAGACCCATCAGAGAAGCCAACAGAAGACTGGTTCAGAGAAGATGGTTAATGACCACGCTCTAGAAACAAAACAGATACAGCAAGAAGGTACAAGACTCTATTCAGATAGAGATAATATTTCAAGAACCCTTAAAATTACAGAAGTCATGGTCAAAACTAAACAAGCTGGTGAAATTCCAGAAGAGAACTTTGCAAATATGAAGTGCCACTGGAACGAACTAGACTTGTACCAGCCTTCAACAACAAGCATTGAGAAGCAAAACCAAGTTACTAATGGCAGCAAAGGCCTTGGAAGAGGAGAATTTATTCCACTAGGAGAACAATCAGGAAGAGGACGAGGACGAGGACGAGATAGAACCAACCTTAAGTACACTCATTGTAAAAGGACTAATCACACAATGTACAAGTGTTGGATTCTGTATGGAAAATCTTCACTGCACACATCTCACAAGCATCCAATTCCTATCAGGAGTACAATGAGGCCCTTAATATATCAGAACAGGCCCCAATCCCAAAGACAACGAGATTAAAACTCAGTAAATAGGAGTATGACAATGTCATCTAAACTAGAAAAGCTCTATTTGCCTTAACTGCAGCAGGAGAAGGTAAATCAAGCTCATCGCAAGCCATGGATTATTGACTCAAGAGCAACAAATTTATGACTGACAATCCTAGACTGTTCTCATCATTGTCAAATCTAGTACAATCAAAGCATGTAATCTTGGAATGGAGAACATGTTTTAGAGGTAGTATGTAAGTTGAAACACTGAATTTCATCCCTGCTCTCTTAGTTGACGAGTTTGCTTGTAATTTACTCTTAGTAAGCCAACTCACAAAAGCCCTCAAGTCTATGTAAGCTATCAATATCTCATTGTATTTTTCAGGACCTTCAAGCAAGAAAAACAATTAGAGGGATTGAAGATGGAGGCTAGCAAGAAAAGATACTCTTAATATTATAGAGTAGGTCATTTATCCTTTTCTAAGCTGAAAATTATGTTCCATAAGCTTAGCTTTTATTTAAAGTCTTTTTGTAAAACCTGTGAGTTTGTCAAGTATCGCAGAAGTACATACACTTTGAGTTAATGAGAAAAGTTTACAGTCATTATTTTTTTGGTCTACAGGAATGTATGGACATCCAGAAATAGTTCTTTAGATGGATACAAGTACTTTATAAGTTTTATTGATGGACGATGTACCTAGTGAAAAACAAATCTAATGTCACTCATATATTCAAATTGTAGAATCAGTATAATGCATCTATTAAAACTTTCAGAATTGATAATGGAGAAGAATACACCTCAAGAGAGTTCCAAAAATATCTCCAAGACAGTAGAATTATTTTGAAGCTTAATGTCTTGCACACTACAACAAAATGGTGTGGCTAAAAAAAACAGATACCTTTCAGATGTTGCTAAATCCACTTTGATCCAGCAAAACTTGCCATATAGCTTTTGGGGGGATGTAGTTCAAACAACTTGCTATTTAATCAACAAAGCTCCTGCCGAACTATTTCAAAATAAGAGTCCTTTACAAGTCCTATGCCCTAACAATGAGACATTTCACATGAATCTCAAAGTGTTTGGATGTATCTGTTTTGTTCAAGACTTAAGTACAAATAGAGACAAACTCCAACCTAAAACAATTAAATGTGTATTCCTAAGGTATTGTAGAACACGTAAGGGTTATAAGTGTTATGATCCAAAGAACCACAAAAAATATATAGCCATGGATGTAATCTTTCTTGAAAATGTACTCCACTTCATTAAAAATAACACAAACAGTAATGACTTGATCCTCAAAACAATGTTGAACCCTAACCCAACTTGTTTTGCCTCTACTAGTAGATGATCCTTCATCTGTAATGTATAAGAAAGGAGATGACAATAGGTTTGGAATTATCTACCACCGGAGATAAAAGTTTGGATTTGATCAACAAACCAATCCACCAATTATCACCTCAAAGGGTCTAAAACAGACACAGACACAAGAACAGGCCACTGAGAGCTCAGGTACACTCTCTGCTCAAACTGAATATTTGATGTAGCAACAAGCGTGGTAGACGAGGAAAACACCGTTGCCTCTGTTAAGAACTCTTTGAATCCACAAGGAAGAGAGAAAATTCACTAAAGTAGAACTTTATTGAGAATGAAATTGTCCCCCGTCCATAGGACTGAAGGCCTATTTATACAAATACCAGAAATCTAATTTGAGTAAGTTTCTGGCTTCCCAAGTCCTAAACTAAATATAACTCAGTTTAAACCCATTAATTGGGTTGGTAGAAGTTCTAAATAAGTTAACCTACGAAAATAAAATCCTAAATAAAGATTCATCGTTCCCAAGTCCAAAACTGAATAGGATTCAGTCCAAAATTGATCTTGGGTTGGTGGAATCCGAGAATAAGACCTAAGACATCATAATAAAGAGAATTTTAAACATAGAAAGGTACTAAGTAAGGTAAATCCTAAGTTTAAATAGAAGAGTGAATCAAATCATTTGTCATGGCTCCTTGACTTCTGAATTAGCTTCTTTTGATATTCTTGAACTTCCTTTGAGTGTCCTACTTCAGTGTCCCCTTCTTGTAAAGAACTCGTCCTCGAGTTACTTTGTCGTAATGTGCAGTCCTCAGGTGCATAGTAGTCAAACAAATCTTGAATATTAAAAGTGTTTGAGATCCCCAAATCCTTCGGGAGGTCGATGACATAGGCATTGTTGTTTATCTTTCTTAGTATCTTCAGTGGTCCAATTTTCTTCTATTTCAGTTTGTTGTAAGTTTCAGCTGGAAACCGTTCCTTCCTCAAGTGCACCATCACCAGATCTCCTTCTTGAAACTCTTTTGAATGCTTATGAATGTCCGCTTTAATTTTGTATTTGGCATTGGATTCTTCTAATTTCTTCTTTACCTCAGTATGCACTTCAATAATTCTCTCCACCATATTGTCTGCAGCTATGCTTTGTTCCTGGTAATTTGGGACAACACCACCAAATCCGCGGGTGTTTTGGTGTTCTCCATTGACAATTTCAAATGGCGATTTTTCCCGTGACCTGTTCTTCATGGTTATGTTTGAAAGCAGAATTCAGCTTGCGAGGGCATAGTCCCACTGCTTTGGTTTGTCTTTGCAAGACAAAACCGAATGAAAAATGTTTCAAGTGTTCGATTCACCACTTCAGTTTGGTTCACTGTTTGTGGATATATGCACGAACTAAATTTGTAGAGACGGTATCAAACTCGCTGATCCACAATGTCTTCAAAAGTGACTTAGAAATTTTGTGTCCACGATCCAGAAGTGATAGTCTTTGGCACTCCATGTAACCTTACAATCTCTTGAAAGAATAGATTAGCCACCCTTGTTGCATCTGCTGTTTTCTTACATGGAATGAAGTGTGCCATCTTGGAAAATCTGTCGACAACAACAAATACTGAATCTAAGCCTCGTTGAGTCCTGGGGAGGCCCAAAACAAAATCCATCGATAGATCCTCCCATGGGGCATGTGGCACAGGCAATGGGGTATAAAGGCCAGTGTTTTGAGAGCTTCCTTTGGCTGTTTGGCATACATAGCATCTTTGTACAAAGCGACCAACATCCCTTTTAAGTTGTGGCCAGGAGTAGCGCTCTTCAACTAGTGCAATGCTCTTGTCACGCCCAAGATGTCCTGCTAAGCCACTGCTATGCAACTCTTTCACCACTTTTTCTCTCAAGGAGCACCTTGGAATGCAAAGACGAGAACCCTTGAAGAGAAAGCCTTCATGGAGATATAAATCACTTCTTTGTCCTGCTTGGCACTTTCTATAGCCCCTCTTTAAAATCTTCATCTTCAGCAAACAATTCCTTCAAATAATCAAACCCTTCAACTTCGTTGCTTAAAGTTACCATCAAGGCTGCCCTACGGCTCAAAGCATCTGCCACCTTATTTTTTTGTCCAGATTTGTGTTTCAAAACATAGGTGTATTGCTGTAAGAATGACGACCATCGACCATGCATGCGATTCAAGTCCTTCTGGCTATCAATGAATTTCAAAGCTTGGTGGTCAGTATATAGAATGAACTCTCGTTGAATTAGATAGTGCTTCCAATGACGAACTGCTTGTACAATAGCATAAAATTTCAGCTCATATGTTGACCACTTCTTTCGAGCTTCACTCAACTTTTCACTATAGAAAGCTACTGGTCTTCCTTCTTCGGATAGAACGGCTCCAATGCCTATGTACGAAGCATCATAATCTACCTCAAATAACTTCTCGAAGCTAGGCAATGCCAAAATAGGTGCAGTAGATAACTTTTCCTTAATCAACTCGAAGCATCTATTAGCTTCTTGAGTCCAGGAGAACTTGCGTTGCTTCAAACATTCAGTTATTGGTGCCATAATGGAACTAAAGTTTTTGACAAACCTCCGATAGAATGTCGCCAGACCATGGAAGCTTCTAACTTCTGATACACTTCTGGGCATAGGCCATTCCTTAATAGCTTTTACCTTTTCTTCATCAACATCAATGCCTTCAGCACTTACAACAAAACCCAAGAATACCAAGTGGTCAGTCATAAAATGGTATTTCTTTGAGTTGATGTACAACTTCTCCTTCTTCAGCACAGTAAGTACTTCTGTTAGATGCCTTTTATGTTCTTATTCATTATGACTGTACACCAGGATATCATCAAAATAAACAACAACAAAATGACCAATGAAAGGTTTGAGTACCTGATTCATCAATCGCATGAAGGTGCTTGGTGCATTTGAGAGTCCAAAAGGCATAACAAGCCACTTATAAAGTCCTTTTGTTTTGAAAGCAGTTTTCCATTCATCTCCGGGTCTAATTCTGATTTGATGGTATCCACTCCTCAAATCTATCTTGGAGAAAACCTTTGACCCTTCCAACATGTCCAACATGTCCTCTAAGCGAGAAATTGGGAATCTATACTTTACCGTGATTCGGTTGATAGCTCGACTATCTACACACATCCGCCAACTTCCATCTTTCTTAAGTGTCAATAAGGCTGGAACTGCACATGGGCTCATGCTGACTCTGACCATTCCTTTTCTGATCAACTCCTCAACCTTGTCTTGTAAAATTTGTGACTCTTTTGGACTCATTCTGTAGTGGGACAGATTTGGTAAACTCGCTCCAAGAACAAGGTCAATGTGGTGCTGAATATCTCTCATTGGGGGTAGTTCATCAGGAAGATCATTGGGCATGATTTCCTTGAATTCATCTAGGAAGGGTTGCAAGCCTTTTGGAGCTTCAGTGGGCATTGTCTCCATTCCTTTCTCGATCACAACAAATATTTGGGATGTCTCTTTAGCCTCGTTTATAAAATTTTGCACAATCAGGAAGGAGTGACCCTCCTCTGGTAAACTCTTGGGTCGACGCTCTTCGCCAATGGGGGTAAGGATAATTTTCTTTCCATCTTTGAAGAAGATGTAGCGATTGTCTTGCCCATGATGTGTAGAATCTCTATCAAATTGCCAAGGTCTGCCAAGAAGAATATGGCATGCATTCATCTCCACAACATCACAGGTTACCTCACAATGGCTCCAATGCCTATGTACGAAGCATCACAATCTACCTCAAATAACTTCTCGAAGCTAGGCAATGCCAAAATTTGGATTAAGAAAAAAGAATAAAACACTGTAGCTACCCTGTAGCTACTATAGTCGTACAGACAGTGTCACTGTAGCTGAACGACAGCTGTCACTATAACATTTTGTACTCTAGTATAGGGTTACTGTGCATAGGACGGTGATCCCTGTACATAGGGCGGTGTTCACTGTAGAACACTGTACGTAGGGCAGTGTGCACTGTAGCAGTACACTGTATACTGTAGCAAGTACACTATAGCACTGTAGCGCACTGTAGCGCACTGTAGCAATATGACGTAAGCGCTGAGCTCATAAGCTCAGCCAGCACTCTATATAAGGAGGGCGGCAGCACCGTTGTAAGCATGTTCATATGTAAGAAAAGAGATCCCGAGATCCTTTAGAGCAATAAGAATCTGAAGTTCTTTCCATATCTCTTCTTATTTCTTGTTGTTCTCCACTTAAATCCCACAAAAGGCGCTAGTTTCCACATAAGAATCGCCGGGAGCATCACATATACGGCGGTTAGCGATATGGTATCAGAGCTTGTCAAAGATATGGCAGCGTAAACACCTTAAAGGTCAAGGTGCTAAGAGTATGAGGTAAGGGTTCGTTCTTGCCATTTCCTGTCCTATATTACTGTGTTAAGACTTGGGTGGAGTTCATCGATTACGAATTCTCGTCCTTCATGGTATTATGCGGATTAGGTCGTAACTTAACTGAGAAAAAGAACAGGCCCTAACTTGGCAGTTGAGGCAGGAGGCCTGTTGTAAGCCCAAGGGCACGCCTGTGTGATTTCAGTATGGTCTCTTCCTAATCTGGAACTTACCTTTAGGATGGCTTTGGTAATTATGAATTAAGCTTATATGTCTGACGCATGAGAAAAATCTATTCAGGAATGGTATGAGCATTCCCGAACCTCTAA
The DNA here is from genome assembly GCA_005019695.1 of Trichopus zeylanicus subsp. travancoricus. Taxonomy (NCBI): domain Eukaryota; kingdom Viridiplantae; phylum Streptophyta; class Magnoliopsida; order Dioscoreales; family Dioscoreaceae; genus Trichopus; species Trichopus zeylanicus. The sequence goes on from RXID01014925.1 coordinate 20,565, forward strand.
TCTCGAATACCTTGACCTTGCTTCAACATCTAAAGTTACAACAAATCAGTTAGCACATAATCTTGCTGTAATCTACGACAAAACTTGTCTATCATCAAAAGTGCACTTAAAGAACTTTAAACAAGTACTTGAACTATGCCAGAACATCACAAGAGAGGTCTCAGGACTAGAAGACTCTCTGAAAAACTTGACAACTGTCATACTAGACAGTAGACTTTTCACAAAACAAGACGCCAGGGAACTTGTACTTGAAGCAACCAGGCTACCCCGGCAACCGGAGGCAGATAGTCTAGCACTATCATTACACACCAGTGAAGACCTAGCTCAGGTAAAAAGGCTTCTTTTTCAGCTAGAACAAAGCTGCATCAGCCAAAGACCGCAGGAGGCCCAAGGAAGCCTGAGGGTTTTCAAAAACCCTTCCGACATACTCAAAGAGGAGCAGGGGAAACTTGAAGGCTAATGACGTCAAGGCCAAGCACCCAGTTGGCCTGGGAACAACCATCAACATAAACAACATCCCCACTCTTCGGAGGATACAAGCCAGAAGTAACACACAGGAGGTCATGTTACATCCAACAAGATGAGGAAGCCCATAGCGATGAGGAGGAGTTCAAAGCCACTCATCTACTCACCGTCCTAAAAGGCGGAGCAGCACAAGATGAAGGAAGTGATGATGAAAGCTATTTTCATCGGCTTCTGAATCAGGAATTCTTGGAAGGAGACCTAGACTACCCGTCCTTTACGACAAAATGAGACGTCTACCCTGATGATGAGGAGGAACCTGCTGAGTCCACTAGTTCCCCAAGTCAGCTCCCGCAAGAAGAAGCTATTTATGTATTGGGCAAAATTGAAGGAGGATATCGCCCTCAAGTATCGTTACCTGCCTCTTAGGAAAACTGTATGCACTCTTGGCAGCATAACAGTTTTGTGCAACCACAAGAGGAGAAGTGCTCGTGTTGCCGGCGCCAGACCATGGAGAGGGCAAGGATATACTGCCCTAATTGTAAAGTTACAGCCTGCAATCTATGCGGGCCATACTATTTCAAGACGGAGGTCCCGGTTACACTAGCCCCGCCTGTACCATTTCCTTCCCAGAAGCTGCTGCAGGAGCAGCAACACTACGTTACATGGTGTGAAGGGGAGATCGAGCGGCTGCAAAAGGAGATAGCATACTATAAGCAAAAGGCTCAGGAGCTAGAGCTGGAAAAGAGTCTACGAGGAGACTGTGAGGAACTTGGCAAAAGAGATGAAGAGCGTGACAAAAGAAAGGAAGCCGAAGAAGAAGAATACACTAGCGTCTTGCTCCAAGAAAGTGTCTACAAGGCAGCGGCAGAAGGGACAGCCCAACCAGCACCAGGACCAAAACTGATAAAAAATATGCTTTATAACATGCTTGTGGAACTAGAATTGCCTGACATCCCCAGGATTCGGGTAAGGGCTATACTAGACACTGGAGCCACAACATGTTGCATAGATGAAGCCTCAGTGCCGCCAGAAGCATTGGAGGAGAACAGCTTCATTGTGCACTTCAGTGGAATAAACTCAAAACAGACTGCTAACAAGAAGCTAAAAGGAGGACGAATGCATATTGGGGATAATAGCATTAAAATCCCCTACACATATAGCTTCAAGATGGAGTTAGGTGATGGCATCCAGATGATCATCGGATGCAACTTCATCAAGGCCATGCAAGGAGAGGTCAGGATCGAAGGTAATATTGTTACCTTTTATAAAAACTTAACCGTTATCAGCACCTCCCCTACAGCATCGGTGGCCGCCGCAGTCGAGGAGCTGGAATTAGAGGAAGACGAGTACATTGACATTCAGCAGTCCGTGTACTACAACACAGGTATAAGTAGGGAATCCTTCCTGCGTAAATTCCAGCCCATAATAACAAGGCTCAAGGAGGCGGGATTCATTAGGGAAGAACCACTCAAGCATTGGGCAAGAAATAAAGTAACCTGCCATCTGGATATAAAAAATCCAGATTTTATCATAGAAGATAGACCACTGAAGCACGTCACGCCACAGCTACAAGACACGTTCAAGCGGCATATAGAAGCCCTGCTCAGCATAGGGGTTATCAGGCCGAGCAAAAGCCGACATAGGACGACAGCCTTCATAGTCAACTCTGGAACAACCGTTGACCCAGCCACAGGGAAGGAGGAAAAAGGCAAGGAGAGACTGGTCTTCAACTATAAATGCCTCAACGATCTCACCAATAAAGACCAGTACAGCCTTCCGGGAATAAACACAATTCTAAGGAGGGTAAGCCACAGTAAAGTTTATTCCAAGTTTGATTTAAAAATGGCTTTCATCAGGTGGCCATGCACCCAGATTCAGTCGAATGGACCGCCTTCTGGGTCCCGACGGGACTATACGAATGGCTGGTCATGCCATTCGGATTAAAGAATGCTCCCTCCATTTTCCTTTTTTCCTCCTATTTTCAAGGGACGGAAGACTTCATCGCCGTCTACATCGCCGACATCCTAGTCTTCTCCCAGACGGAGGAAGAGCACGCAAGGCACCTTAATATCATACTGAACATCTGTGAGGAGCATAGGCTTGTTCTAAGCCCCTCCAAAATGAAGATCGCGGTGGCCGAGGTGGAATTCCTTGGTGCAATTATCGATAATCAAAAAATAAAACTGCAACCACACATCATCAAAAGGATTACCGAAGTACAAAATAAGTCATTAATGATGCTAAAGGGGCTTCGATCCTGGCTCGGCATTCTAAACTATGCCAGGAACTACATCCCGAACCTAGGCAAGCTGCTCAGCCCACTCTATACCAAAACCAGCCCAACTGGAGAAAGAAGGATGAACCAACAGGACTGGGCCTTGGTCGAACAGATCAAGCAGCTGGTACAGCAATTACCTGATCTCGAAGTACCCCCTGCGGAAACTATAGTACTGGGATGCCGTCGATATAGTAAGCGGGACAAGGCATCAGCTAGCTAATTGTCCTTGCTGTCGATATGCTCGAAGTGTACTGGGATGCCAATCCCTGTTATATAGTCCGTGAAAGCAATCCACTGACTCTAGATGGTTTGTGATTGGGAGATTTGTTGAAGAAGCTGATGATTGCCTGACAGTCTGTCCTAATAGTGAGCTCCTTCTTATCCAAGTAGTAGATTTTTAAGGTCTCCAGGGAATGCATGACAGCTTATATCTCTGCATCTATGGTGGAATTGAGGGGATTGAATTTACCGCTGGCGTAAGCGCATACACGCTCAGTGGACTTTGGGTCGTGCTTGTAAGGCTTCCATTTGCATATGTCGCCCCATCCCTCCATGCATCCGTCATCCTAGTCTTCTCCCAGATGGAGGAAGAGCACGCAAGGCACCTTAATATCATGCTGAACATCTGTGAGGAGCATGGGCTTGTTCTAAGCCCCTCCAAAATGAAGATCGCGGTGGCCGAGGTGGAATTCCTTGGCGCAATTATCGGTAATCAAAAAATAAAACTACAATCACACATCATCAAAAGGATTACCGAAGTACAAAATAAGTCATTAATGACGCTAAAGGGGCTTTGATCCTGACTCGGCATTCTAAACTATGCCAGGAACTACATCCCGAACCTAGGCAAGCTGCTCAGCCCACTCTATGCCAAAACCAGCCCAACTGGAGAAAGAACGATGAACCAACAGGACTGGGCCTTGGTCGAACAGATCAAGCAGCTAGTACAGCAATTACCTGATCTCGAAGTACCCCTTGCGAAAAGCTACATCATCCTGGAGACTGACGGATGCATGGAGGGATGGGGCGGCATATGCAAATGGAAGCCTTACAAGCACGACCCAAAGTCCACTGAGCATGTATGCTCTTACGCCAGCGGTAAATTCAATCCCCTCAAGTCCACCATAGACGCAGAGATATACTCTGTCATGCATTCCCTGGAGGCCTTAAAAATCTATTACTTGGATAAGAAGGAGCTCACTATTAGGACAGACTGTCAGGCAATCATCAGCTTTTTCAACAAGTCTCCCAATCACAAACCATCTAGAGTCCGGTGGATTGCTTTCACGGACTATATAACAAGGATTGGCATCCCAGTACACTTCGAGCATATCGACGGCAAAGACAATCAGCTAGCTGATGCCTTGTCCCGCTTACTATAGTTTCGAATGAATATAATTCATAATTACAATGCTCATACCATTCCTGAATAGATTTTTCCCATGCGTCAGACATATAAGCTTAATTTATAATTACCAAAGCCATCCTAAAGGTAAGTTTCAGATTAGGTAAAGACTATACTAAAATCACACAGGAGTGCCCTTGGGCTTACAACAGGCCTCCTGCCTCAACTGCCAAGTTAGGGCCTGTTCTTTTTCTCAATTAAGTCACGACCTAATCCGCATAATACCATGAAGGACGAAAATTTGTAATCGATGAACTCCACCCAAGTCTTAACACGGTAATACAGGACAGGAAAATGGCAAGAACGAACCCTTACCTCATACTCTTAGCACCTTGACCTTTAAGGTGTTTACGCTGCCATATCTTTGACAAGCTCTGATACCATATCGTTAACCGCCGTCTATGTGATGCTCCCAGCGATTCTTATGCGGAAACTAGGTGTTGGCCTTGACGTCATTCACCTTCAAGCTTCTCCTGCTCCTCTTTGAGTATGTCGAAAGGGCTTTTGAAAACCCGCAGACTTCCTTGGGCCTCCTGCGGCCTTTGGGTGATGCAGCTTTGTTTTAGCTGAAAAAGAAGTCTTTTTACCTGAGCTAGGTCTTCACTGGTGTGTAATGATAGTGCTAGACTATCTGCCTCCGGTTGTCGAGGTAACCTGGTCGCTTCAAGTACAAGTTCCCTGGCGTCTTATTTTGTGAAAAGTTTACTATCAAGTATGACAGTTGTCAAGTTTTTCAGAGAGTCTTCTAGTCCTGAGACCTCTCTTGTGATGTTCTGGCACAGTTGAAGTACTTGTTTAAAGTTTTTTAAGTGCACTTTTGATGACAGACAAGTTTTGTCGTAGATTGCAGCAAGGTTATGTGCTAGCTGATTTGTTGTAACTTTAGATGTTAAAGCAAGGTCAAGGTATTCGAGACTAGAGGTTCGGGAATGCTCATACCATTCCTGAATAGATTTTTCCCATGCGTCAGACATATAAGCTTAATTCATAATTACCAAAGCCATCCTACAGGTAAGTTCCAGATTAGGTAAAGACTATACTGAAATCACACAGGCGTGCCCTTGGGCTTACAACAGGCCTCCTGCCTCAACTGCCAAGTTAGGGCCTGTTCTTTTTCTCAGTTAAGTTAGGACCTAATCCGCATAATACCATGAAGGATGAGAATTTGTAATCGATGAACTCCACCCAAGTCTTAACACGGTAATACAGGACAGGAAATGGCAAGAACGAACCCTTACCTCATACTCTTAGCATCTTGACCTTTCAGGTGTTTACGCTGCCATATCTTTGACAAGCTCTGATACCATATCGTCAACCGCCGCTCTCACGGGTGCTCTCGACGATTCTTATGTGGAATTTAGCGCCTTTTGGGGATTTCAAGTGGAGAACAAGAAGAAATAAGAAGAGATATGGAAGAACTTCAAATTCTTATTGCTCTACTAGATATCAAAAGGCATATGGACGTTCAGGACATGCTTACAATGGTGCTGCCGCTACTTATATAGAGGGCGGGCTGAGCTGATGAGCTCAGCGCTTACGTCATACTGCTACAGTGCGCTACAGTGCTACAGTGTACAGTGTACTGCTACAGTGCGCATCGTCCTACGTACAGTGTTCTATAGTGAACACCGCCCTATGTACAGGGATCACCGTCCTATGCACAATAACCCTATACTAGAATACAGAATGTTACAGTGACAGCTGTCGTTCAGCTACAGTGACAGCTGTCTGTACGACTACAGTAGCTACAGGGTAGCTACAGTATTTTATTCTTTTTCCTTAATCCAAAGGATTAAGACAAGGAATAAAACACTGCAGCTACTATAGTCGTATAGACAACTGTCACTGTAGCTGAACGACAGCTGTCACTGTTGTATTCTGTACTCTAGTATAGGGTTATTGTGCATAGGACGGTGATCCCTGTACATAGGACGATGTTCACTATAGAACACTGTACATAGGGCGGTGCGCACTGTAGCAAGTACACTGTAGCACTATAGCGCACTGTAGCAGTATGATGTAAGCACTGAACTCATCAGCTCAGCCAGCCCTCTATATAAGGAGGGCGGCAGCACCATTGTAAGCACGTCCATATGCCTTTTGATATCTAGTAGAGCAATAAGAATCCGAAGTTCTTTCATATCTCTTCTTATTTCTTCTTGTTCTCCACTTGAAATCCCCAAAAGGCGCTAAATTCCGCATAAGAATCGCCGGGAGCACCCGTGAGAGCGGCGGTTGACGATATGAGTTAGGGCCCTAGGATCACAAAGTAACAAAGGCCTTTTTCTCAATTTTTTTGGATTGGAAGAATGTCTTTTCAGACTAGAACTCTGATAACATAGGTTCAGATTATCATTTAGGTTCAATTAGTCACAAACGTATGCAAAAGAAGAAATTCACTAGCTAGAGTATACTTCTCCTGCTTGCCCCTCATGATGCTATGGCTGATTGCTCCTGGGCTACTCTCGCTGCGGAAGGCCACAACACAAGAGGCAAAGATCGCAATTCAGACTTTGAGGCCCAAGTTCACATATGGAAAGATTCATTGATTTTTTTTCGTATCAGGGCTGACTTGACCTAACGAGGGGCTGTTCAGGTGCTGCATGCTTAGCAAGCAGAGTGCTAAGGCCATGAAAAGTTGTTCTTGGTGGAAAAAAAATGTGAGCAAAACATCCCACTGAATCTAATTTGATCCATGGATCTAAGAAATAGTGAGAATTCTTGATCTCCAAGTAGATCCCAGTACATTGTTTCGCATACCCCCACTCTGGGATTTTTATCTTGCAGTGCTCTTCCCTTACTTATTTTATATAATACCCTGAATCCTCAACTAAGAAAGAAGAATTCACCTACAGACTCGATTGCTAGTAGTTGGAGGGAGAGATCAAAAGCCCACACTTAGTACTCAGACCTAGTGTACTATCAAAGAGAAATCAATCAACGTAGTGGCGAAGGATCAGAGCTTCAACTGTTCACTCTCACTCTCATTCCTTGAGTAAGTTGGAAATAGTTTTGGTCAATCCACTCCTTTTAGGGCTAGTCTCAGGTCATACTCCACTTTTGACTGTCATTTCTCATCTGACTGCTTAAGCCCTAACCCTCAGCTTTTGTGAGACTAAATGATGTCCCCTGGGTGAAATGGGCCGCTATTCTCTTTCTTTCATAAATCATTCTGATCATTTCTCCTTTTTGGTCCCTGGGTTGGTTCATTATCTACACAATTCTTGAAGCTCTTTCTTGCTTTTCGAAGGCCAGGTTTGAGTTCAGTCATGGGAAGGAGAGGAGGGAAAGCGAAGTGATTCATTGTATAGATATAAGTAGTTTGACGGTGAGGAAGAGCTTGAAGAAGGAAGGATCCAGCTGACCCAACTCCCCTCTTTCACTAGGAGCAGAAGGCATGATACAATCTCACACTCCAACAAATGGAACATGATCCCCATATCACGCTTCTCTATCTCTCAATTGCCTATCCTGTGCTTCAGTAGGTCCCCAGTTTCTCGGCTGCACCTCTAGGTGCATTTAGTATAAAGAACAACTTGAACAACTTAGTTTTTCTGGTTTGAAAAATATTTTGTGTTTGCTTTTCATCACACAATTAACCTGCATATTTGAAGGTCCTCCGAATCACAAGCATTTTGCCTTCATCAATCAATGTTTGGTTCATTCTCTCATTCTTCCAGAATTTCTTCTTCACGGTCAGAGTTTTCATTAGCAAATTCTTCTATAGCCATCACCTTTCAGTTGGATCATTCTGAAGCAATGTGGCCATGACCGAGACATTTGAAGAGCTTGATCTGGTTGTTCTTCTTTTGAAGTTGAGAGGCACCCTCCTGCTCCTTTTCTTCCTTTGACTTAAGGGGACTCACCCTTTGAAGAACCTCCCTAGTTAGAGCCTTTGTCACCAATTTCTAAAAGAGGATCTTTTTAGACACCTTGATTTGTTTCTCTACCTTGGTAGCCAGCTTAATGACAACTTGAAGGGAAGTGAAGTGCTATAACTCCACCACATTGACAATTTCTTTGTTCAGTCTCCCAAGAAATCGTGCAAGTCTGCTCTTGTGGTTCATTCAAATTGCACCTCAGCGTTAGAGTCTCAATTTCTTGAATATAATCTTCAGCATTTAGATTATGTTGCTTCAGCCCTTCAAATATAGATCTTGCTTGTAGTTAACTGGAACAAAACATTTCTACATCAAATGCTTCATTTTGACCCAGCCCTTTATGCCATGCTTGCCATCACATTTCTTTGAGCTTTAAGTTTTTCCACCATAGACTAGCATACTTTGTCAGTTCGCAATGCAGCCATCTTGTATCTTCTTCTCCTTCTTCTTCTTCTATGTCTTCTCTTCTGCTTCTTCTTCTTCTTCTTCTTCATCTTCTTCTTCTTCTTCTTCTCCTTCTTCGTCTTCTTCGTCTTCTTCTTCTTGTTCTTCTTGTTCTTCTTGTTCTTATTCTTCTTCTTTTTCATCTTCTTCTTCTTCTTGCTCTTCTTCTTCTTGTTCTTGTTCTTCTTCTTTTTCATCTTCTTCTTCTTCCCCTTCTTGTTCTTCTCCATCTTCTTATTCTCTTTCTTCTTCTTCTTCTGCTTCTGCTTCTTCATCCTCTTGTTATTCTCCTTCTTCTTCATCTTCTTCTTCTTCTTCTTCTTCTTCTTCTTCTTTTTCATCATCATCATCATCATCTTCTTCTTCTTCTTCTTTGACGTAGCAACAAGCGTGGTAGACGAGGAAAACACCGTTGCCTCTGTTAAGAACTCCTTGAATCCACAAGGAAGAGAGAAAATTCACTAAAGTAGAACTTTATTGAGAATAAAAGTTGCTCTCCCGTCCATAGGGCTCAAGGCCTATTTATACAAATACCAGAAGTCCAATTTGAGTAAGTTTCTGGCTTCCCAAGTCCTAAACTGAATACAACTCAGCTTGAACCCATTAATTGAGTTGGTAGAAGTTTTAAATAAGTTAACCTACGAAAATAAAATCCTAAATAAGGATTCATCCTTCCCAAGTCCTAAACTGAATAGGATTCAGCCCAAAATTAGTCTTGGGTTAGTGGAATCCGAAAATAAGACCTAAGACATCACAATGAAGAGAATTTAAACAGAGAAAGGTACTAAGTAAGGTAAATCCTAAGTTTAAATAAAGGAGTGAATCAAATCATTTGTCATGGTCCCTTGACTTCTGAATTAGCTTCTTTTGATATTCTTGAACTTCCTTTGAGTGTCCTACATCAGTGTCCCCTTCTTGTAAAGAACTCGTCCTCGAGTTACTTTGTCGTAATGTGCAATCCTCAGGTGCATAGTAGTCAAACAAATGGTGATTTTTCCTGTGGACCTGTTCTTTATGTTATTGAAAGCGAATTCAGCTTGTGCGAGTGTATAATCCTACTGCTTTGGTTTGTCTCTTGTAAGACACCGAATGATATGTTTACAAGTGTTCGATTCACCACTTCAGTTTGTCCATCTGTTTGTGGATGATAAGCACTGATAAATTGTAGAGACGTATCAAATTGCCTCCACAATGTCTTCCAAAAGTGACTTAGAAATTTTGTGTCACGATCAGAAGTGATAGTCTTTGGCACTCCATGTAGCCTTACAATCTCTTGAAAGAATAGATTAGCCACCCTTGTTGCATCTGCTGTCTTCTTCCATGGAATGAAGTGTGTCATCTTGGAAAATTTGTCGACAACAACAAATACTGAATCTAAGCCTCGTTGAGTCCTGGGGAGGCCCAAAACAAAATCCATTGGTAGATCCTCCTATGGGGCATTTGGCACAGGCAATGGGGTATAAAGGCTAGTGTTTTGAGAGCTTCCTTTGGCTATTTGGCATACATAGCACCTTTGTACAAAATGACTGACATCCCTCTTAAGTTGTGGCCAGTAGTAGCGCTCTTCAACTAGTGCAATACTCTTGTCACGCCCAAGATGCCCGGCTAGGCCACTGCTATGCAACTCTTTCACCACCTTTTCTCTCAAGGAGCACCTTGGAATGCAAAGACGAGAACCCTTAAAGAGAAAGCCTTCATGGAGATATAAATCACTTCTTTGTCCTGCTTGGCACTTTCTAAACTCCTCTTTAAAATCTTCATCTTCAGCATACAATTCCTTCAAATAATCAAACCCTTCAACTTCGTTGCTTATAGTTACCATCAAGGCTGCCCTGCAGCTCAAAGCATCTGCCACCTTATTTTTTTGTCCAGATTTATGTTTTAAAACATAGGTGTATTGATATAAGAATGACGACCATCAACCATGCATGCGATTCAAGTCCTTCTGGCTATCAATAAATTTCAAAGCTTGGTGGTTAGTATATAGAATGAACTCTCGTTGAATTAGATAGTGCTTCCAATGACAAATTGCTTGTACAACCGCATAAATTTCTAGCTCATTTGTTGACCACTTCTTTCGAGCTTCACTCAATTTTTCGCTATAGAAAGCTATTGGTCTTCCTTCCTGAGATAGAACGTCTCCAATGCCTATGTATGAAGCATCACAGTCTACCTCGAATAACTTCTCGAAGCTGGGCAATGCCAAAATAGGTGCAGTAGATAACTTCTCCTTGATTAATTCGAAGCATCTATTAGATTCTTGAGTCCAAGAGAACTTGCGTTGCTTTAAACATTAAGTTATTGGTGCCATAATGGAACTAAAGTTTTTGACAAACCTCCGATAGAATTTGGACATCGTTCTAAGGTTTGTCCAGCACGACAACCTGTGAACTTGGCTATTGAAGATAATTTTGTTGCTGACAATTTACATGACTCAAAAGATGATGACCTAGCTTGTGATCAAGAAAACTATGAAGATGGAATATTCGAGGAGCCTGATGGTGAAAGGTCATCTTTAATAGTTCAAAATCTGATGTACATCCCAAAGCAAGAGGAAAACCTACAACGTCACAATATCTTTCGCACTCAATGCACAGTAAATGGCAAGATCTGTGACATGATTATTGACGGAGGAAGCAGTGAAAACATCATCTCCAAGACTATGGTTGACAAGCTTCAATTGAAGACGGAATCACATCCTTCTCCCTACAAGTTCTCCTGGACTCAAGAAGCTAATAAGTAATGCGGAAGTGGGTAACAGGGAGTATTCAGCAGAAATTCAGAATATTAAACAGAACTTACAAGAGAAATTGCAGTTAAGAGGCAAAGAGGGTGATTTCAAACTTCTCTGCGATGATTTATTTGATATCTGCCCGTTGATATATATAGGGCTGGTGCTTACAGGCAGAAGCGATAAGTATGACATCGCTTCAAGATATAGGAAATGCAGACAAACTGTAGTAATAGTACAGACAAGCAGGTGCATGCGCATATAGTAGTATAGACAAGCATGCGCGGCGTACTATTATTACTTTACTTTAGCCATAAGCAACCTGAGCTTTCATCCATCCATAAGCAAGCCCACCACGCTTCTGATGATGTTGTGGGTAATGGGCCTGGGCCTAGAGATGAAAGGACCGAGCTCGATGGGCTGAAGAAATAGTCAAGTTAAGAGCCCGCCCCAATTGCTCATCCACTTGTCGTGTAGATGGGTACCACTGGGCTCAAATTTTTTCTGAGGCCTGCAACCTGTAGCATTCATTTGTTTTCAGAGCATGTAACTCCCAAAATTGGATCAGTGCTGATATGGCTTCTCGGGAAGTTTGCTCCTCAATGTGTTGTAAGTCAGCTTTGATGGAAGCTCGTGCATCGGGGGAAATTGACTTAGTGCTGAGGAGCTGGAGCAACTGCTTGTATTGCAGAACTGGTGCAGTAGCCCCGCCAGATGGTGTAGTTTGTTGTCCTGAGGTAGTGCCTGGACCTCCTGTAGTGCGAGTGATATTAAGTGCAGGCGCTCCTGTTCCGCTTCTGCTGGCCATCCTGTATTTATAACAGAGTGAACAAGACGGGACAGTGAGTACTGGTTATTACTCCCGTCAATATGCTCAAATTGAACGATGACTCCCGTTCCTGTGATGTAATCAGCAAATGCAAGCCACCTTACCCTGGATGGCTTATTACCAGCTGATTTGTTAAAGAAACTGATTATTGCCTGGCAATCGGTTCTAATGATCAGCTCAGACCTATCCAGGTAATAAATCTTTAAGGACTCCAGCGAATTCATCACTGCATGTATCTCAGCGTCAATTGCTGATTTTGGAGGGTTGAATTTCCCGCTTGCATATGCGCACACCTTCTCTGTTGATCTGGGGTCGAACTTGTGCATCTTCCATTTGCAGACACCTCCCCATCCATCCATGCAGCCGTCGGCTTCCAATATTATGTAACTCATTTCGGGCGGCACCTCCAGGTCTGGCAGTGTTTGCACTAGACTCTTGATTTGCTTGACCAGGTCCCAATCCCGTGCATTCCACCTCTTTTCGCCTGTGGGGCTCGTCTTGGCGTAGAGTGGTCCTAGTAACTTGCCCAAGTTTGATATATAGCTGCGGGCATAGTTCAGTATACCAAGCCATGACCGAAGTCCTTTGGTAGTCTTCAGCTCTTGATCCTGGAAAGCCGCTATCTTCTTTATAATGTGAGGTTGGAGTTTTACCTTTTGGCTGCCGATGATGGCGCCTAAGAACTCAACCTCCCTGACGGCGATCTTCATTTTTGTAGGACTCAGGATCAGGCCATTGTCCTCACATATTCTTAGCATGGTCCTCAGGTGCTCTGCGTGCTGCTCTTCCGTTTCTGAGAACACTAAAATATCATCAATGTAAACCGCTATAAAGTGTTCTGTACCTGAGAAACACTTATCCATCTTTCTCTGAAAGATTGCTGGTGCGTTCTTCAGCCCAAAAGGCATCACCAGCCATTCATACAACCCTTCGGGAACCCAGAAAGCGGTCCATTCTATTGAATCAGGGTGCATTGCAACCTGGTGGAATCCGCTCTTCAGATCAAACTTTGAATATATCTTGCTCCGGCTTACCCTTTTCAAGATTGTGTTGATGCCGGGGAGGCTATATTGATCATTATTGGTCAGATCGTTAAGCCTCTTGTAGTTGAAGACGAGACGCTCCTTCCCTTTGACCTCGCGCCCCGTTGTCGGATCAATACTTGTGCCTGAGTGGACGATGATGGCCGTCGTCCTGTGCCTACTCTGGCTTGGTCTGATTACTTTTATATCCAGCAAGGCCTGGACATGCTTCTTGAAGGCATCTTGAAGTTGAGGCGTCACATGCCTCAGTGGCTTGTCTGTGATGGTGAATTCTGGGTTCTTCAAGTCGAGGTGGCAAACCACCTGGTTCTTCGACCAATGCTGGAGGGGGTTCTCGCCGATGTACCCGGTATCCTTGAGCCGTTTCATCAGCAGCTCGAACTTCCTTACGAACGTCTCCCGAGTCTTCTCCTGGTTATAGTACACAGCTTCCTGAATGCTGATGTACTCATCTTCCTCCAGGTCAAGCTCCTCAAGTGCTGCTGTCATGGCTGCAACTGGAGTTGTATTGATAACGGTGAGGTTCTTATAAAATGTAACAATACTCCCTTCAATTCTTACTCCCCCTTGCATGGCTCTGATAAAATTACAGCCAATGATCATTTGTATTCCGTCCCCAAGCTCCATTCGAAAACTGTAAGTGTAGGGGATACGAAAAATATTCTCGCCAATGTACATACGCCCCTGTTTCAGCTTTCGGTTGGTGGTCTGCTTTGAATTAATGCCGCTGAAGTGGACGATGAAGCTATTCCCTTCAGTGGCTTCCAGCGGGATGGATGCTTCGTCTATACAACATGTAGTCGCCCCTGTGTCCAGAATTGCCCTGACCTGAAATTTAGAAAGACCTGGAATTTCGAGCTCGACCTGCATGTTATATAACATGTTTTTAACAATTCTTTGCCCAGGTTGATGCTGCTTCTCTTCCGGGCTTGTTATAGAAACCTTGTGGATGCTTTCCTGTATCCACACATTCGCTCCTTCAGTGCTGTAGGTTCCCTTGCCCTTTTCTCGTAGTCTATCTCCTTCTTCCAGCTCCTTCCGGCTTTGTAGAAGCTCGCCTTCTAGTTCCAGCTCTTGAACCTTCTTCTTGTAGTATTCTACCTCTGCCTTCAGCCTTTCTATCTCGCCATTACACCAGGATATGTAATACTGCTGCTCCTGGATTAGCTGATGCGAGGAAAGTTGCGCTGGTGCCGCCGGTGTGACTGGAACCTGTTCCTTGAAGTAAAAGGGGCCACAAAGGTTACATGCAGATACCTTGCAACCTGAGCAATGGATCCTTGCTCTTTGCAGTGTCTTCCTCTTGCAGCACGAGCAATTTTCGTATTGCGCCAGTATGAATCCGTTGTGCTCCCATTGGTGTAGGCAACTCATTTGTTCTGGTGGTAGTTTGATGAGTGGCCGATAACTCCCTTCTAGCTCTCCTAGCATATAAATTGTTTCTCTGGTGCTAGGCAGCATAGCCTTGAGGGCCTGGTCTAGCTCTTCGTTTTCTCCTTCTGAAACGCTGAAGATGGCATCGCTTTGAGCTTCTCCTTCTTTGACTGACAGAACGTCATAGTCCTCCGGTATTGAGAGCTGTTCGAAGACCGTCATCCTTCAAACATTTCGCTTCTCATTGGGACACTCTCGGGCGAAGTGTCCCTCCTGCCCACAAAGAAAACACTTGCACTTCCTATTCCTTATTAGATGTTTTCGTTTCTCCACCCTTATATGGGTCTCATGCGGCTTACCTCGGTAGGTTGTGGACTTTCTCAATCCGTATTTCTTCTCCTTCTAATAATAGCCAGGTATTGGGATCTGGCTACAGAATGACAGGTCCTTCAGTGACCTTCGGAAGGCAGCCTCCTTGCATTCTGCTTCCAGGAACTTGTGTGCAAAGAGAATGCGAGGCAATACTCCCACCGTTACTCCAGAATACCAGTGGTCAAATGCTTCTTTGATTCGCCTGCCTAGGTCTGCAGGCATTTTTAACCAAAACTTTTCGGAGAGCTCTGCTCCGGTATACAGCCTTCCAGTTTTCGCCGAGAGCCGCAGGTAGTCGTTCATGAATTTGACAATGTTTTTAACATTGTCACAGGACAGCCGTTCGAGGTCTCTATAGGCCTCATCCTGAATGGCTGTGGAACCTGTGGTCGGATCTTCCAGAGTGAATACATGCCTCATTTGGGACAAAATGTTCTGCGTCCCTTCTCGCCCCTCTCCAGTAGTCAGTAAACCTTGGTATTCAGTGCTATATTGCATTCGCCACTGAACCCAAGTGAGCTTTTCCACTTCTCCAAGGAGATTTTCAATGTAGTCCAGCTTATCCCTGACATCTGTGAATGCAATGCTGGCTACGTGGTTCCTGGTCACCGACTCCCATCGAGAGAATGCGTCGTCAAACATTCCCAATTGCTCTGGAATGACAAAGAGGGCTCCCCCGTTCTGCTGGGCTGAGAGTAAGGTCCACATTTCGTTGTTTACTGCCCTTCGGAATGTGGCCCTTTCAGGGACCCTGAAAGTTGGTCCTTGCCTGTGTGAAGCTTCTGCGGGGGGGTAGCTCGGCGGTCCCATCGATGTATTAGCAGGGGGCTGATATGGTGAGGTGACAGCGCTGGATGAGTAGAGCGCCTCAGATAACCGCTTAAGTGCCGGGTACTCAAGCTCACTTTGGGGGCTGGTGTCTTCGAACCCTGCGGCGATTACATTGCCGCCTTCCTCAATTTCATCATCTGGGTACCTGTCCCAGATTGGTCCGGGCTCGTTCCCATCCTGGCAGGGATCCTGGCCCCTTGTTAACCCCTTTCTCCTTACTGGATAGTCAGTTGCTCCTCCTCCTTGGAACTCCTCGTCTATGAGGCAGGAAAAGTAAGTTCCGTTCGCCTCATCAGGCTTCTCCTGAGTTATAACCATGGATTGAGGTGCAGAGGCCCCTAGGCGTGCATCCCCTGCATGGATTCCCTCAGGAGCGGCCCGCTCGTGGTCGGATTCTGGAACCAGGAATGCTGCTACTATGTGCCTGGTGATTTCCTCCTCATCACTTGGCAACTCTTCCTCCTTCGAGTATACTGACACTCGTGGGGTAACATCTGTATAATTCCGAAAGCTAAGAGCAATGCTCCCGTCAATTAATTCTTTGCTCAATACCTCGGTTGGCTGCAGTGAGCCCAAGGCTTTTGTCGGCCTAATGACCCAGTTGAGACCCTGAAGGCTTTCTGCTGTGTATCGCCTCCCTGGGAGCGCTTTCACTCCGTGGCTTACGAGGTACTCCACGACTCCCTCTACTTCGTAGGCGAAGCCGACATTCGGGGTGTTTGAGAGTCTGCCGATAAGACCCCAGGTGATTAGCAAATTGGCCTCGTCATTTTGCCACTGCTTATACCCCTTTGTCAGTATGGATACCTGGATATTCCTATAAAAGTCCCCTATGCATAATATTGGGGATAATGTAGACAAGCTGACTTCCCCTGGTTAGGTCGACTTCCATAGTGGCTATTATGGATCTATCTCCAACCCATCGAATGTCCCTGAAGAGAACGAGAGACATTGTGCCCTCCTCTTGCCTGTGAAGGGCCTGTATTCTTACTTGGAGTATACCCAAATGGATATACCTGAAGCCACTCTGCTGAAGCTGCCGGAAGCTCCCCTCCTGAATGAACCTCCAGTCTTGCTGGTCGTCATCTATGCATAATATGGCCTCCTCCGATCTATGCATATAGACCCGATGGTGGTTGTCGTCACTCCGCGAGTGGTACAGGACCTCCGCTGGGATGATAGAGGCCCGCTCCTTCATTGAGGTCCTGAGATCAGCTTGTGGATCAATGTGCTGCTCAAGGACCTGCTGTGGAAGTGATCTTCCAGTTAGGCGCCTTCCGAGCCTTCTGGCCCCTTGCTGCGCATTGTGGAGTTTTCGCCGCCCTCGACTGTACTCCCTGATCCTATCTTCAAACAGGGGGAGTGAGGTGGAGGAGGATGGTTGCCCGGCCATTGTGTATTGCTGCTGTCGCCGAGTTTGTTGTTCTCCTCCTTCAAGATTTGAAATGGGTCACAGAATACCCGTAACCTTCCCTTTGTTTCTCTGGGAACCTTCTCCTGCAGCTGCACCAGGAAGCACAAGTTGTCCTGGATTCCTTTCAGTGTTAGGTGTAGATCTTCTAGGAAACTATCCCCTGGGTGACTTGGCTTCCTCAGAAGTTTTACAATCAGGCTGCGAAGTTCCTCACTGGATGGTGGTCGATTGTCTAGGAATACTGAGGTTAAGGTTTTAACTGCCTTCTTTAGTTCTAGGACTTCTTGTTCAAGGCACTCACAACGCTCAAGAATTTGCTTGAAATGTTTCAAATGGACTCTAGATGAAAGGTAGGTTCTATCATAAACTACGGCCAAATTATTGGCTAGATGGTTCAGAGTTACTCCCTGTGAGGTGGTGAGATCAAGGTACTCTAGATTAACGGTTTTTGATTTGTTATGCCAATCTTGCACAGATTTCTCCCAAACATCGGACATCAACGAACTCCCAAAAATTTTTAAGCCAGATTGGTCATCTAAACGAAACGATGAGACGAAGAGAATCACACGGATGTCTTCCTTGGTCTTACAGCTCTCTTGCCAAGACGAGATCCGTTCTTTTTTCCCTTTCTCAAATCAGTCGTTTAAAATCCCAGATCCTACTTAATCCTCAAGGTGTTCGTAATGAAAGAATTTTTAAGAGAAATCTAAAACAAAATCCCTTCGTACCTTAAAGGATTCTAGCAGTTATTTACGAAAATAAGGCTCTGATACCAGTAATGCGGAAGCGGGTAACAGGGAGTATTCAGCAGAAATTCAGAATATTAAATAGAACTTACAAGAGAAATTGCGGTTAAGAGGCAAAGAGGGTGATTTCAAACTTCTCTGCGATGATTTATTTGATATCTGCCCGTTGATATATATAGGGCCGGTGCTTACAGGCAGAAGCGATAAGTATGACATCGCTTCAAGATACAGGAAATGCAGACAAACTGTAGTAATAGTACAGACAAGCAGGTGCATGCGCATATAGTAGTACAGACAAGCATGCGCGGCGTACTATTATTACTTTTTGTCTGCATTTCCTGTATCTTGAAGCGATGTCATACTTATCGCTTCTGCCTGTAAGCACCGGCCCTATATATATCAACTGGCAGATATCAAATAAATCATCGCAGAGAAGTTTGAAATCACCCTCTTTGCCTCTTAACCGCAATTTCTCTTGTAAGTTCTGTTTAATATTCTGAATTTCTGCTGAATACTCCCTGTTACCCGCTTCCGCATTCTGGTTCGAGTTGATTAAGGAGAAGTTATCTACTGCACCTATTTTGGCATTGCCTAGCTTCGAGAAGTTATTTGAGGTAGATTGTGATGCTTCGTACATAGGCATTGGAGCCGTTTTATCCCAGGAAGGAAGACTAGTAGCTTTCTATAGTGAAAAGTTGAGTGAAGCTCGAAAGAAGTGGTCAACATATGAGCTGGAATTTTATGCTATTGTACAAGTAGTTCATCATTGGAAGCACTATCTAATTCAACGAGAGTTCATTCTATATACTGACCACCAAGCTTTGAAATTCATTGATAGCCAGAAGGACTTGAATCGCATGCATGGTCGATGGTCGTCATTCTTACAGCAATACACCTATGTTTTGAAACACAAATCTGGACAAAAAAATAAGGTGGCAGATGTTTTGAGCCGTAGGGCAGCCTTGATGGTAACTATAAGCAACGAAGTTGAAGGGTTTGATTATTTGAAGGAATTGTTTGCTGAAGATGAAGATTTTAAAGAGGGGTATAGAAAGTGCCAAGCAGGACAAAGAAGTGATTTATATCTCCATGAAGGCTTTCTCTTTAAGGGTTCTCGTCTTTGCATTCCAAGGTGCTCCTTGAGAGAAAAGGTGGTGAAAGAGTTGCATAGCAGTGGCTTAGCAGGACATCTTGGGCGTGACAAGAGCATTGCACTAGTTGAAGAGCGCTACTACTGGCCACAACTTAAAAGGATGTTGGTCGCTTTGTACAAAGATGCTATGTATGCCAAACAGCCAAAGGAAGCTCTCAAAACACTGGCCTTTATACCCCATTGCCTGTGCCAAATGCCCCATGGGTGGATCTATCGATGGATTTTGTTTTGGGCCTCCCCAGGACTCAACGAGGCTTAGATTCAGTATTTGTTATTGTCGACAGATTTTCCAAGATGGCACACTTCATTCCATGTAAGAAAACCGCAGATGCAACAAGGGTGGCTAATATATTCTTTCAAGAGATTGTAAGGCTACATGGAGTGCCAAAGACTATCACTTCTGATCGTGACACAAAATTTCTAAGTCACTTTTGGAAGACATTATGGAAGCGATTTGATACGTCTCTACAATTTAGTAGTGCTTATCCACAAACAGATGGACAAACTGAAGTGGTGAATCGAACACTTGTAAACATCATTCGGTGTCTTGCAAGAGACAAACTAAAGCAGTGGGACTATGCCCTCACACAAGCTGAATTTGCTTTCAATAACATGAAGAACAGGTCCACGGGAAAATCGCCATTTGAAATTGTCAATGGAAGAACACCAAAACACCCGCTGGATTTGGTGGTGTTGCCCAAATTACCAGGAACAAGCATAGCTGCAGACAATATGGCGGAGAGAATTATTGAAGTGCATACTGAGGTAAAGAAGAAATTAGAAGAATCCAATGCCAAATACAAAATTAAAGCGGACATTCATAAGCGTTCAAAAGAGTTTCAAGAAGGAGATCTGGTGATGGTGTACTTGAGGAAGGAACGGTTTCCAGCTGGAACTTACAACAAACTAAAACAGAAGAAAATTGGGCCACTGAAGATACTAAGAAAGATAAACAAACAATGCCTATGTCATCGACCTTCCGAAGGATTTGGGGATCTCAAACACTTTTAATATTCAAGATTTGTTTGACTACTATGCACCTGAGGATTGCACATTACGACAAAGTAACTCGAGGACGAGTTCTTTACAAGAAGGGGACACTGATGTAGGACACTCAAAGGAAGTTCAAGAATATCAAAAGAAGCTAATTCAGAAGTCAAGGGACCATGACAAATGATTTGATTCACTCTTCTATTTAAACTTAGGATTTACCTTACTTAGTACCTTTCTATGTTTAAAATTCTCTTCATTATGATGTCTTAGGTCTTATTCTCGGATTCCACCAACCCAAGACCAATTTTGGACTGAATCCTATTCAGTTTAGGACTTGGGAAGGATGAATCTTTATTTAGGATTTTATTTTCGTAGGTTAACTTATTTAGAACTTCTACCAACCCAATTAATGAGTTTAAACTGAGTTATATTCAGTTTAGGACTTGGGAAGCCAGAAACTTACTCAAATTGGATTTCTGGTATTTGTATAAATAGGCCTTCAGTCCTATGGACGGGGGACAACTTTTATTCTCAATAAAGTTCTACTTTAGTGAATTTTCTCTCTTCCTTGTGGATTCAAGGAGTTCTTAACAGAGGCAACGGTGTTTTCGTCGTCTACCACGCTTGTTGCTACGTCACTCGGTGTGCTGGGGAGCAGGGGGGTCAATGCACCCTTCATCATCGTCCCATGAAGGCTTAAATACCACAAGATAGTCATATGTAAAGGATTCAGAGGGTGTATAGCGCACATAGTAGTCGAATTTGCCGCTAGGCTCTCCCAGTGTATCCCATACTTCGCCCGGATGTTGTGACAAACGGTTCTTGGGCCTTGTACCCCCTTTAGGGGAAGCTTCCTCTTCATCTGGGTACACATCCCATTTTATGGCTTGGGATGGGTAGTCTAGATCTCCTTCAGAGAACTCCTGATCCCGAAGTTGGTGAAAATAGCCTTCGTCATCACTTTATGCTCTGTTTCTCCTAGTAGGACGGTGAGCATATGAAGAGCTTTGAGTTCCTCCTCATCACTGGGGATCTCCTCATCCCTCTGATTGTAGCACGACCTCCAATGCATTACTGCCGGCTTGTAGCCGCCGAAGCGTAAAGAGATGCTCCCATCCAGGAGGCTCTTGCTAGTTACTTCTTCAGGTTGCGCCAAGGTTGAGATCTGGGTCGGCCGAACAATCCAACTTCGCCCCTGTAGTGCTTCTGTTGAGTATCTACATCCTGACAGGGCGTGCACTCCATGGCTTGCTAGGTAGTCTACAACCCCTTGAACCCCGTAGGCAAAGCCTACGTTTGGGGTGTTGGACAGCCTCCCGACAAGGCCTCTGGTGATCAGCAGATTAGATTCTTCATTTTGCCAATTTTCATATCTTCTAGTTAAGATAGAGACTTGGATGTTCCTGTAGAAGTCCCCAATGGTCATCATGGCATCTGGTATGATGTAAACTAGTTGGCTGCCTTTAGCTAGGTCAACCTCCATTGTTGCCAATATAGCTTTGTCTCCTGCCCATCGATTGTCTCGAAAGACTATCATTGCAAGATCTGGATCCGGAGTTGCAGCACACCGAGGTGTATGTCCCCGCTCTTTCGCAGCTGGTGGTAGCTTTCTTCCTGTATGAAGGTTAAATTTACCTTGTCATTATTAATGCACAGGATTGCTTCCTCTGACCTGTGCGTGTACACCCAATGGTGTGCATCATCCCTTCGTGAGTGGTATAAGACTTCTGCCGGGACTATTGCAGCTCTTTCCTGCATTGACAGTCTTAGTTGAGCTTGGGGCTCGATTTGCTGCTCCAGTGTATTTTGTGGGGTATTTCTTCCCATAAGGAATCTGCCCACCCTCTTTGTTGTCTGTTGGGCGGTATGGAGGTGCCTGTGACCCCTCCGGTATCCCCTGATTTGATCTTCGAACAGAGGTGAGGGTGTTGAGGTAAATGGCTGCTCCTGGACCAACTGGGTGCTTGTTCCTGACGCCATCTACTTTCAAGCCTTCGCCTTTCTTCTTCAAGTATATGGGATGGGTCCTGAAAGACCCGTAACTACCCTTGTACCTCCTGCGGCCTTTGTGTGGTATATCTGCATTTTTCAAGTTGGAGAAGAAGCTTGTTCAGCTGCGAAAGGTCGCTTCTTAGTTCTTCCAGTTGTGCGCGAACTTCTTCCTCGGGCCGCCTAGGCTGCCTAATGGCTTCAAGCACAAGTTCTCGGGCCTCTTGCTTTGTAAAAGGCCTGCTGTCTAGGACTGCAGTTGTAAGAGTTCTCAAAGAAGCCTCTAACCTTGAGATTTCTTGTGCAACATTCTGTTATAGTTCAAGTATTTGCTTAAAGTTCTTTAAATTAACTCTTGATGAAAGGCAAGTTTTATCGTAGATTATAGATAGGTTATAAGCTAACTGATTTGTTGAAACTTTTGGGACTGAGGCAAGGTCAAGGTACTCGAGATTAGAAATTCGGGAATGTTCATACCACTCCTGAATGGATTTTTCCTATGTTTCGGACATATGAGCTAATTATTCACAGATACCAAAAATTTGCCATTGGATTCTTCTAATTTCTTCTTTACCTCAGTATGCACTTCAATAATTCTCTCCGCTATATTGTCTGCAGCTATGCTTGTTCCTGGTAATTTGGGCAACACCACCAAATCCAGCGGGTGTTTTGGTGTTCTTCCATTAACAATTTCAAATGGCGATTTTCCCGTGGACCTGTTCTTCATGTTATTGAAAGCAAATTCAGCTTGTGCGAGGGCATAGTCCCACTGCTTTGGTTTGTCTCTTGCAAGACACCGAATGATGTTTACACGTGTTCGATTCACCACTTCAGTTTGTCCATCTGTTTGTGGATGATAAGCACTACTAAATTGTAGAGACGTATCAAATCGCTTCCACAATGTCTTCCAAAAGTGACTTAGAAATTTTGTGTCCCGGTCAGAAGTGATAGTCTTTGGCACTCCATGTAGCCTTACAATCTCTTGAAAGAATAGATTAGCCACCCTTGTTGCATCTGCTGTTTTCTTACATGGAATGAAGTGTGCCATCTTGGCAAATCTGTCGACAACAACAAATACTGAATCTAAGCCTCGTTGAGTCCTGGGGAGGCCCAAAACAAAATCCATCGATAGATCCTCCCATGGGGCATTTGGCACAGGCAATGGGGTATAAAGGCCAGTGTTTTGAGAGCTTTCTTTGGCTGTTTGGCATACATAGCACCTTTGTACAAAACGACCGACATCCCTCTTAAGTTGTGGCCAGTAGTAGCGCTCTTCAACTAGTGCAATGCTCTTGTCACGCCCAAGATGTCCTGCTAAGCCACTGCTATGCAACTCTTTCACCACCTTTTCTCTCAAGGAGCACCTTGGCATGCAAAGACGAGAACCCTTAAAGAGAAAGCCTTCATGGAGATATAAATCACTTCTTTGTCCTGCTTGACACTTTCTATACCCCTCTTTAAAATCTTCATCCTCAGCAAACAATTCCTTCAAATAATCAAACCCTTCAACTTCGTTGCTTATAGTTACCACCAAGGCTGCCCTACGGCTCAAAGCATCTGCCACCTTATTTTTTTGTCCAGATTTGTGTTTCAAAACATAGGTGTATTGCTGTAAGAATGACGACCATCGACCATGCATGCGATTCAAGTCCTTCTGGCTATCAATGAATTTCAAAGATTGGTGGTCAGTATATAGAATGAACTCTCGTTGAATTAGATAGTGCTTCCAATGACGAACTGCTTGTACAACAGCATAAAATTCCAGCTCATATGTTGACCACTTCTTTCGAGCTTCACTCAACTTTTCACTATAGACAGCTACTGGTCTTCCTTCCTGGGATAGAACGGCTCCAATGCCTATGTACGAAGCATCACAATCTACCTCAAATAACTTCTCGAAGCTAGGGAATGCCAAAATAGGTGCAGTAGATAACTTCTCCTTAATCCACTCGAAGCCTCTATTAGCTTCTTGAGTCCAGGAGAACTTGCGTTGCTTCAAACATTTAGTTATTGGTGCCATAATGGAACTAAAGTTTTTGACAAACCTCCGATAGAATGTCGCCAGACCATGGAAGCTTCTAACTTCTGATACACTTCTGGGTATAGGCCATTCCTTAATAGCTTTTACCTTTTCTTCATCAACATGACTGCCTTCAGCCTTACAACGAAACCCAAGCAACAAAGTGGTCAGTCATAAAATGGCATTTCTTTGAGTTGATGTACAACTTCTCCTTCTTCACCAAGTGGTCAGACTGTACACCAGGATATCATCAAAGTAAACAACAACAAAATGACCAATGAAAGGTTTGAGTACCTGATTCATCAATCGCATGAAGGTACTGGGTGCATTTGAGAGTCCAAAAGGCATAACAAGCCACTCATAAAGTCCTTCTTTTGTTTTGAAAGCAGTTTTCCATTCATCACCGGGTCTAATTCTGATTTGATGGTATCCACTCCTCAAATCTATCTTGGAGAAAACCTTTGACCCTTCCAACATGTCCAACATGTCCTCTAAGCGAGGAATTGGGAATCTATACTTTACCGTGATTCGGTTTATAGCTCGACTATCTACACACATCCGCCAACTTCCATCTTTCTTAGGTGTCAATAAGGATGAACTGGCACCATGGGCTTCCTGCTGAACTTGACATTCCTTTTCTGATCAATCCTCAACCTTTGTCTTGTAAAATTTGTGACTCTTTTGGACTCATTTGTAGTGGGGCAGATTTGGTAAACTTGCTCCAGGAACAAGGTCAATGTGGTGCTGAATATCTCTCATTGGGGGTAGTTCATCAGGAAGATCATCGGGCATGATTTCCTTGAATTCATCTAGGAAGGGTTGCAAGCCTTTTGGAGCTTTAGTGGGCATTGTCTCTATTTTTTTCTCAATCACAACAAATATTTGGGATGTCTCTTTAGCCTCGTTTATAAAATTTTGCACAATCAGGAAGGAGTGACCCTCCTCTTGTAAACTCTTGGGTCGACGCTCTTCGCCAATGGGGTAAGGATAAATTTCTTTCCATCTTTGAAGAAGATGTAGCGATTGTCTCGCCCATGATGTGTAGAATCTCTATCAAATTGCCAAGGTCTGCCAAGAAGAATATGGCATGCATTCATCTCCACCACCTCACAGGTTACCTCATCCTTGAGATTTTCATGGAAAAACAAATTTGACACCGTTCAGTTACCTTGGTTTCACAAACCTTTTTAATCCAGCTGATCTTGTAGGGAGAAGGATGTGATTCCGTCTTCAATTGAAGCTTGTCAACCATAGTCTTGGAGATGATGTTTTCACTGCTTCCCCCATCAATAATCATGTCACAAATCTTGCCATTTACTGTGCATCGAGTGTGAAAGATATTGTGATGTTGTAGGTTTTTCTCTTGCTTTGGGATGTACATCAGATTTCGAACTACTAAAGATGACCTTTCACCATCAGGCTCCTCGAATATTCCATCTTCATAGTTTTCTTGATCACAAGCTCGGTCATCATCTTTTGAGTCATGTAAATTGTCAGCAACAAAATTATCTTCAATAGCCAAGTTCACAGGTTGTCGTGCTGGACAAACATTAGACGATGTTCCAAATTTCCACAACGATAGCCTTTAGCTAGGATTGAACTTGGGTCTTTGCTGACGTGGCATTTCCTGATGGCCTTGTAGGTCTAGCTTTCACCGACTCACTTGTGTGGGAGGTCGAGAAGGTTGTGTAGCTGCCCCTCCATTAGGAATAGATTGTGCTCCTTTTGAATTCTCACCAATGGTTCTCCCCACCTGATTTCTGATGACAGGTCGCTCCAATTGGGACTCCACACGAGTTGCACTCCTCACAGCCTCATTAACCGTCCAAATAGGTTGTAAAGAAATCCTATCTTGGATGGTTGTGCGTAGCCCACCGATGAATCTTGCCACTTGATGAGATTCAGTCTCTATTCGATTATTTCGTGCTGATAGGCGATAGAACTCCTCAGCATATGCCTTCACACTGCGATTACCCTGTCGACAATTTTGATATTGCTGAAAGAGTACCTGGTCATAATCTATGGGAAGGAATTGCTTTTCGAGAAGAGCCTTCATCCGTGGCCTGCTCGAATTGGAGCTTTATTGGCGTGTCATTTCCAAACTGGATGCGTTCCCCACCATGCTGATGCACCCCCCCCCCCCCACCCTTGAGTCGGTAAGCAAACAAGCTCCACTTTCTTCGAATCTGGAATCTCCTGTAGTCGAAGAACCGTTCCACTTCAGCCAAGCCAATCGAGACAAATCCTTCGATCTGAAGTTGGCCATTGAAGATGGGCGATCAATCTTCAAGCGAAATCATGCCGTCTCCTCATGCTCAGAAAACTGTCGGTGAAGGATGTCTTCAACTTCTTCGTCGCTGGAATTTTCAGGGATTTGTAAATCCTTTGGATTCACTTGCGGAGCCTTTCCTCGACCCAATTGGATCGCGAGTCACTTCATCGATCCGTCGACGTGGTTGATTCAGGCCTTCAAGTTGATCCATCCTCAGCATCAACCTTGCAAGTGAGTTTTGGATTGCCTCCATGGTCGAATCAAAATACTCACGGCTGATGTGATTACCCATAGGAGCACCGTCCCTAGGGTTGCTGCTGGTTGCGTCGTCGTTAGACATTAAGTAAGGAGAGCCTCGCTCAGATACCACTTGACGTCGCAACAAGCGTGGTAGACGAGGAAAACACCGTTGCCTCTATTAAGACTCCTTGAATCCACAAAGAAGAGAGAAAATTCACTAAAGTAGACCTTTATTGAGAATAAAAGTTGTCCCCCGTCCATAGGACTGAAGGCCTATTTATACAAATACCAGAAATCCAATTTGAGTAAGTTTCTGGCTTCCCAAGTCCTAAACTGAATATAACTCAGTTTAAACCCATTAATTTGGTTGGTAGAAGTTCTAAATAAGTTAACCTACAAAAATAAAATCCTAAATAAAGATTCATCCTTCCCAAGTCCTAAAACTGAATAGGATTCAGTCCAAAAATTGGTTTGGGTGGGGAATCCGAGAATAAAGGAACTAAGACATCAAATAAAGGAGACTTTTAAACATAGGAACGTCCTAAGTAGGTAAATCCTAATTTTAAATGAAAAGTGAAATCAAATCATTTGCATGGCCCCTTGACTTCTGACTTAGTTCTTTTTGATATTCTTGAACTTCCTTTGAGTGTCCTACATCACTATGGCTTCACATTCTTTACAATAATAAGCTCGATCGTGAAGGTCCCAGTCTCCATCCTCATTTTAGGGAATAATGTTAACATAATCCTCAGCCCCAAGGAAGGTTTGACCCCTGTTAGCTAATTTCTTATTCTTCAAAAGATGATTTTGATAAATTACAAAGGTGCTTTATCTCTTCTTTTTCCTTCTTATCTAAGGATCTCAATGCTGGAATTCTCGGTAATTTCTGTTTCTATATCAGTCCTAAAGATGAACGTGTTCTACTGGCTCTCAGAAGCCAGACAGTAATGAAACCCAAACCCTTGCTTGTGGACCAGTTGCAGGGCTAAGTAACAACCTTTGTTCTGTTGGTTTGGTGATTGCTACCAAGACGATTTCTTTATGCCTATCAAAGGACTTTGAGATGCTAATCCATAAATCAGTGAATCCAGGGACAGAGACTAGCCACTGCTTTCAGCATTGAGATTATTAGCCAATGTGACGTAGCAACAAGCGTGGTA
>RXID01014926.1:5867-22806 GCA_005019695.1 Trichopus zeylanicus subsp. travancoricus
TACTCCTCATATTACTAGTACTTCTACGACTAATACTAACACTACTACTACTACTACTATTCCAATGCCAAGTCCTACTAATGCAATGACTACTACTCCTACTATCATTACTACTACTCCAACACCAATTCCTACTTCGACTACCACTCCTAATACTACTACTACTACTACTACTTCAACTAGTACTGCTACTACCACCACTACTACTACGGCTGCTACTGCTACTACCAATACTACAACTAGTACTACTCCTACTACTACTCCTACTCCAACCCGTACAACTATTGCTTCTAGTACTACTACTACTACTACTACTACTCCAACTGCTGCTACTAATACGGCTACTACTACTACTACTAGTACTAATGCGACTATTACTACTACTACTACTACTACTACTACTACATCTGCTGCAACTACAACTGCTACTGCTACTACTACTATTGCTGCAACTGCCGTTGCTACTGCTCCTAATAAAACTACTCCTACTACATCTTCTACTGCTGCTGCTATTGCAACTACTACTATTGCTACTACTACTGCGACTACTTCTACTACTACTACTACTCCTCCTACTACATCTCCTACTTCTACTACTACTACGGGTGCTACATTTGCTACAGCTACTACTAACGCTTCTACTACTACTACTTGTGCAACTGCTCCTACTCTTGGTGCTACTATTGTTACTAATGTTGCTGCTACTACTACTACTAGTACTACGACTACTACTACTACTACTACTACTACTACTACTACTACTACTACTACTACTACTCGTACTACTGCTACTACTACTGCTACTACTACTACTACTACTACGCCTACTAATACTACTAATACTACTACAACAACCACTACTACTGCTGTTGTTATTATTGTTGCTACTGCTACTATTTCTCCTACTACGACAACTAATGCTACTGCTACTACTGCTATTTCTACAACCACTTCCACTAATGATTCTGTTACAACTGCAACTACTACTACTACTACTATAACTACTTATACAACTATTGCTACTACTAGTACCACCACTATAACTACTACGGCTACCACTATGACTTTTACTACTACTACTACTACTACTTCCACTTCTCCTATAATAACAACAACTATTGCTTCTACTACTGCAAATGCTACAACTTCTGCTACTAATACTACTACTACTACTACTGCTACTGTTGCTACTATTGCTACAACTACTACGGCTACTACAACTTCTATTACGATCGCTACGACTACTACTGCTACTATTACTAGAACTACTACTGCTACTACTACTACTATTACTACTATTACTCTGATTACTTCTATTGCTATAACTACTTCTACTCCTAATACTTCAACTGCTACAACGACAACTATTGCTGCTACTACTATGACTACTACTACTACTACTATTGCTACTACTACTGCTGCCGCCGATGCTGCTACTACTACTACAACTGCAACTATGCTACTACTATCGCACCAACTACTACTACTACTACTACTAAATCAACTAATTATGCTACACCTACTACCGCAACTACTCATACTATTACGACAATAACCACCACTACTACTACTACTACTACTATTACTACGACCGCTACTACTGCAACGGCTTCTACTATTACTACTGCTAAACTACTACTACTACTGTTGTTGCTGCTACTTCTACTACTGCTAAAACAATTGCTACTACTACTGCCAGTACTACTACTATTGCTACTACTACTACTACTACTGCTACTGAAAATACTAATACTAATACTGCTATTATTTCTGCTACAACTAGTACTCCTCCTACTATTATTACTACTGCTACTACAACTACTACTACTACTGCTACGCCTACTAATACTACAGTTATAACTACTACTATTGCTACAATGATTATTGCAACTACTACTACAATTACTACTACTACAACTACTACTACTACTTCTACTTCTATTTCTACTTACTATTGTTGCTATTGCTACTAATGCTACGACTGCTAAGACTGCTACTACTACTATTACTGCCCCTGCGGCTACTACGGCTACTAGTACGACTACTATTATGACTACTGCAATAGCTACTACTACAATTACTACTATAGCTGGTACTACTACTACAGCTACTATTGCTACAACAACTACTTCTATTTCATCTACTCCTACTATTTCTACTACTACTACTACTGGTACTACTGCTAATACTGACACTACTGCTACTACTGTGACAACTTCTACTATGACTGCAATAACATCTACTGCTACTACTTCTCAACAACAACTACTACTACCACTGCAACAACTTCATCTACTGCAACTACTGCTACTACTACTACTTATACAACTACTCCAACTACTTCTACTACTACGCTTACTACTACTAATACTACTACTACAACTACGACTTCTGCTACTATAAATGCAACTATAACTAGTACTACAACTACAATACAACTATTACTAATACTACTACTACTAATAGTCATAGTGCTACTACTACTCCAAATACTATGAATATGACTACATCTGCTACTACTATTTCTAATACTACTGCAACTACTACTGCTACTACAACTACAACTACTGCTAATACTGCTAATACTGCAACTACAACTATGATGAGTACAACTGCTAATGCTACTACTGCTAAGACTGCAACTACTACTGTCATGACTACTACTTTTGCTACTACGACAAATACTATTACTAGTACTATTACTACAACAACTATTACTGCTAATACTATTGCTACTACTACTACTGCGACTACTGTTATCGCTACTACTGCTACTACCACTATAATTGCTATTACTACTGTTGCTACTACTGCTACTACCACTACTACCGCTCCTGCTACTCCTAAAACTACACCTACTACTACTCCTTCTCATACACGTGTTCCTACAATAACTCCTACTCCTACTACTTCTTCTACAACAATAACTACTGCTACTAGCACTGTTATTACTACAGCAGCTCCTTCTGCTACTACTACTACTACTATTACACCTCTTACCACTACTACTACTACAACCACTACTACAACTACTACTACGGCTGCTACTACAACAACTATTATTACTACTGCTTCTACTTTTGCTACTTCTGCTACTATGACTACTACAACTACTACTGCTACGGCTACTACTACAACTAATCCTACTACTACTGCTGCTACTACTACTACGACTACTACTACTACTACTACTACTACTGCTATTGCTACTACTACTGCTACTGCTACTTCTACTGCTACTACTATTACTTCTACTACTCCTATTTCTACTACTACTACTACTACTACTACTACTACTACTACTACTACTACTACTACTATTACTACAACAACAACAACAACAACAACTACTACTACTCCTGCTCCTACTATTACAACTACTACTACAACTACTACTATTACTACAATTGCAACGACTAATACTGCTTCTACTACTTGTATAACCACTATTGCTACACTACTTCTACTACTGCTACTACGACTGCTACTACTAATACTTCTCTCGCTACTATTACTATTGCTACTACTGTTGTTGGTACTACCACTGCTACGCCCACTAATATTGCTGCTGCTACCACTATCACTACTACTACTACTACTACTACTACTACTACTACTACTACTACTTCTGCTCTACTACTATTGCCGCTACACTACTACTACTACTTTTGCTGCTCTACTATGACTGGAACTACTACTACTATTGCTACTAGGGCTACTACTGCTGTCACTGCTACGACTGCTATTACTACTACTACAACTACTACTACCAATGCCACTACTGCAACTGCTACTACTACTACTTCTGCAACTGCTACAATACTCCTACTGTTGCTGCTACTATGCATGCAACTACTGCTAGTCCTACTGCTACTACTACTATTACCATTACTACTACAACAAAAACAACTACTACTATTATTGCTACAATTACTACAACTACTACTACTACAATCACTCCTACTATTATCACTACTACAACCACTACTGCCACTACTCATAATCCTACTACTATAGCTACTACCACTACTTATACTTCTACTGTTGCTACTACTACTACTCCTACTACTTCTACTATCGCCCCTACTATTATTACCACTCCTACTTCTACTAGTTCTACAACTGCTTCTACTGCTAAAACTACTACCACTCCTATTGCTGCTTCTACTACTAACACTAATAATGCACCTATTAGTATTGCTCTTACTACTACTGCTACTACTACTAATACTACTACTACTATTGCTACTACTTCTACTACTACGACGGCTGCTACGACTACTACTACTTCTACTACTATGACTACTGCTACAATAACAACTACTACTATTACTACTTCTGCTACTACTGCTACCTCTGCTATTACTACTAATAATACTACTACTTCTATTACTATTACTAGTACTACTACTACTATGACTACCATTGCTATTACTACTATTTGTACTACTACAACTCCTACAACTTCTCACAGTACTAATACTTTTTCTAGTACAACTACTGCTATTTCTTCTGCTACTACAACTACTACTACTGGTACTGTTGTCGCTGCTGCTACTACCACTACTTCAGATACTACTACTACTACTATAGCTACCACTAGTACTGATGCTTCTAAAACTACTACTACTAATAGTACCACTACTAACACTTCTATAGCTACTACTACTACTCCTCCTCCTCCTCCTACTACTTCTGCTACTACTGCTACTAATACTGTAACTACTACTACATCTCCTACTATGGCGACTACCACTACTGCTTCTACCAATATAACTGCTACTGCAACTATTACTGCCCCTACAAATACTACTGCTGCTACCATTGCTACAACTACTACTCCTAGCTCAACTACTGTAGCTAATACTACTACCACAACTGCTACTGCTGCTGCTGCTGCTACTATGACTATAACTATTACTACTGCCGCTACTACTACTACTACAACTACTACTGCTACTTCTACTGCTTCTACTACTACTACTACTACTCCTAATTCTTCTTCTACTGCTACTACTTATATTGCCCCTATTAGTGTTGCTATTACTACTTTTACGACTATTGCTACAACAACAACTAGTAAAATTACTACTACTGCTGCTGCTGCTGCTATTGCTACTACTACTACTAATACAACAACTACTGCAATTACTATTACTAGCACTACAATTACTATGACTACTATTGCTACTTTTACAATGACTACTATTTCTACTACTACTACTACTACTACAACTTCTCCTACTACTACTACGCCTTCTACTGCAATTACTGCTATTGCTTCTGCTGCTTCTACTGCTATTACTACTACTACTACTACTACTACTACTGTTGCTACTACTACTACAACTACTGCTTCTTCTAGTACTACTGCTACCACTACTGTTGATGCTAGTGCAACTACTACTACTAATACTATGACTGCTAACACTTCAACAGCTGCTGCTACTACTGCTAATAATACTACCACTACTTCGCCAACTACTACTATTTCTTCTACTACTACTGCTACTACTGCTTCTACTGATGTTATAACTACTACTGCATCTCCTACTATGACTACTACTAATTTTGCTTTTACAGCAACAACTATTGCTGCAACAACAACTACTACTACAAATATAACTACTTCTACCACTGCTACAACTACTGCTACTAGTTGAACTACTACTACTAATACTACTACCACTACTACTACTACTACTATTACTTCTCCTACGACTATAGCTATTACTACTATCGCGACTACTACTTTTGCCAATGCTACTACTGCTACTACTGCTACTGATACTACTACAACTACTACTATAACAACAACTACTACTAATGTAGCTACCACTAATACTACTACTGTTGCTGCTTTTGCTACTCTTATTTCTTCTCCTACTACTACTACTACCGCTACTACTACAATGACAAATGCGACTTCTACTACTACTGCTACTACTACTGCTGCTACTACCACCACCACTACTACTACTACTACTACTACTATGCTGGTGCTACTGCTCCTGTTGTTGCTACTACTACTACTGCAATAATTGCTGCAACAACTGCTACAACTACTACTACAACTACTTCTACTACTACAAATACTAGTCCAACTGCTACTGATGCTAGTACTACTACTACTCCTAATAAAACTATTGTTGCCTCTACTACTTCCAGTGCAAATGCTATTACTATTGCTACTTTTACAACTACTACAACTCCTACTACTACCACCACTACTTCTACTTCTACTATTACTACTACTACGGTCACTATTGCAGCAGTAGCTGCTACTGTTACTACTATTGCTATTATTTTCGTAACTTCTACTACTGTAACTACTACTAATGCTACTACTACTACTACTACAATAACAACAACTACAACTACTGCAACTACTATTGCTACTACAACTACAACTTCCACTACTGCTACTACTGCTGCTACTACTACAACAATAACTACTACTGCAACTACTATTACCGCTAGTACTACTTCCCCTGCTCCTACTATGACTTGTACTACTACAGGTACTGCTACTAATACTGCTAGTACTACAACCACTACCGCTACTATCACAACTACTACTACTACTGCTACTACTGCTACTTCTACTACTACTATAACAACTACTGCTACTTCTACAACAACTACTACCACTACTACTACTATCAAAACTAATGCTACAACTATTTATACTTCTTCTACGACCTCATCTCCTACTATTACTACTACTCCTCCTACTTCTATTACTATTGCTAGTACAATTGCTAGTACTATGACTCATGCCGTTACTACTTCTACTACGAATACTACTACTACTACAGCAACTTTTGCTACTGCTGGTGCTACTACTACTCCTACTTCTAGGACTACTACTACTGCTAGTGCTACTACTACGGCTATTGCTACAACTGCTATTGCTAGTACTACTACTCCTACAACCACTGCTACTGTTAATACTATTGCTCCTACTACTACTGCTACCTCTAGTACAACTATTACTACTATTACGGCTACTACTGCTCGTGCTACTACAACAATTGCTTCTACTCCTACGAAGAATGCTACAACTACTACAACTACTGCTACTACTAATGCCACAGCTATGGCTGCTATTGCTATTACTACTCCAACAACAACTACTTCTACTACCCCAATTACTAAAACTACTACCACTGCATCTACAACTACTGCTACTACTGTTATTATCACTACTACTACTACTACTACTCCAGCTACTACTGCAACTACCACTACTACTGCTGCTGCTACTGCTACTGCTGCTACTACTACTACTGCAACTACTATCACTACTACTACTACTCCTACTACTACTACTATTTTTGCTACTACTAATTTTACTACTACTTCTCCTAATACTACTACTACTGCTGTAACTATTGCTACTGATACTACTACTACTAGTATTCCAAATATAGCTATTACAACAACTGCTACTACTACTACAGTTCCTGCTACTATTGCTACTACTACTACTGCTATTACTGCTACGACTATGGCTACTACGGCAACTCCTAATACAACAACTACTACTACTACCACTTCTTCTCCTACTATTGCTACAACAACTACTAGTAGTAGTAGTACTATTGCAATAGCTATTACTAGTACTTCTACTGCTACTACTACTACTACTTTCACTACTACTAATGCTACTTCTTCTACTACCCCTACTAGTACGACTGCTACTACTGCTATTGCTGCAATTGCTACTACTACAACTACTACTACTGCAACTATTGCTAGTACAACTACTAGAACTTCTACAACTACTATAACTACTGCTATTGATGCTACTACTACTACTACTACTACTTACACTACTTAAGCTGCTGCTACTACTACTGCTGTAACTATTGCTACTAATTTTACTACTACTGCTGTAACTATTGCTACTAATTTTACTAGTACTTCTCCTAATACTACTACTACTGCTGTAACTATTGCTACTGATACTCTACTACTAGTATTCCAACTACAGCTATTGCAACAACAACTACTACTACTACAGTTCCTGCTACTATTGCTACTACTACAACTACTCCTACTACTACTACTCCTATTACTACTCCTACTCCAACACCCACAGCCACTACTACTCCTACTACTACAACAATAACTACTACCACTATTCCAATGCCCAGTCCTACTATT
The DNA here is from genome assembly GCA_005019695.1 of Trichopus zeylanicus subsp. travancoricus. Lineage (NCBI taxonomy): Eukaryota > Viridiplantae > Streptophyta > Magnoliopsida > Dioscoreales > Dioscoreaceae > Trichopus > Trichopus zeylanicus. Next base: position 14,037 of record RXID01014926.1, read on the forward strand.
GCAACTACTACTACTCCTACTACTATTACTACTACTCCAACTCCAATTCCTACTCCAACCACCACTCCTAATACTAGTACTACTACTACTACTTCAACTATTAAAGCTACTACCACTATTACTACTCAGCTTCTACTGCCCCTACCAATAATCCAACTAGTACTACTCCAACTACTACTCCTACTCCAACCCCTACTACTACTACTACTACTACTACTACTACTACTGTGCTGTGGCAACTAATACGATTACTACTATAGCTAGTACTAGTTCTAATGCAACTGTTACTACTATTACTACTACTGCTGCCACTATTACAACTGCTACTGCTGCTACTACTACTGCAGCAGCTGCTTTTGCTGCTACTGCCACTAATACAATTACTCCTACTACTTCTCCCACTGCTATTACAACTGCAACAACTACTACTGCTACTACTATTGCGACTACTTCTACTACTACTACTGTGACTCCTACTACTTGTCATAATTCTACTACTACTATGGCTACTACTATTACTCCTACTACTACCACTACTACTAATACTACCACTTCTACTACAACTCTTTGTGTTACTGCTACTACTCTTGCTAATACTACTATTACTAGTGCTGTTGCTACTGCTTCTACTAGTACTATGACTGCTACTACTACTACTACTACAACAACTACTACTACTGCTACTACTACTACTACTACTACTACTACTGTGCCTACTAATACTACTACTACTACTCCTACTACCGCTATTACTACTGTTGTTTTTGTTGTTGCTATTGCTTCTATTTCTCCTACTACGACTTCTAATGCTACTGCTGCTACCACTATTCCTACTACTACTACTACTACTACAACTACTGCTACTAATAGTACTACCACTATAACAACTATGGCTACTACTCTGACTTTTACGACTACTACCACTACTACTATTACTACTTCCACTTCTCTTACAATAATAACTACTTCTACTACTCCAACAACTACTACTACTTCTACTACTGCAATTGGTACAAATACTACTACAGCTAATACTACTACTACTGCCACTACTACTACTGCTATTGTTGCTACTAATGCTACTATTATGACTGCTACAACTACTATTGCTACTACAATGTATATTACTATGGCTGCCTCTACTACTGCTACTACTACTACAACAACAATAACTACTACTACTACTATTACTACTACTACTCTGATTACTTCAACTACAACTACTTCTACGCCAAATACTTTAACTACTACAATGGCAACTACTGCTGCTAGTACTACAACAACTACTACAGCTACTGCTACTGCTGCAACTGCCTCTACTACAACTACTACTGCTACTACCACCACAGCAACTATTGTTACTATTGCTGTTACTATTATCGCTCTAACTATAACTACTACTAGTAATACAACTAATTCTGCTTCTCCTACTACTAGTACTTCTGCTACTGCTACTAATACTATTAAAAGAATAACTACTACTGCTATAATAACTTCTGCTACTGCCACTACTACTATTACTATGATGCTACAACTGCTACGATTACTACTATTACTACTGCTATAGTTATTGCTGCTATTTCTACTACTGCTAAAATATTTGCTACTACTACTACTAGTACTACTATTGCTGCTGCTACTACTACTGCTCCTCCTACTAAAAATACTAATACTACTATTGCTACTATTTGTACTACAACTACTACTCCTCCTACTCCTATTACTACCACTACTACTTCGGCTACTACCACTTTCGCTACTCCTACTAATACTATAGTTTCAACTACTACTACTGCTACAACTATTATTGCAACTACTACTACTATTACTATTACTACAACAACTACTACTACTTCTACTGCTATTTCTACCACTATTGCTGCCACCACTACTACTGCTACGACTGTTAAGACTGCTACTATTGCTACTACTACCGCTGCAGCTACTACTACTACTACTATGACTACAACTACGACTACTACAATAACTACTGCTATAATTACTACTGTTGCTGCTATTACCACTGCTGCTACTATTGCTACAACTACTACTTCTACTACTACTACTACTGGTACTACAACTACTACTGACACTACTGCTACTACTGTAACTACTTCGACTAGTACTGCTTCTTCTACTGCTGCTACTGCTACAACAACAACTACCACTACCACTGCTACTACTTCCACTACTCTAGCTACTGCTATTACTAATACTTCTACTACTAGTCCTACTACTACTACTCCAACTACTACTACTATTATGCCTGATACAACTAAATCTACTACTATAACTATAACTTCTGCAACTATAAATACTACTACAACAAATACTACTACTACAATACTACTATTACTAATATTACTACTACTAATACTCGCAGTGATACTACTACTTCAAATACTATAACTACTACTACATCTGCTACTACTGTTGCTACTACTACAACTACTACTACAAATGCTGCCACTAATGCTAATACTGCTGCTACAACTATGATAACTACTATTGCTAATGCCACTACTGCTAAGATTGCTACTACTACTATGATGACTACTACTTCTCCTACTACTACTACTTTTGCTACTACTACTGCTACTATTACTATTACTATTACTACAACTACTATTACTGCTACAACGGCTACTGTTATAGCGATTACTACTGCTACTACTAATACTATGACTACTGTTGCCGCTACCATAGCTACTGCCACTACAATTGCTGCTACTACTGTTGCTATTTCTACTACTACTACTATTATAGCTACTGCTACTCCTAAAACTAAACCAACTACTACTCCTTCCCCTACACCTATTCCTACTACAACTCCTCCTCCTACTACTACTACAACAACTACTACTACAGCTAATAATACTGCTATTACTACTACAACTCCTTCTGCTACTACTACTACCACTATTACACCAATTACTACTACTACTATAGCTACTACTACTACTACTACTACAGCTACTGCTACTACTACTACTACTACTATTACAACTATTATTACTACTACTTCTAATTCTGCTATTTCTGCTGCTACGACTACTACTACTACTCTGCTACAACTACCACTACAACTAATCTGACTACTACTACTACTACTACTACTACTACTACTACTATTACTTCTACTACGACTACTACTATGATTACTACTACAGCTTCTGGTACTGCTATTGCTACTACTATTGCTACAACTATTACTTCTACTACTCTTATTACTACTACTACTGCTGCTGCAACTACTACTACTAATCAAAATACTACTACTATCACTATTACTAGTACTACTACTACTAGACTGCTATTGCTATTACTATTACGACTACTATTTCTACTACTACTACTACAACAACAACTTCTCCTACTTCTACTACTTCTTCTACTATAACTACTGCTATTCCTTCCACTACTGCTATTGCTACTACTACTACTACTGTTGTTGCTACTACTACTACCGCTACTTATGCTACTACTACAGCTAGTATAGCTACCACTAGTACTTATGCTAGTATGACTGCTGCTACTAAAACTACCACTACTAACACTTCTACAACTACTACTACAACTACTACTAATACTACCACCACTTATCCTACTACTACTACTTCTGCTACTACTACAGCTACTACTACTGCCACTAATACTATGACTACAACGACATCTCATATTACGGCTACTATTACTACTGCTTTTAGTACTACAACAACTACTACAATTACTATTACTACTACAAATACTACTACTGCCACCACAGCTACAACTACTACTCCTAGTTCAACTACTACTGCTAATACTACTACCACTACTGCTACTACCATAACTACTACTACTGCGACTATAACAATTACTATTGCCACTACTACTACTACTACTATTGCTACTGCTTCTACTACCACTGCTACTACCACTCTTGATGCTTCTTCTACTACTACTTCTAATACTGCCCCTATTAGTGTTGCTATTACTACTTCTGCTACAACTACTGATACTACTACTACTACTGCTACTACTTCTACTACAACTACAGCTGCTATGACCACTACCACTACTACTACTACAATAGTGACTACTACTATTACTACTTCTGCTACTATTACTGCTGCAATAACTAATACTACTGCAACTACTACTGCTGCGAACACTCCTTCCCCTACTCCTACTACAACTTGTACTACTACGGGTACTACTACTATTGCTACTAGTACTGCAACCACTACAACTACTATGGCAACTACTACTACGACTACCAATGCTACGTCTGCTACTACTATAACTACTGCTACTTCTTCTACAACTACTACCACTACTACTACTATCAAAACTAATGTTATTACTATTTCGACTGCTCATACGACTTTATATCTTACTATCACTACTACTACTACTACTTCTACTATTTCTCCTATTATGACTGCTACTACTACTGCTACTACTATGACTCATGTTGTTGCTACTTCTACAACTAGTACTACTACTACTACTACTGCAACTACCACCACTACCGTTGCTACTACTACACCTACTTCTACTACTACTACTGCTACAGTAACTACTACTACTGTTGGTACTGCTATTGCTAGTACTACTACACCTACAACCATTACTACTACAACTATTGTTGCTTCTACTACTACTGCTACTTCTAGTACAACTATTACTACTACTACTATAGCTACTATTGCCAGTGCTACCACAACAACTACTTCTACTACCACCACGACTGCTACAACTATTGCAAAGACTACTACTACTATTACTATTGCTACTACTACTACAACTACTACAACAACTACTACTACACCAACTACTAAAACTACTATTACTACAACTACTACTCCTACTGCTATTGTGACTACTTCTACTTCTACTAATATTGTTATTACTACTACTCCTGCTACTTTAGCTACTACTGCAACTACTAATACTACTACTGCTACTACTCATACTACTGCTACTACTAACTACTACTACTACAACTATTACTACTACAAGTACTCCTACTACTACTACTATTTCTGCTACTCCAACCATTACCAATAAAATTACTACTACTACTATAACAATTGTAGCAGCTACTGCTGTTGCTACTAATATTGCAACTTGTCCAACAACGACGACCACTACTACTATTACTTCTACTGCTACAGCTACTACTTCAGCTACTACCACTACTACTACTACCACTATAATAATTGCTATTACTCCTGCTAGCGTTGCTATGGCTACCAGTACTATTACTACTAGTGCGACTATTACCACTACTACTAATGCTGTTACTACTACTACTACTACTACCACCACTTCTGCTACTACTATTGCTACAACTACTACAACTACTACTATTACAGCTAGTATAGCTGCTATTAATACTTCTACTACTATTGCTACTGCAACTTTTGCTACTATGACTGCTACTTCTTCTAGTACTACCACTACTAGTACTACTGCAATTACTACTGCTACTATTGCTACTACTACTACTACTCCTACTACTATTGCTGCAACTAGTGCTAGTACTACTACTACTACTTCTACAACTACTACGACTACTGCTGCTACTACTACAGCTACTACTACTACTACTACTACCACCACCACTACTTCAGCTACTACTACAGCTACTGCTACTACAGCTACTACTACCACTATTACAACTTTTGCTACAGTTGATACTGCTATTACTAATACAATAACTACAACAACTACTACTACTACCACTAATCCAGCTACTACTACTACTACAACAACAACAACTACTACTACTACTATGGCTTCTGTTACTACTACTACCACTACTACTACTATTGCTACAATAACTAATACAACTGCTACTACTACAACTACTACTGCTACTACTAATACTGCTTCTACTACTACTAGTAGTACTACGATAACTACTATTGCTACTACTTGTGCGGCTACTACTGCTACTACTGCTAATTCTGGCACTCCTACTACTACTAGTGCTACTAGTGCTACTACTACTACTACTACTACAACTTCTACTACAACTTCTACTACAACTCTTGCTACTACTGCTACTCATGCTACTACTAATGCTACCGCAGCAACAACCACTATAGCTACAGCTACTACTACTAATATAACCACTGCCATTGCTACTACTACTACAACAACTACTACATCTCCTACTACCACCATTACTACAACTACCACTACAACTACTACTGTAGCAACCAATACTACTACTACTATTGCAACCAATACTACTACTACTACTTTCACAACCAATACTACTACTACTACTACTTCTACTACTACAAATTCTACTATAACTATTGCTACTACTGCTACTAATGCTACAACTAATGCTACCGTAGCAACAACCACTATAGCTACAGTTACTACTACTGCTATAACCACTGCCATTGCTGCTACTACTACAACTACTACTACATCTCCTACTACCACCATTACTACAACTACCACTACAACTACTACTGTAGCAACCAATACTACTACTACTACTGCAACCAATACTACTACTACTACTTCTGCTACTGTTGTTGCTGCTATTGCTACTTGTGCTAGTACTACACTAGTTCTCTTACTACTACTATTTCTACCTCTGCTCCTACTACTACTACTAATAGTACTTCTACTCCTACTACTACTACTACTACTACATCTACTTCAACTACACTACTACCACTTTGACTACTACTAGTACTACAATAAGTACTATTGCTACTACTACAAATTCCCCTACTACTACTACAACAATAACAACAACAATAATAACAACAACAACTACTACTACTACTACTCTTGCTCATTTTACTACTACTATTGCTACTACTACTATCACTAATGCTACTAAAATAACTACTCCTACTTGTATGCCTACTATTGCTACTATGACTACTACTACTACAAATTATACTAACACTACTTCTACTACTACTGATACTACTACTACGACTTCTACTACTGCTACTACAGCAACTACTACTACTACTATGACTACTAATACTAGTACAACTACTACTACTACAACAACAACAACTACTACTACTAGTACAACTACTCCTAATACTAATACTACTACTACTACTACTAATACTACTATTGCTACTACTACTGCTGCTACTACTACTATGACTACTACTACTCCTCCTCCTCCTCCACCTCCTCCTCCTCTTGCTACTACTACTGCTACTACTACTACTTTGACTACTACTACTACTAACTCCGAAAGCTACTCCTCAAGCTACTTTTGCTACTATTATTATCACTACTACTACTACTCAGATTATGGCTACTACTACTACTAATACTTTTCTTTCGCTACTTTTACTACTAGTAGTAGTAATAGTAGTAGTATTATTATTAGTTTAAGTAGTAGTCTAGGAGTAGTAGTAGCAGCAGCAATAGTAGTAGTAGCGGTAGTAGTAACAGTAACAGTAATAGTGGTAATAACGATAATAGTTATATTAGTAGTAGTAGTAGTAGTAGTGTTAGGACTAGTTGTAGTACTACAAGTAGTAGTAGTAGTAAGAATAGTATTAGTTGCAATAGTAGTAGTAGTAGAGTAGTAGTTGTTGTTGTTGGAGTAGTAGGACTAGTAGTAGTAGTAGTAGCAAGCACAACAGTGACAACGACAATAGTAGTAGTAGTAGTAGAAGAAGTAGTTGTTGCCGTAGGAGTCATAGTTGTAGTTGTAGTACTAGTACTAGTATTAGTAGTCATAGAAGTAGTAGTAATAGTAAAAGAAATAGTAGTAGTAGTAGAAGTACTAGTAGAAGATGTAGTAGTAGTAGTAGTAGTAGCAGCTGGAGTAGGTGATGTAGTAATAATAATAGGGGTAGTAGTAGGAGCAGTAGTAGTAGTGGTAGTTGGAGTAGTAGTCGTTGGGTAGGGGTAATAGTAGACAGAGTAGTTGTAGCAATGGGAGTTTGAGTAGGAGTAGTAGTAGCCATAGTAGTTATAGTAGTAGGAGTTGGAGTAGTAAGAGTAGTAGTAGTAGAAGTAGTATTAGTAGTTGCAATAGTCGAAGTAGTAGTAGTAGTAGTAGTGGAAGTAGTAGTAGTAGTAGAAGCAATAGTAGAAGTAGTAGTAGTTGCAGGAGCAGTAGTAGTGGTTGTAGTAGTAGTAGAAGTGGTAGCAGTTGCAGAAGTAGTAGCAACAGTAGTAGTAGGTGTAGAAGTTGTTGCAATAGTAGTTGTAGTTTTAGTAGGAGTAGCAGTAGTTGTAAGATTAGTATTAGTAGTTGTAGTAGTAATAGCAGTACTATTAGTAATAGCTATTGTAATAGTAGTAGTAGTAGTTGTTGTTGTTGTTGTTGTTGTTGTAGTAGTACTAGTAGTCGTAGTAACTGTAGTGGTAAAATTACTATTAGTAGTTGTAATAGTTATCATAGTAGTATTAGTAGCAGCAACAATAGTAGTAGTAGCGGCAACAACAATAGTTGTAGTAGTTGTTGTGGTAGCTCTTGTAGTAGTAATAGTAGTAGTATTAGTAGTAGTAGTTGTAGTAGCAGTAGTCATTGTAGTAGCAGTAGTTGTTGTTGTTGTTGTAGTAGTAGTAGAATTAGTAGTGGTAACTGCAGTAGTAAAATTAGTATTAGCAGTTGTAATAGTAATAGTAGTAGTAGTTATTGTTGCAGGAGCAGTATTAGTAGTATGATGAGAGTTAGAGTAGTAACAGCAGCAATAGTAGGAGTAGTAGTAGTTGCAGGAGTAGGAGTAGTAGTAGTAGTAGGAGGAGGAGGAGTAGTATTAGTAGTGGTAGCTATTGT
>RXID01014926.1:22826-39672 GCA_005019695.1 Trichopus zeylanicus subsp. travancoricus
AGTAGTGGAAGTAGTTGTTGAAGTAGTAGTAGCAGTCATTGCTATAGTGGCAGCAAAAGTAGTAATAGCAATAGTAGCTGTAGTTGCAATAGTCGTAGAACGAGTAGAAGCGTAGTAGTAGCAGTTGTGATAGCTGTAGCAGTAGTAGCAGTAGTACTAGTGGCAGCCGTAGTAGCAGTAGTAGCAGTAGTAGCAGTAGTAGCAGTAGCACGAAAGTTATTTGAAATAGCAAAAGTAGTAGTAGTAGCAATAGTTGTAGTGGTATAATAGTAGCAATAGCAGTAGCAGTAGTAGCAATAGTATTAGTGGTAGCTGTATTAGTAATAGTAGTAGTAGTGGTAGTAGTTGTAGTAGTAGTAGTAGTTGTAGTAGTAGTAGCAGCAGTAGTAGTAGTGGTAGTAGTAGTAGTAAAATTAGTAGTACTAGTCATGGAAGTAGTAGTAGTAGTAGTACTCGCAGCAGCAGTAGCTGAAGTGGTAACATTAATAGTTGTAGAAGCAGTAGTAGTAGTAGTAGTTGCGGTAATTATAGTAGTAGTGGATATAGTAGCGGCAACAACAACATTTGTAGTATAGTAGCAGCAGCATCAGTAGTAGTAGTAGTAGCAACAGTAGTAGTAGGAGTAGTAGTAGCAATAGTTGTAGTAGTAGTAATAGGAGTAGCAGTAACAGTAGTGGAAGTTATTGTAATATTAGAAGTCAAAGTAGTAGTTGTAGCTGTAGCAGTAGTGGTAGTCGTTGTTGCAGTAGTAGTCATAGTAGTCGTAGTAGAAGTAGTAGTATTATTAATTATAGTAGTAGTAGTAGTAGTAGAAGTAGTAGTAGTAGTAGCAGTAGCAGTTGTAATAGTATTTGTAGCAACAGTACCAGTAGTAATAGTATTTGTAGCAGTAGTTGCAGTAGTGATATCAATAGTAGAAGTAGTCGGAGAAGTCAAGTGGTAGCAGTAGCAGCAGCAGCAGTAGTAGCAGCAGCAGTAGAAGTAGTAGTAGTAGTAGTAGTAGTAGCAGTGGTAGTAATAGTAGCAGTAGTAGGAGGAGGAGGAGAAGGAGATGAAGAGTAGTAGTAGTAGCAAAAGTAGTTGTAGTTGTAGTAGTGGTAGCGGTAGTAGTAGTAACAATAGTAGTGGTTGTAGTAGCAATAGTACTAGTAGTTGGAGAAGTAGAGAAAGTAGCAATAGTAGAAGTCATTCTATTACAAGTAGAACTAGATGTAGCAGCAGTAGCTGCAATAGTAGTAGTAGTAGTAGTAGTAATGGCAGTAGTAGCAGTAGGGATAGTACTATCAATAGTTGTAGTTGCGAAAATAGTAGTACTAGTAGTAGTTGTACTAGTAATAGAAGTACGGTAGTAGTACTAATAGTAGTCGGAGGAGATGTTGTATTAGCAGTAGTAGTGGCAGTACTAGCAACAAAAGCAGTAGTAGCAGTAGTAGTAATTGTAGTAGTAGTAGTAATAGTTGTTATAACAGTATTGGCAGTAGTAGCAGTAGTGGTAGTAGTAGCAACAATAGTTGTAGTAGTAGCAGTAGTAATAGCAATAGGAGTGGTAGTTGCTGTAGCAGTGGTAGTAGTTGTACTTGAAGTAGTAGTAGTAGTAGCTAAAGTAGGAGTAGCAGTAGTAGTAACAGTAGTACTTATAGTAGTAGTTGTACTAGTAGTTGTACCAAAACTAATAGTATTATCAGTAGTAGTAGTAGTAGTAGTAGTAGCTGTAGTAGTAGTGGTCATAATAGTAGTAGCAGAAGTATTAGTAGCGACAGTAGTAGTTGTAGTAGTAGCAATAGTAGTGTTTGTAGTACTAGTGGTAGTACTAGTAGTAGGACATGTTGTAGTAGAAGCTGAAGTAGTAGTTGAACTAGTAGCAGAAGTAGTAGCAGTAGTAGCGACAATTATTGTAGTGGTAGTAGTTGTAGTGGCAACTGCAATAGAAGTAGCTGTGTTGTAGTAGTAGTAGTTGCAGTAGTAGTAGTAGTAGCATTAGTAGTAGCGGCAACACCAATAGTAGTAGTAGTGTAGTAATAGTTGTAGCAGCAATAGTGGTTGTAGTAACAGTAGCAGCAGTAGTAGTATCAGTAGTAGTAGTAGAAGTTGTAGAAATAGAAGTGGTAGTATCAATAGCAATAGTGGTAGTAGTGGTAGTAGTCATAGTAATAGCAATAGTAGTAGTTGTAGTAGTCATAGTACTAGTAGTAATAGTGGTTGTAGTAGCAGTAGTAGTAGCTATAGTTTCAGTAGTAGTAGTAGCAGCAATAGTAGCCTTAGTTTTACTAGTTGTAGCAGTTGTAGCAATTGTAGCAATAGCAGAAATAACTATAGTAGTAGTAGTAATAGTAGTAATAGTCGTAGTAGTAGTAGTTGCAGTATTAGGAGTAGTAGCATTAGTAGTAGTTGTTGCTATAGTAGTAGTAGCAATAGTGGTAGTAATAGGTGTAGTACTAGTAGTTGTAGAAGTAGTAGTGGTAGTAGCAATAGTAATAGTAGTGGCAAGAGTAGTTACAGTAGCTACAGTCGCAGTAGTAGTAGTTGTTGTTGTCATAGAAGTAATAGAAGTTTTAGTAGCAATTGTAGTAGTACAAGGAGAAGCATTAGTAGGAGCAGTAACCATAGTAGTAGTAACAGTAGAAGCAACAACAGTAGCAACGATAGTAGTAATAGTTGTATTATTATTATTAGCAGTAGTAGGAGTAATATAAGTAGTATTAGGAGTAATAGTAGCAGTAGCAGCAGTAATAGCAGTAATAGTAGCTGTAGCAGCAGTAATAGTAGTAATAGTAGTAGTGGTCGTAGTAGTAATAGCAGAAGTAGCAGTCATAGCAGTAATAGTAAGAGCAGTAGTAAAAATCGCAACAATTGTAGCAATAGTAGAAGTAGTAGTAGAAGCAGAAGTTGTAGTGGTAGTAGTAGAAGTAGAACAAGTATATGTAATAGTAGTACTGCCAGATGCAATAGTAGTAGAAGCCTAAGTGGAAGTCGTAGCAGAAGTAGTAGTAGTAGTTATTATTGTAATAGTAGGATGAGTAGCGGTAGTAGTAGCAGTAGCAACAGCCACAACAATAATAGTAGTTGTAGTAGTAGTAGAAGTAGTAGTAGTAGTGCTAGTAGTAGTTTTTATAATAGTAGTAGTAGTAGTAGTAGTAGCAGTAGTAGTAGCTGTAGCAGTAGTAATCGTAGTAGTAGCAGAAGAAGTAGAAGTCGTAGTTCTAGTTGTAGTAGTAGTAGTAGTAGCCGAGTGAAACAAGTAGTAGTTGTAGTAGCAGTAGCAGCAGCAGTAGCAGTAGTAGTAGCAGCAGTATCAGTAGTAGGAAAAGTAGTATTAGAAGTTGTAGTAGCAGCAGCAGCAGTAGAAAAAGTAGCTGTAGAAGTAGTTGCAGTAGCAATAGTAGTTATAGTAGTTGCAACAGTGGCAACAGCAGTAGTAGTAGTTGCTGTAATAATCATGGTAGTATTAGTAGCCGCTTTAGTAGTAGTCATAGTAGTAGTAGTAGTTATTATTGTTGTAGTAGTTGTAGAATTAGTAGCAGTACTAATAATAGTAGTAGTAGCAGCCGTTGTGGTAACAGTAGTAGTATTAGTAGCAGTAGAAGTAGCAGAAGTCGCAATAGTAGCAGCAGTACCAACAGTAGTAGCGGTAGGCGTAGTAGTAGTGGCTGTAGTAGCAATAGTCGTAGTAGTAGAAGAAGTAGTAGTAGTAGTAGCAGGAGTCGTAGTAGTAGTAGTAGTAGTAGTAGTAGCAGGAGTAGTAGTAGTAGTGCTAATAGTAGTAGTAGCAAAGGTAATAGTACAACTTGCAATAGTAATAGTGGTAGTACGAGTAGTAGTGGTGGTAGTAGTAGTAGTAGTAGTGGAAGAAGAAGTACTACTAGTAGTAGTAGTATTAGAAGTAGAAGTAGAGGAAGAAGAAGTAGTAGTAGTAGCAAAAGAAGTAGTAGTAGAAGTACTAGTAGTAGTAGTAGTAGTAGCAGTAGAAGTAGTAGTTGTTGCAGTTGAAGTTGTAGCCTTGTTAGTAGCTGTAGTAGTAGTTGTAGTGTCAGTGGTAGTTATAGCAAAAGTAGTAGGAGTAGTTGGAGTAGTAGTAGTTGCAGTACTTGGAGTAATAGAAGTAGTACCAGTAGCAACAGTAGTAGTAGTAGTTTCAAGAATAGTAGTAGTAGTAGTAGTAGTGGAAGTAGTAGTAGCAGAAATAGTTATTGTACTAGTAGTTGTAGCAGTAGAAGTAGTAGTAGGAGTAGCTATAGGAGTAGGAGTTGGAGTAGTGGTAGTAAACATTGTAGTAGTAGAAGTAGTAGTAGCCGCAATGGTAGTTGTAGTAGTAGTAGTAGGAGGAGTTATAGAAGTGGTAGTAGTGTTTGTTTTAGTAGTCGTAGTAGTAGCTCTAGTAGGTAGTAGGAGGAGTAGTAGTAGTAGCAATAGGAGTTGTTGTGGTAGTAGTCGTAATAGTAGTAGTATTAGTAGTAGGAGCAGTAGCAGTAGGTGTAGTAGTAGGAGTAGTAGTAGCGGTAGTAGTTGTAGAAATAGTAGTAGGAGAAGGAGTAGGAGTAGTAGCAATGGGAGTAGTTGTAGTAGTAGTAGTATTAGTAGTAATAATTGTAGTAGTTGTTGGTGTAGTGGCAGTTCTAGTAATAGTAGTAGTAGCAGCAGTAGTAGGAGTAGTAGTAATAGTAGTAGTAACAGTAGCAATAGTTGTAGTAGCAATAGGAGTAGTTGTAGTAGTAGGAGTAGGAGTAGGAGTAGGAGTAGTAGTAGTAGTAGCAGTAGTGGAAGCAATAGTAGCAATAGTAGTTGTAGTAGTAGCAGTTGTTGTTGTTGAGTAGTAGTAGTAGTAGTAGTAGTAGTAGTGGTAGTAGTACTAGTAGCAATAGTAGTAGTAGTACTAGAAGTAGAAGTAGTAGTTGTTGTAGCAGCAGCAGCAGTAGTTGTAGAAGTAGTAGGAGGAGGAGTAGGTGTAGGAGTTGGAGTAGTAGTATGTGTAGCAACAAAAGTAGTACCAGCAGTTGAAATAATAGTAGTAGTAGTAGTTGTTGTAGTAGTAGCAGCAACAACAGTAGTAGTTGTTTTAGTAATAGGCGTTATAGAAGTTGTACCAACGGCAACGGTAGTTGTAGTAGTAGTAGTTGCAGTCGCAGTAGTTTCAAGAATAGTAGTAGTAGTAGTAGTGGGAGTAGTAGTAGCAGGAGTAGTTATTATAGTAGTAGTGGTAGCAGTAGAAGTAGTAGTAGGAGTAGCAGTAGGAGTAGGAATAGGAGTAGTTGTAGTAGTAGTAGTAGTAGTAGTAGTAGTAGTAGTAGTAATAGTAGTAGTAGTAGAAATAGTAGCAGCAGCAATGGTAGTCGTAGTAGTAGTAGGAGGAGGAGTTGTAGAAGTGATAGCAGTGTGTCATAGTAGTAGTAGTGGTACTAGTAGTAGTAGTGGTTGCTGTAGTAGGTAGTAGTAGTATTAGTAGAGATAGCAGTAGTTGTAGTAGTAGTTGTAGTAATTGTAGTATTAGCAGTAAGAGAAATAGTAGTAGTAGCAGTAGTAGTTGTAGAAGTAGTAGAAGTAGATGTGATAGTAGTAATAGTAGTAGTGGTTGGAGTAGTAGTACTAGTAGCAGTAGTAGAAGTCATAGTGGCACTGGTAGTAGTAGCAAAAGTAGTACCAGTAATAGGAGAAGTAGTAGTAGTAGTTGCAGTACTTGGAGTAATAGAAGTAGTACAATAACAACAGTAGTAGTTGTTGTTGTAGTAGCAGTAGTAGTAGTTTCAAGAATAGTAGTAGTAGTAGTAGCGGAAGTAGTAGTAGTAGTAGGAGCAATAGTAATAGTAGCAGTAGAAGTAGTAGCAGTAGGAGCAGTAGTAGTAGTAGCTCTAGTAGGTAGTAGGAGGAGTAGTAGTAGTAGCTATAGGAGTTGTTGTGGTAGTAGTCGTAGTAGTAGTAGTATCAGCGGTAGGAGCGGTAGTAGTAGGTGTAATAGTTGGAGTAGTACTAGCAGTAGTAGTTGTAGAAGTAGTAGTACTAGTTGTTGGAGGAGGAGTAGTTGCAATGGGAGTAGTTGTAGCAGTAGTAGTATTAGTAGTAATAATTGTAGTAGTTGTTGGTGTAGTAGCAGTTATAGTAATAGTAGTAGTAGTAGTAGTAGTAGTAGTAGCAATAGGAGTAGTAGCAATAGGAGTAGTTGTAGTAGTAGCAGTAGTAGTAGTAGTGCTAGTAGTAGTAGTAGTAGTGGCAGTAGTAGTAGTAGTAGTAGTAGTAGTAGTTGTTGTTGTTGTTGTTGTTGTCGTAGTAGCAGTAGTAGGAGTAGCTGTAGTAGTAGTGGTAGTAGTAGGAGTAATAGTAGTAGCAATAGTAGGAGTTGTAGTAGTAGTAGTAGAAGTAGTAGTATTGTTAGTTGTAGTGTTAGTAGAAGTTGTTGGAGTAGTAGTAGTGCTAGTAGTAGTTATTGTGATAGTAGTGTGGTAGTAGTCACAATAGTAGTAGTAGTAGAGGTATCAGCTGTAGCAGTAGTAGCAGTAGTATTAGTTGTAGTGGTAGCAGTAGCAGCAGTAGTAGTAGGTGTTGTAGTTGTTGGAGTAGCAGTAGTGCAAGTAGTAATTGTTGTGGTAGTAGTGTAGTTGTTGTTGCAATAGTAGCAGTGGTAGACGTATTTACTGTAGTTGTAGTACTAGTAGTATTAGTTGTAGTAGTAGCAGTAGAAGAAGTAGTAGTAGAAGTTGCAGTTGTAGTCATATTAGTAGCAGTAGTAGTAGTAATAGTAGTAGTGGTTGTAGTTGTAGTGGTAGTGGTAGCAAAGGTAGTAGCAAAATAGGAGTTGTAGTAGTAGATGTAGTAGTGGTTGTAGTTCTCGTTGTAGCAGTTGCAATAGTAGTTGTAGTTGCAATAGTAGTTGTAGTGGTAGTAATAGGAATAGTAGTAGTTGTAGTTGTGGTAGTGGCAGTAGTTTTTGTGGTACTAGCTATAGTAGTAGTTGCAGTGGTTGTAGTTGTAGTAGTAGTAGTAGTAGCAGTAGAAGCATTAGTCGTAATAATTGTAGTAGTAGTAGAAGCAATCATTGTAGTTGTAGTAGTAGTTGTAGTGGAAATAGTATTAGCTATAGTTGTAATGTAGCAGTAGTAGTAGTAGCAGCAGCAGCAGTAGTGGTAGTAGTAATAATAGTAGCAGTAGTAGTAGGAGGAGTACTAGTAGTAGTAGTGGTGGTAGTAGCAGAAGCAGCAGCAGTAGTAGTGGTAGTAGTAGCAGAAGTGGCAATTGGAGTAATAGTAGTATTAGTAGTAGTAGTAGGAGTAGTAGCATGAGTAGCAATTGGAACAGTAGCAGTTGTTGCAATACTAGTTGCCGCAGCAGTAGTTGAAGTAGTAGTAGTAGTAGTAATAGTAGTTGCTGTTGTAATTATAGTTGTAGCAGTAGTATTAGTTGTAGTTGTAGTAGTAGTAGTAGTAGTTGTAGTTATTGTTGTAGTTGTAGTAGCTATGGTAGTAGTAGTGGCAGTAGTAGTTGTATTAATAGTAGAAGTTATAGTAGTAGTAGTGGTAGTAGTGGTAGTAGTAGTAATAGTAGTAGTGGTAATAGTAGTAGTAGTGGTAGTGGTAGTAGTAGTAATAACTGTTGTAGTAGTTATAGTAGAAGTTTTAGTAGTAGTAGTAGTAGTAGAAGTAGTGATAGTAGTAGTCGTAGCAGAAGCAGCAGTAGCAGTTGTAGTTGTAGAGTAGTAGCAGTACTAATAGTTGCAGTAGTGGTAGTGGTAGTAGTCATAGTAGTAGTTGTTGCAGTAGTAGTCGTAACATTAGTAGGAGTGTTTGGAGCAGTAGTTGTGGTGGATGGTACATGCACAGCTACACCTACGCCTACTACTACTACTACTACCACAACTATTACAACAACAACAACTGCTACTACAATTACTTATACTACTATGACTACTTCCGCTACTACTACACCGCTACTGCTTCGTTGCTGCTACTACTACTACTTCTACTTCTAATACTACTATTGTTGTTTCTCCTTCGGCTGCTGAAACGCCTATTGCTGCCAGTACTACTACTACTACTACAACAACAATAACAAGAACGGCTACAACTACTTCTTCTACTTCTACTACTTCTACTAGTTATTCTAGTACTTATACTACTGCTACTACCAGTACTACTACTACTGTTGCTGCTACTGCTACTGTTACTACTACAACATCCACTACTACTACTACTTCTAATACTACTCGTACTACTACTAGTGCTACAACTACTACTACTACTATGGTTGCTTCTTCTACTACTACTACAACAACTACTACTAGTACTACTACTATTGTTGTTACTAATTCTACTACTATTACTTCTGCTATTCCTACTGTTGCAACTATTACTACTACTAAGATAACTATTAGTGTTGTTGCTGCTACAACTACCACTACTCATACTACTACTGCTACTACAACAGCGGCCATTAATACTACTACTACTACTACTATTACTATCTAGCTGCTGGTGCTACTACTACTGCTACTACTACTCCTGTTATGGCTACTACTGCTAGTACTACTACTGCTACTACTACTACTACTACATCTGCTATAACTACCTCTGCGACTACTACTGGAACTACTACTACTATTAGTATTACAACTTTTGCCGCTACTGCTACTGCTACTACTGCTACTACTACCGCAAATACAACAAATACGATTACTACTACGACAACTACTACTAATTCTGCTACTATTGCTACTACTACTACTAGTACTACTACTACTACTACTACTATTACTATTATTGTTGTTGCTACTTCTATTACCACAACTATGAGTACAACTACAACTACTACAACTACTACGACTACTACTACTTTTCCAAAAATAACAATTACTACTACTTTTTGTACTACTACAACTGCTGCTATAACTACTTCTGATACAACTACTTCTATTGCTACTACTACTACAACTACTACTACAACTATTACGACTAGTACTACAGCTACAACTACTTCTACTAGTACTACTCCTGCTACAACTATCACTACTAGTGCTACTACTATTCTTGCTACTACTGCTGCTGCTACTACTACTACATCCACTACTACAGCTAATACTATTACTGCTATTACTACTACTACTACTACCATTACTACTGCTGCTGCTAGTACTACAACTACAACAACTACTACTTCTGTTTGGACTGCTACTACTACCACTACTACTACTTCTGGCACTACTACTGCTATAACTACTAAAATAGGTACTACTATAGTTACTACTACTACAACAACAACAACAACTACTACTACTACTTTTAACTACTACTACTTCTACTCATAATGCTACTAATGCTACTACTACTGCAACTGCTACTACTTCTGCAACTACTACCACTACTGCTGCTGCTGCTGCTGCTGCTGCAACTTCTACTACTACTGCCGCTATTACCACTAATCCAACTACTACTACTATCACTTATACTACTACTGCTACTACTACTACAACAACTACTACTACTGCTACTACTACTACTACGTCATTTCGTACTATTACTAATTCTACTACTAGTAGTGCTACTACTACATTCACTATTACTACTACTGTTGCTACTGCTACAACTACAACGACCGCTACTACTACTGCTACTACTACTGTTACTGTTACCACTACTAGGACTACTACTACAATAACTACTATTGTTACTACTATTACAGCTACTACAATTACTGCTACAACTACTAATATTGATTCTGCTACTAAAATAACAACTACTACTATTGTTGCTGTCACTACTACTAATATTCTTGCTACAGCTTCTACTACTGCTGCTACTGCTACTGCTGCTGCTATCCCTAATACTACTACTACTAATTCTACTATAACTACGACTACAGCTACAACAACTACTGCTACTACTACTATCACAGCTGCTACTACAACTGCCATAGTGACTATCTCTACTATTACAACACTACTACTTCTGTTGTTGTTGCGACTACTACAAATGCTACTACAACTACTGTTGCTGTGACTACTACTACTACTACTGCTACTACTAATACTTCTATTATCACTGCTACTACTATTGCTACTACTACTACTGCTACTACTGTAGCTGCTGCTAGTATGGCTGCTAGTACTACTGCTACTACTACTACTGCCACAGCTAATACAACTACTATTGCTACTGCTACTACTACTACTCCTACTACTACTACAAATACTACTACTACTACTACTACTACTACTACTCATCCTCCCATTACTAGTCCTCCGCCTCCTCCTCCTCCTACTCCTCCTCCTCCTCCTCCTACTACTACTACTACTGTAGTTTCTATTGCTACTTCTACTAGTACTACAACAAATACTACTACTACTAATACTATAACTACTAATGCTACTACTACTACTACTACTACTATTACTACTACTACTACTACTACTTCTACTATGACGGCTAATACGACTACTACTACTACAACAACTACATCAACTACTACTAATATGGCTACTACTACTACTTCTTCTACTACTACTAATATGGCTACTACTACTGCTACTGCTATTACTTCTGCTGCTACTACTACTGCTGCTACTACTATTGCAACCACTACTATAGCTACTAATACTTCTACTACTACTACTACTACTACTATAACTTCTACTATGACTACTACAACTACTACTGGTACTACTACTGCAACTACTACTGCAGCTACTGCTACTACTCCTGTAGCTACTATTACTAATACTGCTACAACTACTAATTCAACTACTACTACTATCACAAATACTATTGCTGCTGCTGCTACTACTACTACTGTTGCTACTACTACTACTACTACTTCTTTTCATAATACTACTAATTCTGCTTTTAGTAGTGCTACTGCAACTTCCACAATTACTACTACTACTGCTAATGCTATAAGGACTACAAATTCCTCTACTACTAATGCTTCTACTACGGCTACTGTTACCGCTACTATGACTGCTACTACAACTACTAGTATTATTACTGCTATTATAGCTAGTACAACTATTGCTACTGCTGCTACTATTGATTCTGCCGCTACAACAACCACTATAACTACTACTCCTACTACTACTAGTAATACACTTGCTACTACTACAACTACTACTACTACAACTAGTAGTAGTTTCTATTACTGCTACTACCTGTACTACTACAAACACTACTATTACAACTACTACTACTACTACTGCTGCTACTACTAATGCTGCTGTTGCTACTATTACTACTACCACTACTACTACTTCTACAACTACAGCTACAGCTAATACAACAACTACTACTACTACAACATCAACTACTACTAACACTGCTACTACTACTACTACTACTATTACTCCAGTTGTTATTGTTGCTGCTGCTACTCATACTACTACTACAATTGCCACTAGTCCTACTACTACTATTTCTGTTACTAATGCTACTACTACTCCTACGACTACTACTACTACTCCTACTGCTTCTACTACTACTCCTACTTCTACGACTATTACTACTACTACTACAATTTCTAAAAATTCTCCAACTACAACTGCTAATACAGCTATTACTACTACTCCCACTACTACTCTACTACTTATACTACCACTAAAACTAATACAGCTGCCACCACTACTGCTACTACTACTAATACTGCAACCACTACTACAGCTACTACTACTACTACTCCCACTCCTACTACTACTACTGCTACTACTACTACTACTACTACTACGACTACTAGTACTACTACTACTCTTGCAACTACTACTACTACTGCCGCTACTACCACTATTCCTACTACTACTACTATCACTAATACTACTGCTGCTGCTGCTACTACTACTACTACTACTTCTTTTTGTACTACTACTAATTCTGCTCCTACTAGTGCTACTACTACTTCCATTATTACTACTACTACTATTACTGCTACAATGACGACAAGTGCCACCTCTACTACCTCTTCTACTACAGCTACTATTACCGCTTCTACTACTGCTACTACAACAACTACTATAATTACTGCTGTTAGGGCTACTACAACTACCGCTACTACTGCTACTATTGATTCTGCTGCTACAACAACAACTACAACTACAACTCCTACTACTACTACTAGTAATACTCTTGCTACAACTACTACTGCTACTGCTGATGTTGTTGCTGCTCCTATGGCTACTACTACTAATACTACTTCAACTAGTACTACAACTACAACTACAACAACTACTGCTACTGCTACTATTATAGTAGCTACTCCAACTGCTACAACGACTACTACAACTTTTACAACGCTACTACTTCTGCTGTGGTTGCCGCTACCACTAATGCTACTACAACTATAGTTGCAGCAACTACTACTACTACTGCTGCTACTACTAATACTATTACTATCACTACTAGTACTACTGCTACTACTACTATTGCTACTGCTGCTGTTGCTACTACTACGCCTACTACTACTACTACTACTACTATTGCTACTGCTAATACTACCGCTATCACTACTACTATTATTACAACTGCTGCTGTTGCTACTTCAGCAACTACTACGACTACTACTACTACAGTTGCTTCTACTACTGTCGCTGCTAATACTACTACTATCACCACTACTACTACTACTACTACTACTACTACTACTACTCATATTCCTATTACTACTCCTACTATTACTACAACAACAACGACAACAACAACAACTACTACTGCTACTACAACTACTAGCACAACTACTATAGTTTCTATTATTGCTACTACCTGCACTCTACAAACACTACAACTACTACTACTTCTTCTACTACTACTAATGCTACTACTACTACTACTACTACTACTACTACTGCAACATCAAGTTCTACTAATACTGCTACTACTACTACTACTACTATTACTTCTGTTGTTCTTGTTGCTGTTGCCACTCATATTGCTGCTACAACTAATACTACTACTATTAATACTCGTAATACTTCTCCTTTTGTAACTACTACTACTACTACTACTATTTCTATTACTAATGCTACTACTACTCGTACGACTATTACTACTCCTCCTACAGCTTCTACTACAACTACTACTGCTACGACTATTACTACTATTACTACAATTACTAAAAATTCCCCTACTACAACTAGTAATAATACTGCTACTACTACTCCTACTACTACTAAAGTACTTATACTAGCACTACAACTAATACTGCTACCACAACAACTACTACTGCTACTACTACTGCAACCACTACTACAGCTACTACTACTCCCACTACTACTACTGCTGCTACTACTACTACGACTTCTACTACAACTCTTGCTACTACTGCTACTACTACTGCGACTACTACTACTATTACTACCACAACTACTCCTGCAGTTGCTACTACTACTGCCGCTACTACCAATAATCCAACTACTACTACTATCAATGATACTACTAATGCTGTTGCTGCTACTACCACTGCTGCTCCAACTACTAGTACTACCATCGCTACCACTACTACTACTAATTCTGCTACTAGTACTGCTACTACTACTTCCACTATTAATAGTACTATTGCTGCTACTACAATGACTACAACTCCTGCATCTGCTACTGTTACCACTACTATGGCTGCTACTACAACAACTACTATTATTACTGCTATTGCGGCTACCACAACTACTACTACTACTACAACGATTGATTCAGCTGCTATAACAATCACTACTACTAATACTGCTACTTCTACTAATACTAATTCTCTTGCTACTACTACAACTGCTGCTAGTACTGCTGCTGCTGCTGCTATGGCTACTACTGCTACTACTACTTCAACTAGTACCACAACTATAGCTACAACAACTTCTGCTACTACTACTATTACAGCTGCTACTACAACTGCTATAGCGACTACTACTACTACTACAACATTACAACTTTTGCTATTGTTGCCGCTACCACTAATGCTCCTACAACTACAGTTGCTGCGACTACTACTACAACTACTACTGTTGCTAATGCTACTACTATAACTACTGCTGCTGCTGCGACAACTACTACCACTGCTAATGCTACTACTATCACTACTACTACTACTACTGCTACTACCACTGCTGCTAATACTGCAGCTGCTACTACTACTGCTACTACTACTGCTGCTGCTACTACAGCTACAGGTATTACAACCACTATTACTTTTACTACTACTGCTACTACTGCTACTACTGCTACCACTACTGCTGCTTCTACTACTGCTACTGCATATACTACTACTATCACTACTACTAATACTACTGCTACTACTACTATTACTACTAATACTATTACTATTAATGCTGCTACTACTACTACTGCTGCTACCACTACTACAATTCCTACTATTACTACCGCTACTGCAAATACTACTACTGCTGCTACTACTACTCCTCCTACTATTGCTATAACTTCTACTACTGCTACTACAACAACCACTGCAACAATAACAAGTACTCCTATTACTGCTGCTACTACAACTCCAGCCACTATTACTACTACTACTAGTGCTACAATTATTGCTACCACAGCTACTACGGCTACTACTCCTCCTCCTCCTCCTCCTATTACTACTACTGCTACTACTACTACTACTTCTCCTACTACTAGTACTAGTATTACCACTAGTACTTCTACTACTACTCTTGCTACTACTAGTACCTCCGTTACTTCTGCTACTAACACAACTACATCTACTACTACTTCTACTCCTACTCCTACTCCTGAAACTACTACTACTACTTCTGCAACTAATACTACTACAACTACTACCACTACTATTACTAATATTACTGCTCCTACTACCACCACTACTACTACTACTGCCATTACTATTGCTACCACTGCCTGTACTACCACTAATACTGCTATTGCAACTACTACAACTACTTCTCCTACTACAACTAATACTACTGTTGCTACTACTACCACTACTTTTGCTACTACTACTACAACTTGTACAACAACAACAACTACTACTACTTCTGCTGCTACTACTACAACAACAACAACTACTACTATAGTATCTATTATTGCTCCTACCTATAATACTACAAATACTACTACTACTACTTCTATAGTCTCTATTACTGCTACTACCTGTACTACTATAAATACTACTATTACTACTATTAATGCGACTATTACTACTACTTCTACTACTACTACCACTGCAACTACTGCTACGGCTAATACGACTACTACTACTACAACAACAACAATGTCAACTACTACTAATACTGCTACTACTACTACTACTAATGATACTACTATTAATACTCCTAATACTTGTCCTATTGCAACTACTACTACTCCTACTACTATTACTGCTACTAATGCTACTACTACTACTCCGACGACTACTACTACTTCTTCTACTGCTTCTACTACTACTCCTACTACTAAGACTTTTACTATTACTACTACAATTACTACAAATTCTCCAACTACAACTACTAATACTGCCACTACTAGTACTCCGACCACTACTCTACTACTTCTACTACCACTACAACTAATACTACTACTACTACTGCAACCACTACTACACCAACTACTCCTGCTACTACCACTATTGCTACTACTACTATTGCTAATACTATGACTACTACTACTGCTACTGCTGCTGCTTCTACCACATCTGCTACAACAACAACTACTGCTACTGCTACTACTTCTACTCCTACTACTACTACTACTACTACTACTACAACAACAACTACTACTACTACTCCTCTTACTCCTCCTCCTACTACTACTACTCCTACTACTACTACTACTACTACTACTACTGCAATTACTTCTTCTCCTACTACTCTAAAAACTACTATTACTACTATTACTGTGACTACTACTACTAGTAGTAGTAGTACTGCTACTGTTGCTACCACTACTACTACAACTACTACTACTACTCCTCCTCCTCCTCCTATTGCTACAACTTCTACTACTGCTACAACAACTACTAGAACAACAACAACTACTCCTATCACTACTACTACTACAACTCCTACCACTACTGCTACTACTACTAGTGCTACTACTATTGCTGCCACAACTACGAGTGCTACTCCTCCTCCTCCTCCTCCTACTACTACTACTACTACTTCTCCTACTACTAGCACTAGTACTACGTCTACTACTTCTACTACTACCCTTGCTACTACGACTACCTCTGTTACTTCTGCTACTAACACAACTATGTCTACTACTACTTCTACTCCTACTCCTGAAACTACTACTACTAATACTGTAACTAATACTACTACAACTACTATCACTACAATTACAAATACTATTGCTCCTACAGCCACCACTACTACAACAACTAATGCCACTACTAGTGCTACCACTCCTAGTACTACCACTAGTACTGCTATTGCAACTACTACAACTACTTCTCCTACTACAACAACTACAGCTACTGCTACAACTACCACTACAGCTACTACTATTACTACTACTACTACTACTACTACTACTACTACTACTACTACTACTACTACTACTACTACTACTCCTCCTCCTCCTCTTACTACTAGTATAACTACAATTGCTACAACTGCTACTACTATTTCTGCTACTACTGCTATAGCGACTACGACGAGTACTACAAATAGTACTACACCAACTACTACCATGACTAGTACTACTGCTACTACTACTCCAACTACTACTACTACTTCTACTACTACTACTACTATAGGAACTGCAACTACTACTACTACTACTTCAGCTCCTAGTACAACTACTACTATAGCAAGAGCAACTACTGCCACAACAACAACTACTACTGTTGCTACCACTTCTACTACTACTACAACTAGTACTACTACTACTCCTATTCCTACTACTACTTCTCCACCTACTACAACTAC